>OY856187.1:390431268-390496268 GCA_963693315.1 Diogma glabrata
TTTCTTCAGAAATTATTGTTTTAGCACATGAAATTTATGGCGAAGCTTTTGATACATTTAACGAGAATGGATTTCGATGAATTGCTTATGGATAAGGTCTTAAGTGATGATGATGATATCGAATTATTGGATCCAGTCATAGATCCAGAAAATAATAGTGATGTAGAAAACAGTGAACCTGCCCCGCTCACTGCAAAATTAATTCTAAGGGTTGAAGATTTAATATTTAATAATGAGCCGAATTCTGAACGGGCATTTAAATTCAAGCGTGACCTAAAGATTTGCATTTCTGGGTATCAGGAACTTCTAAAACAATTGCAGAAATCGTCGCAAAGTTTAATAACATATTTTGTTGTCAATCAAGCAAAAACACCAGCCAATGAAATTAGCACTGGATGTAATTAGGGAGAATTAATTTAGTCACCAAAATTTTTGACCATCTATAGCAATGATGATAGTGATTTCATACCAGTTCACAAATGGTCACGAGCATTGTCATCAAGTGAAGATAATGACTAGATGTAATTATCTTTTAATCGTTAAGAAAAGTGAAATAAAAAACTAATTTTGAGCTCGTGATTTCAATTTCTTTTAAATCTATCACCCTATTTCTTCAAACGCTAATAGGTACCCACCCTTATCCTCTCCAAGAATAGTAACATCGTCCTTTTTATGCGATTTTTGCTTATTTATTCGGTTTTATGCGGTTTTCGAAAATTACTGAACCTATCACTATTTATTCAATGTAGGTAGTGTCTTTTTTTATGCGATTTTTTTTATGCTTTTTTCTGAGGAACGTATCCATCGCATAAAAAGAGAATTCAGTGTATATATATATATATATATATATATATATATATATATATATATATATATATATATATATATATATATATATATATATATATATATATATATTAGCAGGCCCGGCGCGATTCGCTACGCTTATAAATAAAGTTTTTGCGTAGACATTTTGTTGACGTAGAAGCAATGATTTCAAAAGTGGTAGTGAGAAATGATAGAATAATTTTCAATTTTTATTTTTAAAAATATGAATGAAAACCAGCTGATCAGATCGGATATATGAAAAAAATTTTTTAAAAGAAAATAAAACCGACTTCAGAAAAAACAAAAGAGGCACAAAAAAGTGAAAAATAACTCAATTGTTGCTTTTAGAAACAAAAATACGTTACATTTTGAGTAATTTAATTTAATTATACCTTACTATAGACAAAAAAATTACGCTATTATACAAAGTTGCTATATTAAAATAGTTACTTTTTATTATAATTATTATAGTTATTATAGTTGTTATAATAGTTATTATATTTTAAAAGTTATTTGTAGTACAAAACTGTTGGAAATCGGTGCCAAGCCCGAGACATATTAGTCGGTTTTTCGTCAATGTGGCACCGACTTCAAACAGTTTTGTACTACAAATAACTTTTAAAATATAATAACTATTATAACAACTATAATAACTATAATAATTATAATAAAAAGTAACTATTTTAATATAGTAACTTTGTATAATAGCGTAATTTTTTTGTCTATAGTAAAGCATAATTAAATTAAATTAATCAAAATGTAACGTATTTTTGTTTCTAAAAGCAACAATTGAGTTATTTTTCACTTTTTTGTGCCTCTTTTGTTTTTTCTGAAGTCGGTTCTATTTTTTTTTTAAAAGTTTTTTTATTTTTAGTGTAGTCATAAAGCAAATGTCGGCTAGAAAGCGTTCTAAAAGTAATAACTTCAAATGCTGGAAAAACTTTCATCAGTGACAATCTATTAATTATGGTTTTGCGATTTTTTGCCCAAACGGCATACATATTTCCCGTGATAGAAAATTATTTAGGATAACCTTGACAAGTATAGCTATATAATACTGCCCACAACAAACAAACAGAATAATATGTTTTGACGAAAGCAACAAAAAAGAATAAAAAATATGGTTTTTTTCAATTTTCTGAATAACGGTATTTTTCACATCATAAAAAAAATTATGGGACCTTCTGTGAATAAACCCAAATAGAACAAAATTTAAATCATCCAAATCGAACGAGCCGTTTTTGAGAAATCGGTGTACATACATAAAAAAAACCCTACAGTGAAACACAGAACCTCCTTCTTTTTGGAAGTCGGTTAAAAATAAAAATAAAAGAAACCTTTTGTTAAAGAAATTATATTAACTTACTGCAGTTTTACGCCAGATGAAGAGTTTTTCTCTAAACTCAGCTCTCAATCCCAAATTAGGGATTGCCGCAGCAATTTCTTCTTTCGATAAAAATTGCAAACACCGAAACGTGATATTATTAACTAAAAAATAATGTTTGAAGAAATCGTTTTAATATAATATAACTAAAAAGAATGCCTTTAATTAGCTATTCTATTATATACAAACGCACATTTTAGCTGCTCTAAAAGATTTTCTAAATCAAACACGCGTAACAATGATTTGAGTTTGGTCAAATCCTCGTCTTCTGATGGTAACGTACAAACTAATGGTTGATTCGCGGATAAACTTCTGTTTTCGTTTATAACGATTTCGTTAGATTCATCACTGTTAGCAATTAATTGAATAACCTGACCATTTTCACTTAAAAAGTAATTATTTTGAAACGTCTCCATCATATTTAATATACGACCACTTTCTTCAACTTAGCATCGAAAATTAAAATTGTAGCATTATATGAAAAAATGAGTTACAAAATTATAACGGGAAATTCAACAACGACAATGATTATTTTACAGTGTTACTTTCGTTGTGCCTTTAATTTGACATTTATCATCGTTAAATCTTAGAAGCCAATGTAAAATTGATAGTGCAGCATTGTTTATCAAAATGTAAGAGATATAATATCTACATTTATGTAGTAAAGCTGTTGATCTGTTCTGCTCATTTTTTATTTAACTGTCCTACAGTGTTAATTTAACTTTAGTTAGTGTTAAAAAATAACATCGATCTTCTCAGTTTTCTTAACGTTAGTAAAAATGTAACAGTATAACAATTCAATGTTAAATCAAAATTAAATTTAACTAAAAAAATGTTAATGTAACATTGAAATATGCTATAATTTACGTAGTCTATATTAATTTTTTTCTGTATGAAAAGAACGTTATACTATCAATAGACAATGTGAAATTTAACATGGTTTTTAAAAATTTTTAGTATTTAAAATCGACCAACATTAACTTATAAAATATCATTGTCAAAATTACAGTTAAGATTTAAAATTTGTTAATTCAACGTTGATCATTTTAACTCAACTTTGAATTGTATTGAAATACGATTAATAATTGGGAGTGTTAAATCAACATAGCACCTATTAATATATACAATGTGATTTTTCTCTCAGTATATATATATATATATATATATATATATATATATATATATATATATATATATATATATATATATATATATATATATATATATATATATATATATATATATATATATATATATATATATATATATATATATATATATATATATATATATATATATATATATATATATATATATATATATATATTTATTATATGATGAGATATTTGGCTTGCATATTATTTTTGTAAATAATAAATTTTTTGGTTAAAGCCAATAAATAAAACAATATTTCTTAAACTGTTTATCCAACAATTGTTTCGGTTTTCAAAAAACCATCTTCAGGGATAACATTTAATAAAAAATTCGGATACAAAAAATAAACAACAAATTGACACATGAAAAACTTATTATGAAAAACTAACAATCGAAAAAGAAAAGGCTTACTATATAAAAAATAATGAAAGAAAATACAAAACAATAATACAATGAAAAAAAAATTAGAAAATAGAAAATGTAAAGTAGTAAAAGCTCCATGATGTTTAATTTTTTAATTTTGTAGAACAAAATCGTATGTATTATGAAGAAAATCCGTATCAGTTTGTATATTCATACAATTATTATGTTGTTTGATACAAATCATTTCTAAAATTCTTCGCTTATTTAAATTTTTTTCTTTATACAAAATTTTAAAATTTTGCAGGGGTAGATTTGTACGGCAGCTTTTTTTATGGTTAGATAATGCACTCATATTGTCATTATTATGTTTTTTGGCGTCGTTTAGATGTTGTTTTATACGTTTTCCCAGATATTGTTGTGTTTGGCCAATGTACGATTTACCACATCCACAATCTGCTTGATACACTAAATTGGATTCAATATTCATTGGTATTTTATCTTTTAATTTTGAAAAAATAGTATTATATAAACTATTATGAGATGTTCCTACAACTTCAAAGTTAAAGTTTTTCAACAAGTGTTTTATTTGTTCGAAAAGACTTTTGACATAAGGTATAGTCATGTAAATTTTGTTGTTATTCTTCAATGTTGATTTTTCCAAGACAGTGTTTTCATTACTATAAATTTGTTGATTTACTAATTTACGTATAAAATTCTCTGGGTAGTTATTTTTTTGAAGAGTTTCAAAAAGTAAATTAAAATTTTTGTTATGAAATTTTGGATCAGAAAGGCTCAAAATTTTTTTAACCATAAGTGTAACGGTGTTTCTCTTATAAGATTGTGGTAGCCATGAATTAAAGTTCAAATATCTACCAGACCATGTTTTTTTATGGAATCAATCAGTTATTAACTTTCCATTACTTTGCCGATGTATCATCAGATCTAAAATTGGTAGGCAGCAATCAATTTCTGTTTCAAGCGTGAACTGGATATTGTTGTTAAAATTATTAAATTTATTGAGAAATTCTTGTACTTTGTCTCTGGGACAAGCAGCTAGAATGTCATCCACATACCTAAAGAAAAAGGGTGGTTTGAAGTTCATATCATTTAAAACATTTTGTTCAACATATTCCATTATCAAATTAGCACAAGATGGACTAACAGGTGAGCCCATTAGACTACCAAAAATTTGCTTATATGCTTGTTGATTATATGTGAATTCACAATTTTTCAAAACCATTTCTAATCCTTCGATAAATTGTAACTTTGTTAATTTAAGTTTGTTCAATTTTTTGATTTCCATCTAGTTTTGTTTTACAATTTGAACAACAAGATTACTGTCAACGTTTGTAAATAAAGACACGACATCTAAAGAAATCAAAATGTAGTCATCAGGAAGTTGATATTCACCTAATTTTTCTTTCAGATTTTCTGCATTTTTGATAAACGTGTTAGTTCTTCCCACAAATTTATTTAAAATAATAGACAAAAACGATGACAGATTGTAAAGCGGTGTTCCAATAGAACTCACAATTGGACGAAGAGGTGTACCAGACTTATGAACTTTAGGTAAACCATATAAACTAGCAGGGACACCATAATAAGACCTCAACCACTTTCCTTCATGTAATAATCAAGCACCCCCTTGACCATGCTAAGCTTTCGGCGTACGTGTCTCACCTTAGCTTTGGGTTTTGGACTTGATCTTGGCTTCGATTCTCACCGAGGACCTAACGGCATGGGTAACCCTACCGTTGTAGCTTCTAAGATCACTGAGTCTACTGAGCCCCATCACTGCGTCAAAGTGCCAAGTCCATTAGATGGGGTTCGGTGTGGATAGTTTGAGGTTTTACACTTTTGATCACACCTTTATGAGTGGTGCAGAAAGTAGACTCTGAGCTCTTACATAATACTTGTCAGATATTGAAACAAAAGTATTCACTGGTGATACCAGCATTCGGTATTGCCATTCATTATTCTTGCTTTCAAATCTTTCCTTTAATATTTTTTTTTATTATTAAATTTATAATAATTTTAGTTAATTATGTTTTATTCCAGGTATCGTCCTATTGATGGTTTTTGCAATGATCCAAACCGTCCAAAAGAAGGAGCAGCACGAACGGCTTACGCTTCACTTTTGTATCAAAACTATGATGATTGTAAGTAACACTTTTAAGTATATATTTTATAAACTTAATAGTTTTTAAACATTTTTTAAGATTACAAATGCCGATATTCCAATATCGAATTTTTGATCTCGAGATACAACGCTTATGCCATTAATCATATGAACATTGAACATACTCAAATTAGTTTTATGACCAAATTAACAATTTTTAGCTATCCAAACCTGTTCAAGATAATCCAAATGAATAAGGAATATCTTAATTAAATTGTTCGAAAAATTGTATGAATATTTATATAAATAGTGAAGCTTGTTCTCTTAAAGGTTAGTCAAAGAATAACCACTTTGGTAAACAATTCGAGTTGAAGAATTAAGAATCGCCTGAACAGTTGCTTATTTGATTGTATTTTTCAAGGGTTTTATTTACACTGCAGCTTACAGTTATTCAGCTATTTTGATGAAACATTGTTAAAAGGTTTTACAATATGAGAAAGGATTTATTAATTTTTGGAGTTCTTTGTACCTGTTTAAGTTGTTGTTTTTTAACTATGTTTATTGGAACACTACAGCATTTGTTCATGAAGCATTTGTTGAAACTTTATTGGACAAAGTGGTTAAAGCACTGCCGACGGTCCCTTTATTTGAAACTTCAATAACTTTAAGCTTTGACAAACGATTGTGATCATAGTTGAGTTCCGTTAATTTAATTACTCCTCCCACTTTTTTTATTAAAAATGACGTAGGAAAGTATTCCTTATCATGTGATTCTGAGGTATGAATTTAATTTTCTGTAATAGTTTTGATTTCTTAATTTCTTAGATTTTATGAAATTGTGTTAATTAAAGTTTATGAGCAATTTCACGAAGATTCAACAACGTTTTGACTTGACCCCTTTTAATTTTGATTATTTTTTGTTTATAGATAGATAGTCTTTGATAAATAAAAAATACAAGTTCTCTTAGAATTTTTTTTTTCGACCAGGGGTCTTCACAGGGTGCCCCTCAATTTTTGTTATTTTGTGATGTGAGTGCATTTTGACGAGCGATTGTAGAAAAACTACTCAATCGATTTTCATAAATGATATGTCGTTGAATAGGTATTAGAACAAAGTTTTTAAAAATGTACACTGTTATTTTTTTGAAATAATTTTTAACGGTGTAACATAAGAAAAAAATGGTGTAATTGAAAAAAAGATGGCATAGCCTTTTTTTTTTTTTTTTTTAAACTAAATTGAAGCTTATTTGATATCTAACAACTTGAGAAAGTTTAGGACTAGCATCATTTTTTGTTTTAGAAATAAAATTCGTTGTGCATATGACTGTCGGGAATCAGTTTTTTTTGTTCTGAAGAAAAGTTATAAAAATGGTGATTTTTAGATTCAGATTTTTTTTTTATGTTAAATATCAAATATTTTATTATTAAATGAACTTTTTAAAAAGCAATTTCAGTCAAGTTCAGCAAAATTTTGCGACATTTTGACTCGACCCTTTTTAATTTGGTCTATTTTGGTCTATATTTAAAAAAATTCTACTTGAAGCCGTATTTTTCATTTATCAAAGGCTATCTATAAACCGAATATAGACCAAAATAGACCAAATTAAAAAGGGTCGAGTCAAAATGTCGCAAAATTTTGCTGAACTTGACTGAAATTGCTTTTTAAAAAGTTCATTTAATAATAAAATATTTGATATTTAACATAAAAAAAAAATCTGAATCTAAAAATCACCATTTTTATAATTTTTCTTCAGAACAAAAAAAAACTGATTCCCGACAGTCATATGCACAACGAATTTTATCTCTAAAACAAAAAATGATGCTAGTCCTAAACTTTCTCAAGTTGTTAGATATAAAATAAGCTTCAATTTAGTTTAAAAAAAAAAAAAAAAAAAAAGTTAGTGCCATCTTTTTTTCAATTACACCATTTTTTTCTTATGTTAAAAATTATTTCAAAAAATTAACAATGTACATTTTTAAAAACTTTGTTCTAATACCTATTCAACGACATATCATTTATGAAAATCGATTGAGTAGTTTTTCTACAATCGCTCGTCAAAATGCACTCACATCACAAAATGACAAAAATTGAGGGGCACCCTGTGAAGACCCCTGGTCGAAAAAAAAAATTCTAAGAGAACTTGTATTTTTTATTTATCAAAGACTATCTATAAACAAAAAATAATCAAAATTAAAAGGGGTCAAGTCAAAACGATGTTGTATCTTCGTGAAATTGCTCTTATGTATTTCTTTAACGACTTTCTAAAATTATAACTAAGAATAGTTTATGACAACTATTACCTATCAATTGAAATATGTATTTAATAAATTTGAGTCAACTATATTGCCAGAACACTATATTTTCAGAGCTGATGGTCAAGTATGCATCAGTGTTGTCAATATTTTTTCTGTAATCTTATAAAAACAAAAATGACAAAAAAGAGTTATTTGTTTCTATTTCAGCAGCATTTTATTTTGTTTGTACTGAAATATACCGCATACAAAAATGTGTTACTTAATCTGAATTACTTCTAATCAATCAATTTTTTTCATTATTAGTTTATTATAATATTCATTATTAGAATAACGTAGCTTTTCGGGCGTAATATCCATCATTACTTAACCTAATAATTAGCCACCCATTGGTACAAAAATAGCTATTACATAATAGTGTTTAGTATAAGAAAGTAACTATATAAGATCTGATAATCCTTTTTAAAAAGTTTATCTATTTTTTCATTTCAGCAATACAAACACTTCGAAAAACTGTAGACCAACGAAAAACTCTTCCATCATCAAGAGTTATATCAAACACATTTTTCGATAAATGTTTTAATTTTGATGTATTTATACCAAATGCACCTAACATGGGTTCGATTATGTTTGGACAACTTTCCACACATGACGTAAGTTTTCGAAACTCTATACAGAAACAAGAAGGTGGCCCAGATCCTGCATGTTGTAAGGCAGATTTTTCTGGCCCTCAACCAAAACATTTATTGCATCCATATTGTGAACCAATTACAATTCCAGAAGATGATTCATTTTTCAAAAGTTACAATTATAGATGCATGAATTTCGTGCGAAGCCAAAACGTTTATGATAATGATTGTCTTCTTACTTCAAGGAAACAAGTACTAAGATTAAGGTTTTTCTTTAATTACAATATTGTAAAACTATACATAAATTTTAGCTGAATTTGGTTACAAGTATGTTGGATTTATCAGTTATATACGGAAATTCACAAGCAGAATCAATTAAGTTAAGAACTTTAGAAGGCGGCAAACTAAAAACAAACGCACAAGATTTCTTCCCACAGGATAGTGATGGAAATTCTTTTACTGGTGATATTCGTTTTAGTCAAACACCAGTATTAGCACTTTTGCATATATTGTTCATCAGAGAACATAATCGTATTTGCGGAATTATCAAGAGTTATAAGCCCGATTTATCTGATGAAGTAACTTTTCAAGAAGCTAGACGATATGTTATTGCAGAATATCAACATATATTTTTATATGAATGGTGGCCGATTTTTTCAAGTTCGTTACCTAATTAAATTACACATTCTTGTTTAAAAATCAATTTGTTTTAACAGATGGGGTGGAACGACCGTTAGCATTTAATTATTTTGCGTATCAGACTCCATTGCCTACAACAACCAATGCTTTTGCGCACGGCTCTTTTCGACAATTCCACCATCTTGTGCCACAATCGTTTGAACTCTACAAAGAAGGTTCGTATTGAGGCGTAGTAAAACAAAATTATTAAAAAAGACGTACTTTCAGATGGAACTAAATTTTATGAAAAGTCACTGTCTGACACAATAGGTGATTTGACCTTATTAACAACTAAATACAACGAATTAGTCCGGGGATTATTTTATCAGAAAATTAATTTTAATGGATGTTTACAAGAGGTAATGGAATATCTTTTAAAACTAATCAATTGTATTTTCTTTTCAAACATGTGTTTTAGGTTAGAAATAAATTATTCAAAAATTCTAAGGGTATTGGGATTGATCTACTTTCAACGGATAACTCTAGAGGTAGAGATCACGGATTCCAACCATATTACGAATTTGCACAAAAGTGTCTTTTTAAAATTATAAAAAGCTTTGATGATTTAAGACCACAAATGTCAGACGCAGTATGATCTCAAAATACTGTATAGTTGAGCTAAATTTTTAATTCATTAAATTTTAATTTATAGAATATCGCTGAATTAAAAAAATGTTATAAGTCAGTTAAGGATATTGATTTATATGCCGGCCTTAGGGCTGAAACAGCAAAAAGTGCTTATACATTTGGTCCAACATCCGACTGCATAAACGCTGAACAAATTTATCGTTCTTCAAAAGGAGATCCGTTTTTCTATGAAAATCCAATAAATCCATATCCGTTTACTAAAGGTGTTTCGATCAAAAATTACAAAACATGTTTAGAATTTATGAAAACTAATTTATTACTTATTCATTCTAGATCAATTAAGTGAAATTCGAAAAGCAAGCTGGGCGAAAATTCTGTGTGATAACTCCGATATCTTTATGGTTGCTAGACACGCATTCTTTCCACCAAGCGCAAAAAATCCAATAGTACTTTGTACAGAAATTCCAACTGTAGAAATTGTTGATATTTAAATCAATTAAATCTACTATTATTCACAAAATTAAAAATAAATTGAGAGAAAACCGATAAGTATTATAATAAATCTTCTATATATAATAATAAAACAATGTGTCATCTCTGTCTGAGTGATCTCTTTAGCGAAATCTACTGCACGCAGGAATCTGAAATTTTGTCAGTAGAAGTGTAAGGCCTGGGCTTTTCAATTCATAAACAGATACTTATGGTTTCTATTTATCCAAGGGTTTTTTATAATCTTATAGAATGATAAACGGAACGTATACGCAGACTCCACCAACGAAAAAATCTCTAAATAAACTTACTAGCTTATAAGACCATGATGGTCTTATAATATACTCAATAAAAATTCAAAAATTTTATAACAATAAAACAGAAAAATTAAATCTAACCTTAATCTTATAGCTGATTGTTGACTTCAATGTTGCAAGCAACTTTCGTCCTTGTATGTCGCTTGTTTTCCTTCTAATTTTTGTTCTATTTTACCCCAAAATTGTTTAGATATTTGGATTCATCGAACTTGTTTTCATTGTTTTCATAATTGTATCCAACTTTTGAATTATGTTTATGACTATTTGAAATTGGATTACAATTAAATGATGTTCGAAATATAATGTTATCACCCGGTAAGCCGACAACTCTTTTGCACATATGCACTATTGGATTTGTTGGTAGCTTTGCTATTAATATATCACTACGTTCTATACGATTAAATCGAACGGAAAATCAAATATATTATCTGCATATAATGTTGGTTCAATTGATGGTCCTGAACAAATAACTACATCACCAATGTATTCAAGCTTACAATGTGCCATGCAAGCATATTCAATTGCATATCCAATAATTCTTGCAGACTTCACAAAAACCAAGATTACGTAATTTAGTCCGATTTATTTTTTTCACTTTAAAATCGTTTCCAAGTGGATTAAACTTTATACAAATAAAAACACTTGCAAATCAAATTAAATATTTTTTTATTCCGTAAATTTGATTACGGCTAATCAGAAAATTTTTATAATCTTATTTTAAAATGAAATACGAACTCTTAATCATATTAATCAAAAAAAGACAAGAACAAACATAAATTCTTTTTTTTTCTTTTATAATTATTTTTTCTTTCCATTAACATCAAAGTTATAAACAATTTTTTTTATTTTAATTTTAAATTGCAATGAATCTAAACAATTATTGAACATCAAATGATTCTAAATAAATTATTAAACATGAACTGATTATAATTTATTTTTAAAGTTTTGATTTTAAGAATCATAAACCAACTAACTTTAACTTTGAATTAATTTTTTTAATTATATTTTGATTGAATATCAAAAATCAACTGACTTGAAATTGAGCAATGTGCTAGCATAAGCATTATTTCTATTTTTAGGACTAAAAAAGACAAAAGTTGATTCAATTCACGCCGTCTCTTTCTTGCGTTCTATTATCACAACGTAAAACAAGTTTTTTGTTGAGGTATTTGTAACATTCCTATAGGAAAAAAAACAATTGCAAGAGAAAAGATCTAATATGCCTGTTTCATTTTTTACAGAGGAAAGTTATGTGAATACGTTTAAAATGAAATTTTTAAAGTGCCATGTGCGTCATCATTTCATTATTTCTTTATTTATGTTTGATAAAAAAAATTGAAATAGCAATGTGCCTCGTCCGATTTAGTATATGTACATGTGATATGTCGAATTGAAATTAAGATATGTCACAACATATAGGTTAGTAGTTCAAGGGTGCGATGTATAGGATGGATTAACCAAATTGCGATCATAACAGACAGTTTTAGAAATCGAAGTGCGAAGAAACAAAATTGATAAGCCGAGACTTTATTAAAAAAAGATGATTGCAATGGTTAATACCTATATCAAGCCCTACGAGTTTATGAGTTGAATGCTTCTCCCAAGACAACCAGACGATCAGCACATTGTAAGATGTTGAGTAAGATGATGAAAGATTTTGAAAATTGTAGACGTTGTACAGCCATGATGCAAAATTCGAAAACGATAAATGTTGTATTTTTAATGATAATAAAGAACATTCATTTAATGTATTGCGTTGTTTAATTTCACCTGCGTCCATATTCAATTCAAAATTCAATTTTTGGTACATGAGCGACAACATTACTATTGTTAACGGTGGAGACTATAAAAAAAATAGTATAAATGTTTGAAATGTAATTGGGAAATGAATGGAGACTTTTCTTACATAAAGGTTTGATGCTGCAGTTTTAAATAAATTTATCAGAAAATAATAAAACATCCAAACCAGATATTAAATTTTATCACACAACTAAAAGTCATAAGAGTGCAGGGAAGTTTTACTCTTAATAATATCGGCATATCAATATCACTTTACTATGCCTAATACATACCAACAACCAGGTTTTTTCGAGCATGTTCCACAACAACAAGGATTGGAAGTGTTCAACCTACTTAAGGAGTACTCAAACCTAACGGTAAAATTGGCACTACCTACATTTTTTTTGCTTTTTTAGAATCAGGAGGTCTTAAAACGTCGAGAACTGCCAAAAAAGTGGGGGTAAGAATTTTACTTTGACCTCATGAATGTAATGCTTAGGTCTTTCAGATCGAAGTAACTTTCAGACCGAAGTTACTGGTTTCAAAATTCCAAAAATATTCTAAAAATTAGAATAAAATCAAATATTTAAACATAATAATAAAATTAAAATTCATTTCAAACATATAATTAATTTGATTTTTTTCCAAAAAATTAGGTAAAAATATAAATAAAAATCTTTCTTTTGACACACTTGACAACATTTTTTTTGACAAACTAATAATGCGATAATCTAGTTCTTGATCTCACATACCAATCCCTACCATCAAGATTTCTCCAAATTCAATGTTCCTACTCGTAATCAGTTAAAATGAACGTTTTTTATGCCAAAAATATGAAATTTTGCTGTTTTTGACACACTTTTGGTACAGTTATCGAACACAGCGTCCTTTCGGACCTGTCCCTTGAGTATACCTATTTTTAGAAAAAAAAATTTTTGAAATCCCTCCAGCGGTATTCCCTGCAGCGTAGGTAATGACGGCGGCCGGACGGCCAGCCGGCAGACAGACATACATTTTTTTTTTGCTTTTTTAGAATCAGTAGATCCTAAAACGTCGAGAAATGCCAAAAAAAGTGGGGGTAAGAATTTCACGTTTGGCTCTTTCAGACCGAAGTAATTGTAGTGAAGAGCTTTCCCATTGGCGAATCAATGAAAATGGCATAGCAGGATGCGCACCTAGAGTAATTTAACGCCTTAACGACTAAAGCTCAGTCATCGTGGATTTGAAAGATTGTTACCTGCTGCTTCAACACAAATGCAGAAATGTACGCAATTTACGAAAATACACAGAAATGGAAAAAAAATACAAGTGAAAAAAGGAGACTCTGGCGACCCCTTTTGCGAAAGAACCGCGATTAGCACGTCCAACCCCACATTCAATCACATATTTTCACAATCTCACCCCTCTCACACGCTCTCACCCTCTCCCACCCTCTCCCACTCCCCTCTCCCTATCACTCATATTTACATCTATGCCCACGACCATTCATTCTTGACACAATCCAATATCTATACTTTTTCTAATTACTCTAATAAAAGGGTTATTCTTCATAATTATTATCAAGGCAGTGAAGTTGCAAAATTATAAGATTATCCGCAACAGCCTGAACGAAGGGGAAAGTATACGAAAATGAGTTGGTAGGTTGCACGGCGTTAAATGTCGGATGATTTTCCTAGATGAATAACGGGCATTGGCATCACTGCAATCATTTCTACAGCCACTACCACTATATTTAATTGCTATAGTATTAACAGCCAGCCTAGAAGAGGAGGTAGTCGATCAATAGTTCGATTTCGGTTATAAATTTCGAAGAAACAAATGTTGGATGAGCTACCCCTTGTAGTATGGCATCCTGGATTGTGTACAGGGGGATTACACTATAATACTTTCTATCCATTCAGATTATCAAACACTGTCATCTTAGGCAACGCAACTCAACGTTACATATTTTTTTTTGTTTATTGAAATTCATGTACCAAAAAAAATAATAATAATCATGAATCATTTAGGTAATTCTTTGAATGATTTCAACTCCATTTTATTTTAGGTTGTATCCAACTTATCCAACAAAATATATCCTGATAGTGGCTTACAACAAAATGACGTTTGGACGAGTTCATCCTTTTGTTTTATATCAACGTTCCACGGTTCAGGCTATTATATCGGCACTGATTGTATGTAAACTTTAAGCATAAACATACTCATTCTGTTTCACAACATTATTGTGAAGGCATAATAAAAACCAATATATGATATAATTTAGAATTACCTGTATATAAGTTATTATAAAATAAAATACAATGGAAGACTGATATTCATTAATATGGCGGTTAAATATTTTCATACACAAAATTACTAATAACTTCTGAAACTTTCCAAACATTAACTTGATTTTTATCACAAACTACCATATTATGTTGGCATAAATCCTAATAATCCTTTATATGGTATTTCACTAGGCATTTAAACTATTAAAACAAAACAATTATGACATGCTACGATAATTCCAGCGATATAACCACAGTCATTAGAAGGATCCCCAAAATATTTGTAGGATCATTGTCCGGTCTTTAATGACAATGTTCACAGAATCACAATTAAGACACTCCAAAAAAAACAAATGTTCAAAACAAAAAAAGTAATCATAGCCAAGACCGCAGAATCCAACTGTTACATCTGCGCTGAAGACCATATTGTTCATTGAAATTATTTAGTTTTTTTTTTTTTTTAACAAAATCGGTGTACGGATTGTCGGCTTATTCTTCATGTGACAGGTCAATTTACCACTTTGATCGTTTCATAACGTTTGATCAAATACCGCTTTGACCTTCGTTTAACTTGTAAATGAAAGATAATATAGATATTGACTCATTACACATGCATTCCATGAACCCCTCACAAATTTACACTCATACATACACACATCCATACCCATGCATACCTCTAATTAAACATAAAAATAAACTGCCACTCACCATTGGTTTGTCCAGATCTCATCTCCGCCGTTGTCCTCTTAGTTTAGGCTTTCATAGTATTCAACAATTCCATAAAGTGTTACACCTCG
This sequence comes from Diogma glabrata, assembly GCA_963693315.1. NCBI lineage: Eukaryota > Metazoa > Arthropoda > Insecta > Diptera > Cylindrotomidae > Diogma > Diogma glabrata. The sequence goes on from OY856187.1 coordinate 390,446,915, forward strand.
GCCCTGCAGCATGGGGTTGATCCACGTTCGTAATTATATGAGTATTCGAGAAAAATCCGATACACTACACACGCCCCGGTTTTTTTTTTCTTAGTTCAGCTTCGCCAATCAATTATGTGTATCTTACGTTGAAATACCACGCTGTACTATGCTGCGGTTCTCTACGGTAAGCACCCCACAGTAGGTAGTGCCGTGGCGGATCTATGATTCGAAGTCCCTCTACAGTATCCCAAAAGAAAAATAAACCGTCAACCAAAGAATACAGTTTATCGCTTCTTTCTTTTATTTTATTGACTTCGTATTACTCAACAACACTTTTTGTGTCGGTCTGCCTCAATCGTTATTCATACCATAGTATCAATTTGAACAAAACAAACTGTTACGGTCACCAACATAGTAATACAACAGAGTTTACTGCTTTATTTCATTGCATTTAATATCACTAGGAAAACAAGTATTTCTTTATACAAGAAAATTAAGTTAGTTTTTAATGCACTAATGTACGTTTTGCTTGTACAAACACAATTAATTTGAATTATTTATTAATTTGGTTATACTTTAAGTTTCTACTGTTAATTTTTTTTTTCTGTTACTTAACAACACAAACATGTAAATATTTTTTTTTTATTTTTGGTTCCTTTCCTTTTTTTTATTTAATTATTTTATTATCTTAAAAAAAACTATTGAATCAGGCTTAGCAGAAAAAAAGGAGGAATACAAATACAGTTAGTATTCTCATGGTCGATTTTCACTACCACCTATTCCGAGTCTTACGCGTCTCACCGGGATATCATTCAACTTGGTTTAAGGTGTCGGACCTTGTTGTCTTTTCGCGCTATTTTATCAACCGTTTTTTTTTAACGTAAAACAAAAATTAAATGCGAAGGTCTTATCACACGGTTTATACGCCAAATACAAGGATCACATTTAAATAAATTAAGATATAATGTCACACACGAGTATATCACAGACAAATATAAAAAAAATAATTATAGTCACTTACGACGTTTTAATTTAATTCTAATTTTATCGAAAGTAATAGTTATAATCAGGCGAATAACTCACGATCTTATTTACTTCTTTGAATCGTTTATCTTTAGACAACTGTAGGTATCCTCCAGTTGATTTAGTACATGCATCCCATGGTCAGACTTTTCTTACACCTATTTGCTTGCGGCCCAAGAAACTTGATTTTCTTCAGAAAGAAGATATACAAAATGTTATCGACAATGACCTTGTATCATTTAACAGGAAACATGAAAGCGCTACAACTGGTTTTTCCTGTCCGGCCCAAGCTAAATATCCCACATATTTCTCACACATTCTCACGGTAAATCTGACTTTTTTATATACAGTCTATTTCCTTGATATTATCCCCCTTTAACAAAAAAAAACACCACACTATATGTAAAAATTAGGTTGGAGAAAATATGGCGTTTCCCGTGGTTTATTGACGTTCAAGAATCGTCCATCAATCAAAAAAGTGGTTTTTACTTTTGTTGCACTGACCTAACACTGATTAAATAAATATAATCTTACTTGGGCGTTGATCGTAGTTACCTGGTTGTTTAATTTGCCATCGAAATCCAAATTTTTCCTCTAATATTTATGTTGTAGGTCCGCCATATCAACAAACAGCAAAAGTCCAAAAACGTCAACACACAAAGACGTCAAAACAAATCCAACAAGATCCAATGAACTAATTCGATCGTATGGAATGAAAATATATTTTTTTTTTTTTATTCAAAGTTAGGCATGTTTAGTGTTAATTATAATAAATTATAAGTTAACGTCTATGAATATCCGAAGATACCATGCCAACTAGGGATAAGAATCGAATGCAAATTAAGTTTCTTTGAGAAATTTATGAACGCCAACTTTAAACCGTCATCTGGGAAAACCCACGAAGGTAAGGTATTCCAAAGATGAGAAACTCTGTTGAAAAAGTCACGTTGGAAGGCTACAGTTCTACACCTACTTATTTGAACCGTATAAGGATGGGCCGCTAAAGTTGCTCTGGTGTGACGCGATAGGTTTGCAGAGTTAGGTAAAATCGATTTAATCTCTTCCGAAGTTCGTTCATCCATAATATATTTGTAAAAAATAGTCAAATCAGCAACATTTCTTCTGTGCTGCAAAGAATCAAGATGGTTAGTAAGATTTGAGTTACCGATAAGTTTAATAGCTCTTCGCTGTACAGAATCAAGGCAATTTAGACTACTCAAGTATGCTCCACCCCATATGTGAGAACAGTATTCCATGCAGGACGTATAAAAGATTTATAAACCAAAAGAAGCTGTTCGCTATTGAAAAACCTACGACATCGCCCCAAAAACCCTAACTTTTGAACAGCATTCTTAGTCAGATTAAAAACATGAGAATTCCACTTCATATTATTTTCAATCTCAACTCCTATAAGTCTGACAGACTCATACTCCAAAAGATTTTTGGAGCCAAACGTTAATGGAAAAGGATTGGGTGTCGTTATTCTAGAAAAATGACAAACCTGTGTTTTGCTTGTATTGAATTCAACACTGTTTTAAGATCAATGTTAAGCGAATCTATCAATTTTGATCTACAGTCACTAAGCGCTAAGGGTGTATATAGTTTTGGTGCTTCATGAGACGCATGAAGCGTGCTATAATCAGCAAAACTATGTATAGGATGAACCGTAGAATCTAACAAATCATTAATAAATATAAAAATTAAAATATTAAAACTAAGAGAGAGATAGTATAGTCATCTCTTTTTATAGCTACCTTTAGTATCGAAAAATTGGAAAAAAAGTGTTTCTGATGCAAGGAAATTTATATTATGCTTATGAGGACCTTTTTCCGTTAAAACAAAACTGTTTGTTATTTTGTCACACATAAAATTGTAAGATAATTTAACGAAATAAGTTTTTTCCAACACATTTGTAAGCAATATGAAAATGAATTAAACGTAAGTTTAACCGATCTTATGACGTTTATGTGTTATGAAATAATAGCTTACTACAGTATTACAGCAAAAGGTAGATCCATAACGGAAAGATAAATTGATAAAAAATATCCATATAAGAAATCGAATACATAACTAACCGTAGGATAATAATTTTTTCCTATTGTGACGATTGGACAATTATGCACAGCTGTTTGAGGTTTGAAAATTTTGTTGAGTTAGTGTCCGGAGAATTCAAATTTTAGTAGTATGGTAAAGTAACGCGGGTGAAAACGCAATGTGAGTCAATAATAGGGGATTGTAAAGCAAATATTATTGTTAATTGTTTTATGCGAAGAACCAATTTATGTAACGGAAACTATATAAAAATATGTCTATAGATTGTGGATGGATGAGAAACTATTATGAACTACGTATGGTAAGCAAAATTGTGAATTATGAGAAAACAGACATTGAATACATCGGGAACCCTACCGCTCTACATTATCATACTCCAGTTTACATAACATAATATATTTTTAGAAAAAAGATTCAATTTTTGATTTTGAAATAATTTTTGGAATAATTTTAGAATTTTGAAAAATTTAAAATTTTTGATTTTATTATAATTTTAGAAAAAATCAATTTTTTGAATTTATAAGAATTTTTGGAATATTATTAGAATTTAGAAAAAGTTTAATTCAAACTTTTTCCAAAATTCTAAAAATATTGCAAAAATTATAACAATATCTCAAAAATTAAAATTTCAAAATTTCAAAAATATTCTAAAAATTAAAATAAAATCAAATATGTAAACCTTTTTTTAATTCCAATATTCCAAAAATTCTCAAAAATTCTGTTTATTCCAAAATTCTAAAAATATTGCAAAAATTATGACAAAATCAAAAATTCTTTTCCAAAATTCTAAAAATATTGCTAAAATTATTACAAAATCAAAAAATATTGAAAAATTTAGTAAAATCAGAAATTCAAAATTTTTTAAAATTCTAAAAATATTCCAAAAATTATTACAAAATCTAAGATTAAAACCTTTTTAAAAATTCTAAAAATATTGCAAAAATTATAACAAAATCAAAAATTGAAACTTTTTTCAAAATTCCAAAAATATTCCAAAAATTAGAATAAAATCAAATATTTAAACATTTTCTAAATTCCAATAATATTCTAAAAATTCTTAAAAATTCAAACTTCTTCCAAAATTGTAAGAATATTGCAAAAATTATTACAAAATCAAAAATTGAAATTTTTTTCAAAATTCCAAAAATTATAATAAAATCAAAAATTTTAAATTTTTCAAAATTCTAAAAATATGCCAAAAATTCTTACAAAATCATAAATTAAAACTTTTTCCAAAATTCTAGAAATATTGCAAAAAAATTATTACAAAATCAAAAATACAAACTTTCTTCAAAATTCCAAAAATATTTCAAAAACTAATAAAAATATTTCAAAATAAAATAAAACAAAAACAAATCCCTCCAGCGGTTTTCCCTGCAGCGTAGGTAATTACGGACAGCCGGACGGACGGCCGGCCGACAGACAGACATACATTTTTTTTTTTTTGCTTTTTTAGAATCAGTAGGTCCTAAAACGTCGAGAAATGCCAAAAAAGTGGGGGTAAGAATTTCACTTTTGGCTCATGAATGTAATACTTAGGTCTTTCAGACCGAAGTAATATAAAATATCGTGTTTAATGCTGTGTATTACCAACTTGTGTCATTATTCATTAACAATAATATGCAGTAAATAGTGACACTAATTTTATAAATCGTCGCTTTAATAATGAAACAACGTATTCGCAAAAGTGTAGTTTCGAGATAATTGGGTTAAAGATTTTTCGATTTTCTGATTTTCGTAAACTCGGCAGCACTATTGAATGAATAAAGATATTGGAAAAAAAATTTCTACCAATTAATCTTGGCTAATTTCCCCGCAACATATTAAAATTTCACATTGGCATCTGCCGGCCTCTACCTAAAAAGAGGTGAAAAGTCAATCAGGTACCTTATACGTTATTTCATATTTCAAATACGTTATTTCATTTTGCATGGAAGTACGATTAAGCCTAAAACTAATTATTGTTGAACTAACGCATGATATTCTTACAATTTTTTATTTATATGAACCGGCATATTATGTAGTCATGAATGATGCTTAAACAATATTTTAGATTTACTATTTCGTGTGGCGATCGTAATGTATGTTAAATATACGACACTGATTTTACCCAAGTTATTATTCTGTAGGAATTGGAATATCGTACATGCATTTACCCTGTTTCAATATTTAACCAAGTTCAAATTTGCATGTACGTTAATTAACAATATATTAATTTTCACCCCCAGTTATAAAATAATTGGAAAATGTTAAAATGCTACTCTATAGACATCCTTATGGGGAATGCAGCGAGCGCACCCATTATATAATAACAACGTATATATGGCATACGTTATTTCATTATTGAAGCGACGAAATTATCAAACGCAATAAGTTCTTATCAATTGATTTAGTATACTTAAGCCACAATTAGACTATTGCAGAACTCTGCAATATTTCTGCAATGGTAGTGTGTAAAATATTCATTGCAGAAATGTTTGGTAATGAACTCATTGCAAAACATTGCAATGAGTCATTGCAATGTTTTGCAATGAGTTCATTGCCAAACTTTTCTGCAATGAATATTTTACACACTACCATTGCAGAAATATTGCAGAGTTCTGCAATAGTCTAATTGCGGCTTAACTAACTTCTGACATTATGAAATAGAATTTGTATAATTTTTAAATTTGAAATAGATTAGGTTTATGTGAAATTGTTTTAAAGTTGCTGTTTAGCAACATTTTCCAAACATTTAATCTTTTTAAACAGGTTTAATAATCATTTAAGCATATTTCAATAATTATTATAGCTATTAAAATCGTTTAAGCATTTTTAAGCATATAAAATGAAATTTACAGTAAGTTTTTTTTAATAAGTTCTGCGGATGTGTAAGCAACAAACTCAATCATTTTAAAAAGTTGAAAGAATGCAAATACAAAGACTATCATTCTATTTTGTAATAGTTGCAATTTCAATAATAGTAGTTTAATCAATGAGTGAATAATGAAGTAGTTTATTCTCAAGCAAAAGTTTAAAATTTGAGCGAGGCACGAGCGAGAATTTTAATTTGCGAGAGAATAAAATTCATTATTCACGAATCGATTACAATACTTTATTCTCTGACAAAGATTTTATTATAAAAAAGAATTATAAAAAATAAAAACATTTTCTTCAATTAAAACAATAAATCTTTATTGTTTTAATTGATAAATCAAATTTCTTAATAAAAAAACCCTGATGATAAAAAACGCCCTTCTCGTACAATCAACCAAGTTCAACTAAACGAAATAAGAGAATTACTCAAAATTTGATTTTTGAACAAAACTTATCAAAGCAATTGTGATTATAATTTGAAAATAATTTTAATGAAATCAAAACAATTTGACCAATTGGAATCATACCAATTGAATAAAATATTCATTAGGCAATAGGTTAAGTTCATTAGGCTATAGGTTAGAAAACAATACAATAATACATACTATTATTATCGAAAAAACATACAAATAAAGCTGATATAATTAAATGGAAGAGAATAAATAATTGTTTTGCTAGAGATCGTTTGGATTTGTAAGATAATAAATAATTATTATAGCCATCAAAGCAATCGTTTATCTACGCTTGAACTAAATCGTTTAAGCATTTGTAGGCATATAAAATAAAGTTTATAGTAAGTTTTTTCTGCAAGTTCTGCGGATGTGTAAGCAACAAACTGTTCAATCATTTTAAAAAGTTGAAAGAATGCAAATACAAAGACTATCATTCTATTTTGTAATAGTTGCAATTTCAATAAATAATTGTTTTGCTAGAGATCGTTTGGATTTGTAAGATAATCGATACTCTAACTTTTCATTTTAACTAATATTTATTTCATTTCCATTATCAGTTGCAGAAAATTTAAGAACGATGAAAACATAGCACTAAAAAAGTATGACGCATATCAAAGCTTCACGAATTATTTGATTGAAAACCAAATTGTATCGAAGCTCACTGATCCAGCTGGCTCATTTTTCGGCCAATTTCCTTTAAATCATGAAACCAATCAAGTCTATGAAAATTCAACATACGTTATTTTTTTAAGTGAAACTGTGGCCGAATCAGTTTTTCAAAACGATTTACCTAGAGACAAAGATTTAAATTTGATACTTGCACAAGCAACCAACTGTTTTGAATCAGTGTTTGCAGAGTTTTGTTTGAGCAGTAAAGAATACCAGTGTAAAAAACTAAGGTAAGATTAAATATTTTTAGTGAGAGTGCCTGAAACTGCATATGTGCTGTATCGCGCTACAACTAGTTAAAGTTTGCTTTATTGTAATCATTGACGGCACTTAGCAAAGCTAGAGTTTCTATTTCAATTAAAAAATTGTTAGGTAAAATTTATTTATTGCTTAAACAAATCTATTCTAAAATTAAATTTGATTTAAAAGAGCCAGTTTAGCAGTTTTTGAGCTTTTAACTTACTACGAAAATTAATTTTATTAAAATACTTCAATCAAAACACACTCTATTGGACTGATCACCCATATACAAAAGCAATCGATTACAAATTAGGTACAATTAATTCAATGAATTATTTGTGATATTACATCACTCCGATGGAAGTTATCCCATCAGACTGAATCTAACAAAATATGGTGTGCAATTTATGAAATTTTTTTGCTATCTACAAAATTGGCGATCGATCTAGTTTCGAACCGATAAAAACTTTTTATTACACTTTAAAAAAAGCATATCATTCTCATCAGGGCGAGCCGACTAGATACACTACCAAAAAAAATTTTACGCTATATGAACCAAAATTGGTCTACTACTCTAGCGAAGTATAAGAAAACAAAAAACTTTCATAAACATATATTTATTAGATTCAGGTTTAGTTAATTTTTCTTACAAACAGACAAAAACCGCATATAACAAGATAGAGAGTGCAGCAAATGTGATATTTGATCATCTGCCTGTAGTTGATTTTTAAGTTCAAATTTAAAAAATGATATTCGTGTTTCTTGTTTCAGTGAGTCTGGCAATTTGTTATATAAGGAAAACCCAATAAATATTAAGTTTTTCTGTCCTATGCTAGTTCGACAAAAATCTATGTATATGTCTGAGGTTTGGCGAGTATTATACAAGTGAACTAAACTAGAGTGATGGATTAGAAAATTGTTTTTTATGAAATTATGTTTAATTTTGATAACAAGGCACACAATTTTAAACTCAATTAATTTTGATAGGGGTAGAATATTTGAGTACAAAATAGCAGTAGGTGTTCTTAAAGGAAGATTTTTAATTATTTTCAAGCTTTTGTTAAGAATAACGCGTATTTCGAATAGTCTTACATTGGCAGCCGTACCCCAAACTAGAATGAGGTATCTGACTGTGCTCATTATATGCGTATGGATTATGTTTGGTTGATCTGTAAATGTTTTGTTCATTTTTGATCTACGGGTGGGACAATCCCACGTATACGTCAGATTCTGCTATTAGAATACGAGCTAACGCGAAATCACATACCACTGGCTACAGCAGTGAGATATCACGAGCCAGGGTATTATCTTAGTGGTCCTAGAATAGCTGTAGCATACTTTAATAATAAAGTACTAAAAAGTAAAATTAAAGTCTTATAGTACTATGAAATTATTCTACTTTTCTGTAATACTAATGTCAACAAGATATAAATATTTTTATCTATACGAAATCCCCGATATAGAAGCTTAACTCATTTTTAGCACAAAAAAAATCGTGAACTTGTAGCGCCATTTTGAAATTAAAACTCTATATAAAAAAATTCGAAAAATCGCCATAACGCCTATGACGCCCTCTGGAAAAATAAAACTCCATATAAAAAAAATTTTAAAAAATTTAATCTAAATCACTAATCCAATTTTTTGCATATGGCAATGTTCATTGTTTATTGCCAATGGCGTGAATCAGTAGGAAGGGCTATGATTAAGGTGGTTTTGATCTACTGCAGGGTTTTTCAATAAGAACATAACAATTTTGTTAAATAAAACACAGAATAGTTGAGATATCGAGCTGAAACTTATTTTATATACATTTAAGAATGGAATTCGATCTCGGCCATATGACCACAGCGCGCACGTTTGCAATGATCGTCGAAATCGACGAAAAAATAGGGTCCAATCACACCCTCAGCATGAAATCCACACCACACGGTCACTTTTTGTGGATGAAGTGTAGTCTTTTGAAGCACATGTGGGTTTGTTGCTGACCAAAAAACGCATATTTTGCTTGTTAACAAAGCCATTTAGCCAGAAATGAGCTTCATCGCTGAAAATAATTTTTCGATGAAATTCATTATTTTCTTCAAACTTTTGCTGAGCCCAATCGGAGAAGTTTTGGTGCTTCAAATGATTAAGAGGCTTCAGTTCTTGAGTTAATTTGATCCTGTAAGGGTGTAGGCCAAGATATTTACGAAAAATTCCGTGAACGGCGTGGAATCAACGGATTTTACTCATTTTGAACTGAAGCTCTTACAGCTGCGATATTTTTGGTACTCCGGCCGGTGCGTTGTCTCACTGGCACAGGAACACTCAATAGTCAATATGTTGACTCGAATTTATCCATTATAGTACGCACAAATTGACCGAAAATTGGAGTAAGCGCTCTTAAAGTTGCGACCACCGACTGAGAATTTTGGCAGTATTTTTTAATAATTTCCAAACGTTGCTCGTTCATGAAGTTCACCATGATAAAAATGCAAACTTTGACTAATGTTTTGATATTGACAGATCATAAAAAAAATTTAAGAGTGCGTTCGCATTAAAATACAAAATTATTATGTCGCTATTGAAAAACCCTTTATGTATAAATACGTAAGCACTATTTTTGTGGTACTATATCAAAATATTTGCCCCAACCTTTTTGAGAAAAAATATGAAGGTGTGTTTTTATGACAATTCAACTCAAAAACAAAAGTTTCAATAAGGTCCAATCAAAACGCTTCATTTACTATTTTTTAGCAAATCAAAACGATTTGTTTCGATTATTTTTTTCTGGTAGGAAGGAACAGCGAATATTTTCGAATATTTTCCGCCTACTTAATATATTAATTTAAAACCAAAATACACATACAAAATTATGTGAAAATGCAATTTGCAAATAGTAAAAATGTCCGTTTTCATTCATAAATGATTGAATGTTTATGTTTATTTGTTAAAAATAAATTACAAATTTATAACATTTATGCGCCTACTAAGATGAAATAATATTTAATTTTGTTTGACAACAAACGAATATGTTGTATGAAATAATGTTACTATTTCTGTTCGTTAAATTGTCTGTTAAATACAACTCGTCATCAAATTATTAGTCGATTATTTTTCAACATTACCACTCATGCCATTTGAGGTCAAAAATTTCCCTCGTGCGCTACGCGCACTCGGGACCTCAAATGACATTCGTAATAATGATTATGAAAAATAATCGACTATTATTTGACGACTCGTTATATTATATATGATTATTTTTTCAATTATTCTGTTTTTTCCAAGTTATTTGTTTCACAATTCAAAATCAATTATATCAATAAATCAAAATCTGAATCAAACTCTCAAACTGTTTTATCCAAATCCCCCGATATTCTAAGCCTGCTTGTTTTTTTAGCACAAAAAAATTTTGAAATGCCATTTTGAAATTAAAACTCAATATAAAAATAATTTAAAAAGTATTTAACGCCATCTTGAAATATAAAACTCCATATAAAATAAAAATTTTAAAAATTTAATCAAAAACGCTAATCCATTTGTTTGCATATGGCAAGGCTCATAGGTTTGTGCATATGGCGTCTGCCAATTTAACTCTTTTTAATTACAGATATCGTCCAATTGATGCTGTTTGTAATGATCCCAAGCATCCAAAAGACGGGGCAGCTCGTACTGCATATGCTTCTCTACTGTATCAAACATATGATGATTGTAAGTACCTATATACGTATAAATAAAAAGTTATCAATTTAACAGCTAGAACTATAGATGGAATTTTTCTAAAACAACTGAAACAATGAAGGGGCTGAAACTCAAGGCTTAAAGATATCAAGACTTCGGTCTGTGTTAAAGCTTTTTATATACAGTTTTCGGCAAAAGATTTTTTTGTGGACATTGTTTTTAGTTTTGGGCAGCGTATATTAAACACAAAATTCTTTGTAAAAGCAGAAAAGAAAAAAAGTTATTACAAAATCAAGAATTGAAACTTTTTTCAAAATTCTTTAAATATTGCAAAATTTTTATGGGTTTTGTGCTTGTAAATGCTTGTAAAATGCTAATAAAAAGAATTAAGTTGGTTAATCGATTGATTGATAAATAAATTACTCTATTTTAAAATATCAACAAAACTGAAATCTCCTAATATTTGAGGTTATGTAGCGTAACAAATTTTTCATGTTATGTAAAGAGTTCATCCTTGTTATAACAAAGTTGCTTTAACACTTCATGATGTGGATGTATTTTGTCATAACAATTTCAAATATTTGCAATTTTTAAATAATTCAACTTTGTATGTAATTTGTTTCTAATAAATTCAAAGACTAGGTTATAAGCAACGCATATTATGTTTTGTTATAACTGTATTAGATACAGTTAAGCCAGGATGTATAATAATTTAAAAACCAATACGGCCTCTACCCATAAAAAATCTCTAGTAAAACTTTTATTTATTCAATCATTTCATTATGACTTCGCGAATAAAGAAAAATTACTATATCTAATATGTAAACAAAAAAACTATCAAGGTGGGAGATGACAAAAGAAAATAATGTTGATTGAAGTCTTCCATTATATCCCCCTCCAACCAATACTTATAGTATATGTCCAAGATACTTGTTTCAGCAAATAAACTTACCTATGCCACAAATGCCACTATTTCACCCCAACAATATAGTGGACGTGATGACCTTCAATATTTACAAAGCAACCAAAATGTGCCACTTTCAGCGGGTTATTGCATACGTTTACATTCAGTGTGGTGATTACAGTAAAAATTATATGTAACGTAGTATTAATTCCAGCATCAATATATACGTGTAATTTAATATGGAACGAACTCACCCAGCATCAGCTCCATTTGACCATTTTGTTGACTGCCTTCGCTTTGAAGCAATACAACAGTCCTACTTTCGATTCGTTTGTTTTTCAAAATTTTGAAACGGTAAACTTGTTTGTTTTTTTTTTCTTTTAACTGGATTGAAAATACCTTATATAGAAGATATTTTTAGTTTTAATATATTTAATACATTATTTATTAATATTTTTGCCCTTTTATTTTAAAAACGACATTTTTCATTCGCTAACACAAAGGCAAATTCACTTAAATAATGCACTTTTATAACACAATGAACTTGCAAAATATTCAAAATAATAAAATTAAAATCAACAAAATAACAATTTAAATCTTTATTCATTAATTAAGATTTTCTAAATATAAATCACATTTTATTATTATTTATGTTTGGAGTTTTCTTCTACGTTTCAACACAATGAAACAATATAAAACAAGAAGAGATCATATTTTCTCATTTCTTTTGTTTCGTTTTATATAAAAAAAGAGTAATAAAAAAACTCAAAATATTTATATACAGACAATGCAAGTATATAATAATCTATATTTGAGAAAATATAACCTTGATAATGCGAAGGTGAGCTAAAAGTTACTAGAACTGCCCGATTATGTTAGTAAAGATGCTAATGAAAAATGCAATGTGATGCTACAGACGGAACATGGAAAAGTGTTTCGCTCCGGAGTTAGTCTTTGCTGTTAGGCTTTGCTTTAGATATAACTGTCAACTCCCTTACTAACACCTTTACCCAGAACTCAAATTATTTTTACCTCTGTATTTTGTTTTTATTATAGATTTTTCCAAATGCTACATGTTGGGGCATAACACTTTATTTTAAAACATTAACAGTTTTGATGCCTTAAAATTTAAGAAAAAAAACAAATTCCATGTTATAACATGTGACATGGTACTAGGTCATTCAATAAGTCCGTAGGATGACACATAGATGGCGTTACTAGAATTTTTTCCATATGATTTTTATTTAGTACTAACCTTCAAACGATACGTGTATAAATTTGACAGCAATCTGACTATTTATTCGTGAGTTATAGCATTTTGTGTGAAGCAACTTTTGTTTTTGAAAAAAAATGGAAAAAAGTGAATTTCGAATTTTAATAAAGCATTGCTTTTTGATGAAAAAAAATACAGTGGAAACCAAACAATGGCTTGATAAACATTATCCAAACTCTGCTCCATCGAGACAAATGGTAGAGAAGTGGATGGCTGAATTTAAATGTGGTCGTACCAGCACAAAAGATGCAGAGCGCAGTGGACGCCCAAATGAGGCTGTTATTCCAGAAAACATAAAAAAAATCCACAAATTGGTTATGAACGATCGCAAATTGAAGGTGCACGAAATAGCTGACATTGTAAAGGTAGCAGATGGTAGTGTTTTTACCATTTTACATGAACATTTGGGTATGCGAAAGCTCTGTGCAAATTGGGTGCCGCGTGAGCTCACAGTCGACCAAAAACAACAACGAATCGATGCTTCGGAGGAGTCTTTGGCACTGTTAAACCGCAATAAAAGGGAATTCTATCGTAGATATGTGACAATGAATGAGATATGGCTTCACAATTACACACCAGAATCCAAAAGACAGTCAGCTGAGTGGACAGCAGTCGACGAACCGAATCCAAAGCGAGCAAAGACGCAACAGTCGTCCGATAAGGTGATGGCGTCTGTATTTTGGGATACGAACGGAATAATATTCATCGACTATCTCCAAAAAGGAACCACCATCAACAGCGAGTATTACTGTGAACTTTTGGATCGATTGAAGGCTGAAATCGCAAAGAAACGGCCACATTTGCAAAAGAAAAAAGTGTTGTTTCACCAAGATAATGCACCGTGTCACAGATCGATGAAAACGATGGCAAAATTGAATGAATTGGGCTTTGAATTGCTTACCCACCCACCATATTCTCCAGATTTAGGCCCCAGCGACTTTTTCCTGTTTTCAGATCTCAAGAGAATGCTTGCTGGAAAGAAATTTAAGTCCAATGATGAAGTAATCGCTGAAACTGAGGCCTATTTTGACGAGAAAGAGAAATCGTACTATAAAAGTGGTATAGAAAAGTTGGGAAATCGCTATACTCGTTGTATCGCCCTCGAAGGCAACTATGTTGAATAAAAAAATCGAGTTTTGTCAAAATGTTGTTTTTTTCTTACTTATCCTACGGACTTATTGAACGACCTGTTATATGTGCTGCATCCCAACTTCCGGTTTTTCACTTCCGGTAAAATTTTTTGTTTGCATTTTTTTCAGTGCCTTTATTCACGGCATTAACAGTCTACTACAATTAAGTGATTATGGTGAAACTTATTAAAAAAGATTCAATTAGTGTGAGAAGATAATGATGAGATTTGGGACACATCGACCAAAAGATGAAGATTTGATAGACAAAGAATGTATGCATAATATTTTGAACGATATTGGGATCCACCCGAGCATCTGTTTATTTGAATTTTCAAAAACATCAGCTCCTGATAATTTATTTTGGCTAAATGTGATAAATATGATAAGCCAAAGAATATGATTTGTCACATTTCTGCATCCCAACTTCTGGTTTGTCACTACCAGCAAATTTTTTTTTAGTTTTTCGAAATGTACAATAGACTGTTGGGATACTACAGCTTTTGTTATTGAGCTGATTTTGATAAAACTTTGGCAAAAGATGGAGAATTATATGAGAAAGAACTGATAAGCTTTTGAACAATAATGGGCCAAGTGATGGAAGCCCGCAGCACCTGTTTCTAGAATTAGAACTACGCGAAATATATAAGAATAGTTAGTCATTAATTGAAGTATTTGATGGATGCAAGCTCACTATATATCCAGAACATATTGTTTTCAGAGCTATGGTGAAGTCAGCCTATATGCATCAACGTCGCCAATATTTTTCAGTGTATAGATAGCTTTCTTTCGTAGATCAAATAAATTACGTATAGTGAGCAAAGGTGAACAAACTATTTGGCTACATACTTAAATAATTGATAAAAACTTACAAAGCTGTTTTAACTTGTTATGTAATGTTAAGTTGTTAATAAATTTCTTAACTATAATTATTCATTCTAATCAACAAATTTAAATAGTTCTTGATAATAGGTGCGTTCGATTTGACTGAAACAACTGAAAAAACAACAACAATTGCATTTAATTTTTCAGTTGCTTCAGTTGTTTCAGTCAAATCGAACACGGCTAATATAAGCAAATTTTTTATCAAGTTTAATTTTTATGACCGTGTTTCGAGTATTTTATGTTCTTTAGATAAAGTTAGTAATTTTTAGTTCTAATTGCTGTATACTTAATAAGCCAACGAATATTTGGGGATTAGGCTCCAAAGCAATGTTAACCGAAGCAACGAAAGCTTCAAAACGTAGATTAACGTAATACTGAGTCCAAACTGAAAAAAACATGTTCTATTTTCAATCGAAAACTGGTTGTTTCAACCTTATAAGCATTCATGTACATATATACCCATTTACTAGATATGTGTATGATAGATATCTCTTAAACAGAACTAATGATATGTGTTTATCCCCATCTTAAAAACATATGTATTATCCGAGAGCCGAGGGTCAACTTTAACAAAACTTTGGCTTGTTCTTCATTGTGTAATAGCATTAACTAACTAGAGATGCACATTAGTGCTGAAAACAATATGACAGCATGAATAGAAATAGTTGATTCAAATTTTATGACTAGTGTAATGACCCGTTATCATACATATTGTATCCATTACAAAAATCTATACCAAATTTCACAATTTCTTAACGAAATAATGAAGGGTGAATAAACTTATACGTTTAGTGCTGTTTATTTAATATTTCGAAATAGAAATATTAATTAAATAGCAACATTACGATTGTTCAACAATTCTGCAAAATCGCATAATTGTTGTGCAATGTAAATGTAAATGAACGATGGGTTTTTCACCTTTGATTGTTTTGTAGGGGAATTGATTAATACTTTAATTTAATTTGATTGGCTTAACGATTTTTAAAACATATAAATAAATAACGGTTCATTACGCTCCCTTCCAAAAAATATAACAAATGTAGATTTTATAGATTATTTTTGTAGATTGATTTTTGATTTGATTTTTTAAAATAGTAGTTAAAATTGAAGAGTGTTGTGAGAAACTCGGTAGAGTGATAGTCGTCAAAATAAAATAATAGTTCTTAATAATATTAGTTTTTATACACTTTTTTTATAATAGTTACAGTTGTTTTTCGAAATAAAATAAAAGTTAAATATTGTTATCGTTTGCCTCTTAATTAATAAAAGTGTGAATACCAAAACTTCCGAAACTTTAGAAGTTTTTTGTGGATACCAGAAGTAGGTAGGTACCACACTAGCCTATGCATCTTCATCTCTCTAGACAGCTTTGCTTCTGAATTTAAATAAAATAACGCTAATGTACTCTAAAACACAGCTATTGATCCATTTTTAGATACAATTCATATAAAAGCCTGCCTGTTGCAATGTGCATCATCTTGGAATTTCATAAAAAAATTTAGTGCCAAACGACTATATATGAAAACCCGAGATGGAACATCAAAATAAAAAAAAAGCATATTTAATGGCGGCTAGATAATATGGAAATGGCGATTTTGCGAGATTTTCTCTAATTTTTTCGCTGCCAACACAAATTTAAGATATCAAAAGATACGTTCTTAGACTTAAAATGTTGGTAATGATACGTAGCTTCAAATGCCGTTTGGTGTTTAAATTTTTTTCAAAATGGCGGCTCGATAATTAGGAAAATTGCGATTTTTCGAGATTTCTGTTTAGTTTTTGCTGCCAACATAAATTTAAGATCTCAAAAGATATCACACCGTATAGATGTGAAATCAGTATTGATTGATATTGATCACAGATCAATGATTAAATGGTTATTTTTAAGTCATATTTGAAGTACCTATTTGTTTATTAAAAACTAAATAGTCTTAACGAATCATCTGTTGTTTAATTCAACCATGGCTTCTTATATGATTATTGAGAGGAGTACTATTTTCGTTGATTGATTATTATGAAAATTCTGCCTTTATGAAAATCTTTTGCCTTAGTTTTATTTTAATTTAAACCAATAAAATTCTCTAAAATGTAATGACATCATTCAATTTCACCAATAAAATTTGAATTATACTAATAACAAATATTTATACGTCTGGACTCTGGCCTACTGGGATATTAAAAATTATCAATCTAATTTTGAAATAATTAGCTGATATCACAGTAGGCCAACGTATAATTCATAAAAAATATATAAAGAAATGAAAAATGGCAGAAAATTTTCTAAACGAATTCCCCTCGTTCGTTGATAAATTCTCATAAATTTTTGAAAAATTCCTCAAGCAAGTGGTATTGATAAAAGCACGAGGCCGTAGTCCGAATTATCACCGCCCTTGGGAAATTACAATTACTGATAATACTTTAGTAATGAATAATATAAAAAAACAACCAACAAAAATATTATGTGAACTAAAATATTTATTTTCTGATATAATATGTAATTGCAAAAAATAACATTGAATTAAAAATAAATTTTTATTCGCCTACATATTAAAGTGTTACTTTATTACTGTGATTTGCGGCTTTAAAGTATCACTTTTCAACTATTTATTTTGTTGTCATAGCTACGTCCAAAAATGTAAAAAGCATTTGTATTTGTTTAAATTCTATGAAAAATAAAAATTTTTATCAAAGCAACCCTCAAATTCAAAATTTCATTATCCAATTAAAATAGTTGTTATCATTTGTTGTGATAGCTACACAATCATTTGGAAAAAATAATAAATATTTTGTCAAAGGTTACTTGTTCCACATATTTTTATTTTACAATTTATGAAAATTTATAATTTTAATTTAGAATAAACAACTTTTCTTAAAATATTTTGCTTGCGGCGAATAAAAAATAGTATATGATGCACGGACGTTAGCTATTTTGGACTTAATGTGGGTGCAAATCTCGGCTAGCGCCTCGATTTGCAAACTCCACATCCGTCTAAAATCCTTAGCTTTACGTCCTAGCATCATAATGTACTATTTTTCACCAACATTCATGAATTTTTAATTATAATTTTTTTAGGATAATATAGATAGAATTCTTTTGGATACTTCAATATTGGAGAGTTGCAGTGTAGATTTTTTAATCCGAGAATCTTCTTATAATTAGTTTTTTATTTAATGCTATTTTTTTAGAAGTTTAATTCTTTAATTAGTTATGTAAAATTTAGGAATCAATTACAACTATTAGAAAATAAATAATTCAGTTCAAATTATATTTTTGTGGCTTGTTTTTTCAATTATTCATTACTAGAGTATTATAGACAGAAATTTTGCAAAATCGCAATTTTCCTTATTTTTGAGTTGCCATTTTGAAAATAATTTTAACACCATACCGTATTTGAAACTACGTATCATTATTAACATTTTAAACTCAAGAACGCATCTTTTGAAATCTTAAATTTGTGTTGGCAGGGCAAACAAGACAGACATTTTGCAAAATCGCCATTTTCCTTATTATAAAGCCGCCATTTTGAAAAGAATTTAAACACCATACGGAATTTGAGACAACGTATCATTACCAACATTATAAGCCTAAGAACGCATTTTTTCAGATCTTAAATTTGTGTTGGCAGCGAAAAAGACAGAAATCTCGAAAATCGCGATTTTCCGTATTATCGAGCAGCCATTTTGAAAAAGAAATTTAGAGCCCAATAACCGATCTTTTGAGTTCTTAAATGTGTGTTGGCAGTGAAAACAAGACAGGCATAAGATTGATACAAATTGTCAATTTTAACAGTCAACTTAGACATAGATTCAGGTTGTCCAGGTGTTAAGGTAGTCAAAAAAATTCAACTGTTTGATTAATTATTCCTAAAAGTAGTATAATATTCATAGTATTTTTGTTTCTGATATAACGATTGTTAACGAGTGAATTGCTCAATATTGTTTCTACTTTTTTCATATTTTGTTTAATTAGTCGACCTATCTGAAAAAAGAGATAGGTTATTTGAGTATCCTAATGCCATGTTTATAGTTCTTGGTGACTTTAGTGTCCACAATAAACACAAAGTTCCACACAAAGTTCCACTACTGATGAGATAGGTAAGCAGGCTGAGCTATTTGCTCTTTACCATAATTACACACAGATTATAGATCAGCCCACCAGAGTGCCTGACATTCCTGGACAAAATAGTAACTTACTTGATTTGTTTTTAACAAATGATCCTTACCGGGTACAATTTACAGTATCAAAACCTTCAGGTGGTTCAGATCATAATTCGATTTCTACTCAGTTAAATTTACAAATTCTAAAACAATTTTAAGCCAATCATAGTCTTGTTTGGGACTATAAAGCTACGAATTGGGAGGGTCTTAGAGATTTTTTTAAGCGGTTTTCCTGGAAATGTAATTGTTAGCGGTCAATACCGTAACATAGCTGTCTTAAATTTTTCTGAGGCTATTATTGAAGGTGTCAACGCCAGGATCATTGTTCTACAATTAACATACTCATCGAAGAACACTGATCCAACGTTGATTTCAAAATCAATATTGTAGGTCGGCCTAGAAATGAACAATAAATATAATAAAGATTTAATTTTGATATGTAGAATATGCAATGGGTGCGATACAACATAAAAATAAATTGATAAATAAATAAAAGTATGAAGTGCAGGACCTTTAGATTAAATCGTCGCAAAAACAACCAAAAGGCTGTAAAAAAGCCGCGCCATGTTTTTCTTTAGCTTGAAACTATCATTTTAACTATAACAAATAAATTCTTGTATCTTATTCTTTACAAAAACTTCTCAAATCATAAAGCACTAGTTATAAAATTTCTTAATGGCATTTTGTTTTCTAAACATCTAGCTATATTATATAATTTAAGTAATACTCTAGAACTACATATCATAATTCTAAAATATATAATAAATATGCACATTTATTAAAATTTATTTAAGCAGAGGAAATATAATTTATTTTTTTTTCTATTAAAAAACCGCTCACTTTCACTTACATATTTCTTGAACAAAAACCTTGGTGCGACCTTTTCTTAATAAGACAATAAAGCCCACCGCATAGTGACTATGGTTGACTCATAATAAACATTATATTGAAATAACCATTGATTAAATAGCAATCTTAAATGAATATCAATGAATGTTAAAATTCAGTACGAAAAGAAATTTATTGATAATGTTATTTCATAGTCATCGTTATATTGTTATAGTTGCCATTTGCTAGATATTCTTACAGCAAATCATGTCTTATATAAAATTAAGCATACCGTAATAATATAAAGGGAATTTCAAATAGATTACTATACTTCAGGAAAATTGTAGAAAATATGATACTGACTTAATTAATATAATTAGAAGTCCACTGTTGAATTCATCGGCTTTTCACAGTCGTCTGAAAATAGACCTTAGGAATGACATTATTAAATTAATTGAGAAAAGGTCGCGCCAAGGTTTTTGTTCAAGAAATATGTAAGTGAAAGTGAGCGGTTTTTTATAGAAAAAAAAAATAAATTATATTTCCTCTGCTTAAATAAATTTTAATAAATGGGCATATTTATTATATATTTTAGAATTATGATATGTAGTTCTAGAGTATTACTTAAATTATATAATATAGCTAGATGTTTAGAAAACAAAATGCCATTAAGAAATTTTATAACTAGTGCTTTATGATTTGAGAAGTTTTTGTAAAGAATAAGATACAAGAATTTATTTGTTATAGTTAAAATGATAGTTTCAAGCTAAAGAAAAACATGGCGCGGCTTTTTTTGCAGCCTTTTGGTTGTTTTTGCGACGAGTTGACTGTTTTTTGTAAAGTTATAATATAATATGGGAGAATCAAATTATTATTATCCATATAAAATGTTTTCTACAGAGAACTTTACTCTCGATTTTTTATCAATCTAGGACCTAGGTGCAATATTTTAAAAACTAAAAGTATCGTTTTTATGTAAATAGGTCTCAACTCATGAAAAAGTAAAAGAAATATTCGAAAATAAGTCTCAAGCAATGCATTCGAAAATTAATAAAATTATTACATACAACGGAAACACACACATAAAAACTATAGTCTTTGACTAATAATTTTAAAAAATTAACATAACAATTTTATAAAAGTTCTTGAGGATAGCATAAAAGCTTAAATCGATTGTTATTTACTCTAAATAAATAATAAACAAAACAACATTGTGCGTAAAAAGATGTGAAATTAAGTGTTTCGCAATTAAACAATTTTTTTATAAATTCTTGATTATGTTCAGCCAAGTACCATTGGTGTCTTCCACAAACTTTATAGTCTATGATTGACTGAAAGTTTTAAAAAACTTCAGTTTTTACGGTTATATATCACCTCAATCTCGAAATCGGCACATATTTGTCATTTTCGCCTTATCTTACCACATAAATATACGTAAATACATATATTTTCATTTTCAGTGAGAAAGTCGTTGTGAATAATGGATAATAAACAATCAAGTCCTCACCATAAGGGTTTTGTTCTATTTTTTCAAAGTACGGAACCCTTAAAATAATAATAAAATTTTCTCAAATTCTTTTCTTTATATCTCATAAAGCTTAAAAACACAAAATTTTAAAGCCTACTAAATTATTTTTTAATCTCATCACTTCAAAATAACTACCAACGTTCTAAAATAAAATGAAATAAAAATTAAAATTTATTATCGATAGAACATTTGTTGGGTTCTCTCAGATAACAAATTTACATAATAGACCAAATACACGTTTTCACAACATCGTTTTCTTAACTTATCAATAATAGGTCTTTTTACTGAAAGCATATTCTAAATATATTATTTTTTCTAATACTTTTATAATTACCAACTTCCATTTAATATATTAATAAAACATTTGATGGGTTTTCTGGAACAAACATAACAAATATTTTTATCGAAAACAACTATATGTTTGCAAACTAATCGGGGTTCGTGTTTAAGTTTTTTAACTGTTGTTAAATATTACCAATGTTGAGGGATAATAAATTTCAATTCGCATAATTTTGTGTTTTTCAATTCTGTACATTTGGTTGGTTTTTGAAAATTCGCCAAAATGATACTAAATTACTACATTCATATCAATGCTACCAACGTGGTATAAAAATTTGTAAAATTATTTTAATTTTACTAAAAGTTTGGGAAAGCAAAATTTTGATTTTATTAACTTGCAGAAAAAAGCATGAATGCTGACTTTCTTTTTACTAATGAGAAACATATAGTTAAATAATATATACTTTTATTGATAACTTTGAATACAGTTGTAGAAAAAACGCAAATTATTCGAAATGAAAATTTTAACCTTTAAAACCTATTCGGTGCACAGTATATATACTAGTAGTGTCTTTCAAAACATGGCGCGCAGAACACTACCGCGTCTCTTGATTAAATCAAAAGCGCAAGTTAAAGTCGAGCGTTTCACGTAATATGCAATAATGAAAATATAGAAATGAAATGTTACCAGCTTTAAAGTTTAATGGTGTTTGGCAGGGGGTTTCCACAAGAGTAAGTGTATGGCAATGGGTGACGTGACTTCTAATACTATCCCGAAGAATATATCAAAAAATTACTTTTTATACTTTCACGTAACTTTGGAGGCCCCTCTGTTACCAGCCCCCTGCCAAAGCCCCTATGATCCAAACTTCATATGTCGCTTATCGTTCCCACCTGAGTAGGGGGTATGCGCAGAGAATCTTTAAGATTTTATAAAATAACGAAAGTCTGGCCGACGCAGGCTCTTGTTCTATTATTTACTTTTAATAATGGCATAGCTTAACAAAGCAGAAACATGAAATAAACTTTATCCACGACTACTAAAGAATATATGCTTTCCATGCGTATATCTTCTATTGTAATTGTATTCATTCCACAACTAGTGATTCTAATTAAATTTTTCAACAGTTCTATAGTTATTAAATATTGCCCTAACAAATTAAAAACTTCATTTGTTGGTATAGTAATATAAACAAGTTAAAACGAGAACAATACATATATAAAATAAAAAAACTTGTTTTGTTTTTTATGCTATCTTTGATGCATGTATTTCAATATGGTGCTACAAACTTTAGCAATCAAACTAGAAATTAATCGAAATATTTTGTAGTTGTGGATAAAATAGCATCTTGTATAGGATGATGGCAATTCTTCACTCGGATGATTCCCTCCACTTGCTACGCTCATTTCGGGAAACTTCAACCTCGTGAAGAATTGCCATCATTCTCAACTCATGCAAGCATCTACTATTCTGACATAGATTTGATTTTTTTTAATTTCAGCAATACAAACAATTCGAAAACCTAAACATAACGAAAAACCCCTTCCATCGTCAAGAGTTATATCAAACACATTTTTCAATAATTGTTTACGTCGTGATGTGTTTATAAAAAATACACCCAGCATGGGAGCAATTATGTTTGGACAACTAGCCACACATGACGTGAGCTTTCGAAACTCTGTACAGAAACAAGCAGGTGGACCAGATCCCGCATGTTGTAAGTCAGACTTTTCTGGTCCTCAACCAAAACATTTATTGCATCCTTATTGTGCACCAATTAAAATACCAGCTGATGATTCATTTTTCAAAAGATTCAATTATAGATGTATGAATTTCGTGCGAAGTCAAAATGCTTATGACAATGATTGCGTCTTATCTTCAAGGAAACAAGTACCGAGATTAAACAATCTTCGTTTAAAACTATTATTTCAACGCTTATTATTTATTTCAGTTGAATTTGGTTACAAGTATGTTGGATTTATCAATCATATACGGCAATTCAGTTAATGAATCATTGGGATTGAGAACTATGTCATGTGGAAAACTGAAAACAAGCGGACAAGATTTCTTTCCTCAGGATAGCGCTGGAAATTATTTTACCGGTGATATTCGTTTTCGTCAAACACCAATACTGGCCGTTTTTCACTTACTATTCCTCAGAGAACATAATCGTATTTGCGATGTAATAAAGAAATATAATCCTAGTTTATCTGATGAAGAAATTTTTCAAGAAAGTAGACGATATGCAATTGCCGAATATCAACATATATTTTTATATGAATGGTGGCCAATATTTTCAAGTTCGTTACTCAAACAAATGTAAAAATCTTATTTAAACAAAAATTAAATTAATTTTAACAGATGGAGTAGAGCGACCATTAGCTTTTAAACCAATACCATATTATCGCCCAGTGGTAACAACCACAAATGAATTTGCGCACGGATCTTTCCGTCAATTCCATCATCTTGTGCCACAATTTGTTGAACTCTATGATGAAAGTTAGTATTGAGATACAATAAGACCCGTGTTCGATTTGACTGAAGCAACTGAAACAACTGAAAAATTGTAAGCAATTGGTGTTTTCAGTTGTTTCAATCAAATCGAACACAGCTAAGCTAAACAAATAAAAACAAAACTTTTTTACAGACGGAAAGAAATTTGCACAAACTCTAATTTCCGACACGTTTAATGATCTGAGCTTAGTAATGTCCAACTCCGATGATATAGCCCGTGCATTATTTAATCAGAAAATAAATTTTAATGGATGTTTAGAGGAAGTAATGAAACGAGTATCCAAAATGAATAATTAGTTTTAATTTCGTTTCAAAAATGTTTTGTAGGTAAGAAATAAATTATTCAAAAATGCTGATGGTATTGGCATTGACCTACTATCAACAGATAACTCTAGAGGAAGAGATCACGGCTTTCAACCATATTATAGGTATGCACAAATGTGTCTTTTTAAAGTTATAAAAGACTTCGATGATTTAGGACCAGAAATTTCAGACGCTGTAAGATACCAAAACACTATTTACATCGATTTCTAATTTTTGAACAAATTATTAATTTGAATTATTTTATTTTTCAGAAAATTACTAAATTAAAAGAACTTTATAAATCAGTTAAGGATATTGATTTATACGCTGGTCTTAGGGCTGAAAAAACGAAAAGTTCTTATACATTTGGTCCTACGACCGATTGTATAAATGCTGAGCAAATATTTCGATATGCAACAGCAGATCTGTTTTTCTATGAAAATAAATTAAATCCATGTCCGTTTACTAAAGGTATTTATTTTAAAAATAAAAACAAATAAAATTCATGAAACGGACTGACTATTTTATTTATTTTAGATCAATTACAACAAATTAGAAAAGCAAGTTTTGCAAGAATTTTGTGTGATAACTCGAATATCGAAATGGTTCCTAAAAATGCATTCTTTCCACCTAGCCATGATAACCCCAAAGTTTTTTGTAAAGAAATTCCAACTGTTAAAGTTGTTGATATTAAGTAAAATAATCAAATATAATTTATAATAAAATATTCATATATAATGTCACGAGTCGTCAAATAATAGTCGATTATTTTTTATAATCATTATTACGAATGTCATTTGAGGTCTCGAGTGCGCGTAGCGCACGAGGGAAAGTTTTAACCTCAAATGGCATGAGTGGTAATGTTGAAAAATAATCGACTAATAATTTGATGACGAGTTGTATTTAGCAGACAATTTAACAAACAGAAATAGTAACATTATTTCATACAACATAATCCTTTGTTGTCAAACAAAATTTAATATTATTTCATCTTAGTAGGCGCATAAATGTTATAAATTTCTAATTTATTTTTGACAAATAAACATAAACATGCAATCATTTATGAATGAAAACGGATATTTTTATTATTTGCAAATTGCATTTTTATATAATTTTGTATTATTGAATAATTTGTAGAAAAAATTTTATTTAGAAACTAATAATTATCTTTTGAACAAAATTATAAATAAAAAAACATTATCTCATTAAGCAAAAAAAATTATCTCAATATCTCTAGTTTTAAATTAATATACTAAGTAGGCCGAAAATAGTCACTATAATTCGCTGTTCCTTCCCACCAGAGAAAAATAATCGATATAATTCGTTTTGATTTGTTAAAAAATAGTAAATGAAGCGCATTATTGGACCTTAGCGAAACGTTATTTAATGAGTTGAATTGTCAAAATAAAACTTCAAATAAATTAATTGCTTTTGATAACAGAATGCAGTGTTCCTTAATACAGCAATTCCATGATTATTCGGTATGTCGCTACTATCTGAAAATAAACTTGTTACTATTTATATTGCTTATGCCTTCAGGTCTGTTTGTAATTTTTTTTGTATCATAGAACGAAATCATTATTGTATATATTGTATATATAAGCAATTGTTGTGCATAGAGCTAATTTCTCTCTATATTACTCTATGCTATTACATAGTGAGTCGTGTTGAAAGTGTAAAAAAGTTCTACTGAGGTTTGTATTATATAATAATTATTTTATTCACAATTATTTTATTAAAAGAACATAAAAACAAGTTAAAACATAAATTTAATACTTGTTTTCAAATTTTAACAAATTTTAAAGTTTAATACACATCCAATCCATATCCTATCCATATTTAATACATATTCAATCCACATCCAATCCGTTTCCAATTCATATCCAAGCCAAGTCCAATTCATATCCAATTCATATCAATTTCATATCCAATTCATATATAATCTATATTCAATCCATAGCCCATCCATATGCATGCCATATCCAACCCATATCCGATGCATATTTAATCCTTATTCACATCCATATCCATATTCAACCCATATCAAATCAATATCCAATCCATATTTAATACATATCCCATCCATATTCCATCCATGTCCATGTCATATCCATACCATGTCCAATCCATATCCATATCCATATCCATATCCATACCCATATCCATTCATATTTTGTTGTCTGTTAGGTGTTGTCTTTTTAGAGGTTTTAAGATGGGGCTGATTCTGTTCGTTTGCCAGATTTTTGGTTTCTGAAAAGTATTTCGAAATGTGTTGAGTGTAGTTGTGAGGTAGTTTAATCTCTTTAGTCTAATGTTTTTGAACATTATGGCTAAGATGTCATGCGAACCCAATAGGTTAGGATGGCTTAATTTTTCAAGTGGAAAATACAATAATCTCAATTTTATCTGTCATATGGATATGGATATGGATATGGATATGGATATGGATATGGATATGGATATGGATATGGATATGGATATGGATATGGATAAGGATATGGATATGGATATGGATATGGATATGGATATGGATATGGATATGGATATGGATATGGATATGGATATGGATATGGATATGGATATGGATATGGATATGGATATGGATATGGATATGGATATGGATATGGATATGGATATGGATATGGATATGGATATGGATATGGATATGGATATGGATATGGATATGGATATGGATATGGATATGGATATGGATATGGATATGGATATGGATATGGATATGGATATGGATATGGATATGGATATGGATACACGTCTGCATATTGTTCAATACTACAAATTCATCATAAATGTTATTGACTCCGGCCAAGTTAGACCGTTCATAATCGTGTGAAATAAGCAAGCAATTTATTATTTGTATTTAATTTTTAAAGTTTACATGATTATTGTTTAGTGTGATTATTAAATGTTGATTAAAAAATAATAGGTGCAGAGAAAATCAATCATTATTATATAGATTGACTGCTGTCTCAGGTACGTAACAAAATATGAATTTATTCATTTTGCTACTAGATGTATTAAAAAAATAATGTTAGAGTAAAATTGTTTATGCGGTTTTTAAAGTTATTAATAAAATTTGACAAAGTTTTAATCAAAAATTTTAAAAGTATCAATTTTAAGCGTTACGTACATAAGACAATTTTTTAAGTTTATCAAAATGTACGTTAAAAATTAGCTTAGTTTAAAAATTAACTAGTGAATACAGTACATTTGATATTGTCAGAGTGGGTAATCTGATAAGAAATAATTTATAATTCTAAAATGACGTCTCATCCTCTACTTAAGGGAAATTCCAGTTTAAAAAAAAAACCAGAAAACGTTTATCTTC
Organism: Diogma glabrata; assembly: GCA_963693315.1. Lineage (NCBI taxonomy): Eukaryota > Metazoa > Arthropoda > Insecta > Diptera > Cylindrotomidae > Diogma > Diogma glabrata. The sequence continues at coordinate 390,474,995 of OY856187.1, forward strand.
TCTTATAATTGATGAAAAACGTGTTCTAGACAGAGTTGTGAAAACTTAACCATAGAATAGGGATAAAATAGGGATCGTAGAATAGGGATCGTGCGTATCTGATTGTTACGCGCCAAGTGTTGAGTATACAAACTTTTGGTTCTATTTGAAATTAGTTTGACGTTTGTCGTTTTACATATATTAAATCAAATCGTACTTTTTCTTTAATATTATTAAAAATCTCCGTTCCTGTTGCGTAAACTTTAATAAATATTTATATATATTGTATAAAATGTCGCATAATTAGTTCCTAATTTACTTTATTATCATTTTGATATTTTCACAAACAACAAAATAATCGAATAATTTGAAAGAAATACTAGATCATAAAATTTGTTTAACGTGTAATTGGTTGAAAAAAGAACCAATACTTACAGACTCTAACACTTAAAGCGCGACGGTCGAATCAAATAGCAATGCACGGTCCCTATACTCAACCATCATCAAATGAAGCTTTTATAATTGATGATATTGTTCAAATTGATCCACCAATAGCGGTAGATAATACAAATTCTGAAAATTGTATTGTACCGTCTGAAGAGGGGGAAGTTGTCGATAGTTCAATTTCAACTGCACCAAACATTATTCTCCGACGATCGACTAGAGTTCGACATAAACCAAGAAGATTAAATTTATAAATTATTTTAAGTAATGAATTAATTTTTAAACAATGTATGTAGCTTCATATTAAAATCACAATTTAAATTAAAATTACAGGGGGAATATTGTAATGTAGTGACATCTTGTTTTTAGATATAAAACTAAAGTTGTTAATTTAGAAGCTACACGCCATTTCGTTCTTTGTAACTTTTTTCTTGTTTAATAAAGTAATTAAGTATCTTATGTTTTTGTACTACACCACAAATAGAATTTGTATAATTTATAAAATTGAAATAGATTAGGTAGGTGTAAAATAGTTTTAAAGTTTCTTTTCACCAACATTTTTCAAACTTTTTATCTCTCTAAACAGGTTTAGTAATCAATTTTATTAACCTATTTAAGTATATAATATCAAGTCTAAAGTAAATTATTTTTAATAATTTGTACGGATGTGTAAGCAACAAATTGTCCAATCATTTTAAACAGTTGAAAGAATGCAAATACAACGTGTATCGTTCTATTTTGTAATAGTTGCAGTTTCAATAAATACTTGTTTTGCTAGAGATCGGTTGCATTTGTAAGTTAATCGATACTCTAACTTTTTACTTTTACTAATATTTATTTTATGTCTATTATCAGTTGCAGAAAATTTAAAACCGATGAAAACAAAGCACAAAATAAGTATGACGCATACCAAAGCTACGTAGATTATTTGATAGAAAAACAAATTGTGACGCAACCCACTGATCCAGGTGCCACACTGTTTGTCCAATTTCCTATAAATGATGTAACCAACCAGGTCTATGAAAATTCAACATATGTTATTAATTTAAGTGAAACTGTGGCCGAATCAGTTTTTGAAAACGATTTACCTAGAGACAAAGATTTAAATTTGATACTTGCTCAAGCGACCAACTGTTTTGAATCTGTGTTTGCAGAATTTTGTGTGAACAATAAAGAATACAATTGTAAGAAACTAAGGTAAGATTATAATTATTTTTAGCGAGAGGCACGCCAATGTTGTCAACTACAATAGTTAAAGTGTTTGTTTGTTTTAACAAATATATTCAAAAATTAAATTTTTCTATGATAGCATATGAAAAATCTATTTACATTACGCTTAATGCCCTGTGAAAAAGGGTTCTTTTTAAACTAGTGTAAAAAGAATAACAAATTGTAGTTGCTATGGTTTTTCATATAATTTTACAAAGTGTTTTAAACAACGCAACCATGAAAAATATGGAGGGGCTGAAATTTCAAGCTCTGAGATATCAAGACTTCGGTCTGGGTTAAGGATTTTGATATAGTTTTCGGCAGAAGGCTTTATGAGGACATTGTTTTTAGTTTTGGCCAGCGATGCATATCAAACATAAAACTCTATGTAAAAGTACAAGTATTTTATTTCTGTTTAGAAATGTATCACAAAACTAACACAAAACATCAATACGTTGCCAAAAAATTTAGTGAATAAATTAAACAATTAGCAAACTAGTAAAAAACCTTTCCATTCAGCGTTCAGCAATTCCAATTTTTAAAATCCAAGCAAAAAACCAAACAACTTTAAAATAAAAATAAAAAGAAATGATTATTTAATATTTTTTATTTTTATAAATTTTTAAAATTATATACAAAAGTTTTATTGAGGAAAATAGTGAAAATAACCGCCAAAATACATATAACAATTTCAAGGTTATTTATTTTCTCTATTTCCCCAATTTATTCCTATAGATGAAAAACGTGATCTACGCAGGTGAAAAAGTCGAAATTTGAACTTGAACATTTTTGATTTTCCTGAAACTTGACATGTAAGTAGTATGGACAAAATAAAAAATACTACTTATTTTAAAATTTTTTTAAAGTGCATAGTTTGAGCACGGGGAGCACCCCTACATGCATGAAAAATGAAAATTCTGCCAATCTGATGTAACTTTAAAATTAAATTGCTCATGAACAGCCATACCGATTTCATCAAACTTTTTTTTGTTTGATAGATGATTAGTTAGCCCTTTGAAGAAAAATTAATTTATTGTTTTTATAATTAATTTTTAAATGAAAATATTAAAAAAACTTTTTTAAAGATGGCGCTAGGGTCGAAGATCAATTGGAATTAAATTAATTTTTTTTCTGAAAATAGTGCTATCCTTACTCTAAAATATATTAAATTAACTCAGAGGCGTTAATTTTTGTTCTTGAGATATTTAATTTTAAAGATTTTTAGTACGACTGAAATTCGAATTTTTCTTCATTTTTTCAAACAACTTCCATTAACAAAAAATTTTAAAATCAATTAAATTTTAACTTTGTTGATTTTTAAGTATAGCTCTAACCTTACTTTAAAATATATCAAACTTACAAAGGGGCGTTAATTCGTGTTCTTGAGATATTTAATTTTAAAAATTTTTAGTCCGATTAAAATTCTAATTGTTCATTATTTTCTCGATCTTCAGTGATTAAAATTTTTTGATGATATAAATTGTTCGAAAAAATAATGAACAAATGGCCAAGCAATCTACTCTCGAACCTCTGACCTTTTTGTCAAATTTAGAAAAAAAAACTCAGGTTTTTGATATTCAAGTAAGCCCGGATACGTTTGCAGCTCATTTACATACCAAAATTTCATCCAGATATCATGCGTTTGCATAAAGAAAATAACACGTAGTTTTTTCACATTTTGTTAAAAATCTCAAAAACTAAGATAGAAATTGTTTAAATACAAATGTCATTATAAATGCCTGACATTATGACATACAATATGGAAGCTTCATGACCTTGATAGCATTATTTAATCTCATGATATTTGCAAGAGAATATTTTCAGTTTTTTGGAAACCACTAAAAAACTAATGATTTCATTTCGCTAGAAAAAGACTGGGCTCTAAGTTACGCCAAGATACATCGATTGCGACCATTAAAGTTAAAATCGACCCATCCGTTGTTGAGAAAGCGTTGGGCAAAAATTCTCCACACAACGATACACACACACACACACACACACACACACACACACACACACACACACACACACACACACACACACACACACACACACACACACACACACACACAAACACACACACACACACACACACACATACACACACACACACACACACACACACACACACACACACACACACACACACACACACACACACACACATACAGACTGCCAGCTAAAAATAGTCTAAATAGCTTCAGTAGGTCATGAAACGTAAAGATATCATAAAAATTCCCAAAAACAACAACTTCCCATATCGAGAAGTTAAAAACTGATGGGTGAAAAAATAAAAATTTGTAAGGCGGTTTTTTGTTGGATATGATTGTTCAGAAGCCTATAAATGGAGAGGTCTGTTTTTTAAGAAAACGATAGAAATATTTCTATTAATTCGAAATTTATTAATTTTATTCAAATCACACTTCACACTAATTCTGCATTCCAAAGTTTGGTTAGCCACTTTTGGTAAATCTAATTGTAATAACATTTCTAAAATTATAATAAGGTAACATCTATGGAAAATAACTAAAATATTTATTGGATATTAGCTCACTATATTTTCAGAACACCATTGTTTCCAGTGGCAAGATGTTGTAACATAACTTTTGACGATTCTATCGTATTTTACGCTAATCGGTATGCTGTAACACAAAACGACTGTCGTAAATACGATAACCGACAGTCGTTTTGTGTTACAGCATACCGATTAGCGTAAAATACGATAGAATCGTCAAAAGTGATGTTACAACATCTTGCCACAGAACTGGTGGTGAATTCAGTCTATGCACCAGGGTCTTTATTTTTATAAAGAAAAAGAAAATTATTCGCCGTTGTTAAAAAACTTTTTTTCATTCAAAATACCTTCAAACGGCTTTATGAAGCATATGGAATAACTGTAGCACTTTAATAATAAAGGAATGTGTAAAATTAAAGTCTCCAAGTATTTTGAAATTCTTCTAATTTTGCTTTCTAATATCAACGCGATATAATTGTTCCTATTATTATATAAACATGAAAGAAATTCTTTTCATTTAAAATTAAATTTTAAATATTTTACTTCAAAATGTCAAATGTTTTTGTTTAGATTCAAAGAAAAATCATAAACAGTTTTAACTCTTTTTAATTACAGATATCGCCCAATTGATGCTGTGTGTAATGATCCAAAACATCCAAAAGACGGGGCAGCTCGAACTGCATTTGCTTCGCTACTGTATCAAACATATGATGATTGTAAGTATCTGTAAGGTTACAACAGTATCAAATTTGCTTGGTATCAAATTTGCCAGCGGCAGCCGTTTTCACAATTATACTTTTTAAATTTGATACATTGGTGTAAACGCTTATTATATCATATATGAGTGAGCAAACGCGTACGCAATCTCATATTTTATTTTTTAATTTCAATCTATTTTTCTGACCAGTACGCCTATTCCGGCATTTCCCTGGGAATTGGGAATTGAGAAAAAAGTGCAATAAATGAAATAAAGAAATATTTGCTAATACGAATTTGTTATTTCCCGCGACACGGAATACTAGTTATGAAAAAATTGCTATAATCTATTTCTCAATTCCTATTTCACGATGTACCGGAATAGGGCTACAGATGAAATTTAAAATGAGGTACATAAAGAGAGTTAAAAGTTTTCTACGGTTGAGTGTACTTTTAAAAAGAAAAATAAGGAAACGTCATGGTGGTACTTCATTGCCCGTCCGCGATTCTATCAGAATCGCATAATCTCAGAAACTAAAAATCATGTTACCTTGATGTTCTTCACTGTCATTTAATTTTACTTCCACGCCGACTGAAAACTATCAAACTATCAACTGAAATAAGACCGGCCATGGTTCATGTAAAACAATTGTCGTTTGGATAAAATAATATTTGCTTTGAATGGTTGAGGGGCGATAACAATTTTTAATCCGTACGACAATATTTTTGATCATACGACAAAGCATAAGAAAACAAAAAAATTACATAAACACATATTTATTAGATTCAGGGTTAGTTAATTTATTTCTCTGGTGATCACTATTGTTGTTTTCTCTATCCATGCTAGTATTGAATAACAAACTTGTATCGGCGAGAAGAAGATGACCCGTCTTCACTTGTGTCTATTGACACATTATCTTCAATTAAATTTTTTTGTATTTATTAGGGTTATGATTCATGTAAAAGAATTAACGTTTAGGTTAAAGAATGTTCGTTCTGATTGGTTGAGGGGCGGTAACATTTTTTTATCTGTACGACAAAATTTTTGATCGAACGACATAAATAGTATCTTAAAAATTGTTCTATTTTTTTACTTCCCGATATGGGAAGTTGTTGTTTTTGGGTCGATTTTCGAAATCGGAATTTTTATGATATCTTTACGTTTCAAGACCTCCTGAAGCTGTTTTATCTATTTTTAGCTGCCAGTATGTATGTGTGTGTGGGTATGTGCGTGTGTATCGTCATATGTGGGCAAAAGTTTGTCCAACGCTTTCTTAACAACGGATGATCCGATTTCAACTTTAATGGTCACAATCGATATATCCTGGCGTAACTTTCAGCCTAGTCCTTTTCTAATGAAATCAGTTCATTTATTTTTTAGTGGTTTCCAAAAAACTGAAAATCATCTCTTGCAAATATTACGAGAATAAATAATGCTATCAAGACCATTTACCCCCCATTTTGTTTGTCATCATGTCAGACATTTATAATGACATTTGTATAAACAATTGCTATCTCACTTTTTGAGTTTTCTTAAGAAAATTTGAAAAATAGGTGTTATTTTCATTACGCAAACGCATGAGAACTTGATGAAACTTTTGAATTAAAATGAGCTGCAAACGCATCCGGATTTATTTGAATATGGAGGATATGCTATTTTGAATGATCTATTTTCAAAATTTGGCAAGGAGTTCGGGAGGATGTCTGTGGTTCGTTGAACAACTGTTTTTTTATACTTCAATAACACTCAGTCCTGACATTTAATTTTGTTGAAACTTAGAGCATAAGGTTTTTGTAATGTTTATAGTAGTTTTGCAACTTGTCACTTTCGGTTAAAAAACTTTATCTTATTCTTTTAAATATATCACAACAACAGCCAGTTATTAATTGTTTTTGCCGAATGTTTGGTAAAAGTTAACAGCAAAAGCTTTTTAGTTAACATGAGATAGAACAAATTTGCTTTTGCGGTGTCTTGTATATAGTGGTCGCCGTTCATCAAACAAATGCTGACCTTTTATCTTACCATAAGGTTGTTGTTGTTGTGTTGGATATCATTTCTGATACTGATAATTTTAATGATATCTTCAGCTTTCAAAACCTTCTGAAACGGTCTAGACAACTTATTTTAGTTTGCAGTTTGAGTGTTAGTATGTTATTAAATTTAAATATAATTACACACTGCACGTACACATTCAAATTCTATTTAAAAAATTATTACAATTGATGTGCCGTATAATAAATAAATCTTAATTTTGCGTATTTAAGGCTTTAAAAACCCTCGTTGAGCTAATATTCACTTTTGTTGACTTTTTTTTTTCAAATTTGTTTTAATATGTATTTTTTCGGCAAACGGCTGTAAAGTTTAACTTTACTGCCGCTAGGGAGTTAGCTAAAGTCTTACTTTTTAGCCTGACAGCAAAAGTAACGTCTAGCGACAGCAAAAGTAACGCCATTTTTATTTTATATTACGGAGGCTGTAAAGTAGCATTTGTTATTTGTTAGTTTGTTATTTTTTCAAACATAATGTATAACCATGACAACAAAAAATAAGTTGATTCTCATATTATGAAAATTTGAAAAGGCTGCTTTGATAAAAAAAATTTTATTCATACAAATTTAAATGTTTTTTTCTCTTTTTTGGAAGTAATTATGACGATACAAATTCATATTTTTAAAAAGTTTGATGTATTAATTTCATATTTATAAAAAATTTAAACGTTTGCCGAAAAAATAGTGTATTTAATTCGGAGCTAAAGTGACTTTTTGTGTTTCGTCTATAATTGTCGGCCTCCCTGCGGTCGGCCGTCAAACTATAGACTCAACACAAAAAGTATCACTTTAGCTCCTAATTAAATAATGTACTATTGTAATTTTTCGTTTTTTATTTGTATTTATTGCCGTTAAATTATATTGTATAATATTTTTTATGTTTGGTATTTTAGTATACCTTATCCAGTAACTGGTTAGTTTTTAATCTTACGGGAAGTTCTTGGCGTGGCCCCTATGGTCACACCCCCATCCCACTAGTTATATTTATATTTAATCGTCTGAAAAATATAAATCGTAAAATCTCATAACAAATTTATTCATTCTTGACGCCGAAAACCACTGCAAAACCTAGCCTAGATTTGAGCTTATTTTTAAACTGACATAGTTTAAAAAAGCACAAGCAAGCAATTAAATTTTCTAACATAAATTTGTTTTTTTCTAATTTCAGCAATACAAACAATTCGTAAACCTAAACATAACAAAAAGCACCTTCCATCGTCAAGAGTTATATCAAACACATTTTTCAATAATTGTTTACGTCGAGATGTGTTTATAAAGAACACACCCAGCATGGGGGCAATTATGTTTGGGCAACTAGTCTCACATGACGTTAGCTTTCGAAACACTGTGCAAAAACAAGAAGGTGGACCAAATCCCAAATGTTGTAATGCAGATTTTTCTGGTCCTCAACCAAAACATTTATTGCATCCTTATTGTGAACCAATTAAAATTCCAACTAATGATTCATTTTTCAAAAGATTCAATTATAGATGCATGAATTTCTTGCGAAGTCAAAATGCTTATGACAATGATTGCCTTCTATCTTCAAGGAAACAAGTACAAATTGATAGTTTAATTTCGATTTAGATTTGTGAAAAAGTATTTTAATGTTTAATATTTATTTCAGTTGAATTTGGTTACAAGTATGTTGGATATGTCATTCATATACGGCAATTCACTTAACCAGTCATTAGGACTAAGAACTATGTCATGTGGAAAACTGAAAACAAGCGGACAAGGTTTCTTTCCTCAAGATAGCAATGGAAATTATTTTACCGGTGACGTTCGTTTTAGTCAAACACCAATAATAGCTGTTTATCATATATTATTCATCAGAGAACATAATCGTATTTGCGATTTAATTAAAAAATATAATCCTAGTTTATCTGATGAAGAAATTTTTCAAGAGAGTAGACGATATGTAATTGCGGAATATCAACATATATTTTTATATGAATGGAGGCCGATTTTTTTAAGTTCGTTAATCAAACAAATTACACACTCTAATAAAAATCCTATTTACACAAAAATCAAATTAATTTTAACAGATCGAGTAGAACGACCTATAGCTTTTAAACCGATACCATATCATCGTCCAGTGGCTACAACCACAAATGAATTTGCTCACGGGTCTTTTCGTCAATTCCACCATCTTGTGCCTCAATTAGTTGAACTCTATGATGAAGGTTAGTATAGAAATGCAAAAGGTTAAATAGTAAAAAAAATTTTTTACAGACGGAAAGAAATTTGCTCAAACACCACTGTCCGACACGTTTCTGGATCTGAGCTTAGTTTTATCTAACTACGACGATTTAGTCCGTGCATTATTTAATCAGAAAATAGATTTTAATGGATGTTTACAGGAAGTAAAGAAAAGAGTATCCAAAAAGAATAATTAATTTTGATTTCGTTTCAAAAATGTTTTGTAGATAAGAAATTTATTATTTAAAAATGCTGCTGGTGTTGGCATTGACCTACTATCAACAGATAACTCTAGAGGAAGAGATCACGGCTTTCAACCATATTATAGGTATGCACAAATGTGTCTCTTTAAAGTTATAAAAGGCTTCGATGATTTAGGTCCAGAAATTTCAGACGCTGTAAGATACCAAAACACTATTTACATCGATTTCTAATTTTTGAATTAATTATTAATTTGAATTATTTTACTTTTCAGAAAATTACTAAATTAAAAGAACTTTATAAATCAGTTCAGGATATTGATTTATACGCTTGTCTGAGGGCTGAAAAAACGAAAAGTTCTTATACATTTGGTCCTACGACCGATTGTATAAATGCTGAGCAAATATTTCGATATGCAACAGCAGATCTGTTTTTCTATGAAAATAAATTAAATCCATATCCGTTTACTAAAGGTATTTATTTAAAAAAACAAATACAAAATAAAAAAAATCATGAAACGAACTCAACAATTTATTTGTTTCAGATCAATTACAACAAATTAGAAGAGCTAGTTTTGCAAGAATTTTGTGTGATAACTCGAATATCGAAATGGTTCCTAAAAATGCATTCTTTCCACCTAGCCATGATAACCCCAAAGTTTTTTGTAAAGAAATTCCAACCGTTAAAGTTGTTGATTTTTTACATTTTTAAAATGGTAAATTAATGATTTATTTAAGTAAAATAAAATAAAACGAAATAAAATTGCCTTTTAATACATAACCGAATGGAGTGTTTCTTAATTCAGTGATCGCATGATTGTTTAGTATAGGTTGAATCGTCCTCACCATCAAAGTGGTGCATAAATCATATTTTCAAAACTTAAGCATGCAGAAATTAAATATAAAATTGCAATTTGCGTTAAAAGAGTAAACCTTCATGCCACCCCACTCGAACGAGTTAAATGTAATTTCGTTTTACACTTTCCACTCCCAGCACCTCAAAACATAAAGCAACAAATTTCAGAGTGGTCACTAAAATAAATTTAATTTCATGTTTACTGTCTTTATTGTAGATTGTATCAAACTTTCTGACGAATTACGATCTCAGTTAAGCTTGATCTATCTATAGAATGTGTTAAAGCTCTGTTAATGTTTTATATAAAAACACAAAAACATCACCAAGCTAAACAACAAGAACAAAAATAACAGAAGACAATAAACAGAAGACAATAAACGAGCAAATTATGAAAGAATTAAAAAAAATCTTTTAAGGTCCTACCTCATCTACAAAAAGATTTTCGTCTTCATAGAGATTCAAGACAAGCTTCTTGAAAACGAACACAGGTGGCGAGCAGATCAAACTTCAATTTTTTGGTTTGAAAGAGACAAACAGTTGATTGTGTTTATTTACGAATCATTTACTATTCATATCTATTGTTTTTAACAGGAAATAAGTATTTGTTTTAACTTTTTTTATGTTTCACACAACTCACACACTTTTTTTATGTTTTACATACAAATTCAAAATATTGTCAAAGTGTCAAAAAATCAACAAAAAAACTACAATAAAAAATATAAAGCGGGCATGTATTTTAAAAATATTTTGTAAAAAAAATTATTTCAAATTAGAATCAATTATATTACTTAATGAAAACATGTAATAAACTGGAAATTTAATTTATTTCGGCTTTTTCAATAAAAAATATCGTCAAGAAAATATGCGGTTGAGATTTGCCGAAGAAAAATTGTTGCAGTTAATTGGTTTACTGATTAATTCTGAAAAGAATTTCGTCATTATTCTTGCAGTTTTGAATTTTTTCGTCAAATTTCCAGCAGTTTATATATTTCTCGCATGACATGCTCTCCTTTTTTTTCTCATGCAAACGGGTATAGGTGACGAATATAAGAAATGAATCCCTGAAGACGAAAAACTTTTCGTAGATGAGGTAAGACCTTTACACCTTTACATAAATCAATTTATTTTATTTCAATGTATTAATTTAATAAAAAAAAGTCGGACAAGTGCGAATAAAATTCGCTCGCCAAGGGTTCCGTGAATGTAAAAGAACACTATATCAAAAATAAATGACATGAAGTTATGTTGTAAAGTCTTTATATCGCCAGACTATGGACGCATAACAGAATAAATGTTTAATCGTAGACGTCAATAGTAAATGTCAATCACATCTACACTGATCAAAAATGTTACTTGAGGTTAAATCTTATCCATAGCTGTTTGTGTTAACTAAAGAAAGATTTAACCAGTATTTTAATAGTTTAAATTGGGAATATTTGTTCTATAAATCAGCGTCGAAACTCGAAATATAGGGTTGAAATATACATACATCTCAATAAGCACTTTTTTATCAATAACTAAAAAACTATGCATCGCAAAATTCTAAAAAATATTGCAATGTTTTTTAAATTAAGTGCTCTTTCAAATGATACCCCGCTCGCTTGAGGCAAAAAAAGGTTTTTTTACCCTACTTACACCCATCCCCTAAACACACAGAAATATAATTATTTGAGAGTTCGCTATAATTTTCGTTCAAAATATAGCAAACCTCCTGTCTCTATGAATTTTTTCAATTTTTTCTGTCTATCAGTGTCGAAACGTAGGGCGGGGGGACGCACAGTGGGATTTTTTGTGCTATAAGTAACTTTTTCGACACATAAAATTTAAAAATGTAATGATGCAGTTTTGTAGAAAATTGATTCAGTATGAAGAATCCATAAATTGTATCCCAAAAAAACGTTTATTTGTCTTTGAAATAATGAAGTAAAGTCACATGTAAATTTTGGTCCAAAATATTGAAAACTGTTAACGCACTTCCATAGTGTTTGTACGTAAGATAACTTTATTGCTCTAATTTAAATAGTGATTATTTTCAAATATAGCCTTTTCTGCGTATTTAAAAAAAAATTATAAAGTTCGCTCATATGGTTTAAAAGATATGAGAGAATAAAATTTGTTCTATAATGTGTCGTGATTGCAAACTTCCTTGGAAGAAAAACAGGGTTGCTCGGTCGTGCTAGGTGCTCCCGCTATAATAAAATGAAAGGCAAGACTCCATACTATCAGTTAAAAAAAGTTTAAATAATTAATAATCTTTTATAAAATCATAAAATTTGTCTCCAAATTCATGAAATTTTTAATTTTAAAAAATTACAAAAGATGAAAAACGTGATCGATCTACGCAGGTGAAAAAGTCGAAATTTGAACTTGAACATTTTTGACTTTCCTGAAACTTGGCATATAAGTAGTATGGACAAAATAAAAAATACATCTTATTTAGAAATTTTTTTAAAGTGCATAGTTTGAGCATAGAGGCCGACCCCAACATGCATGAAAAATGAAAATTCTGTCAATGCAAATTCTGTCAATTCTGCCGATGTAACTTTGAAATTAAATTGCTTAAGAACGGCTATACCGATTTCATCAAGCTTTTTTTTGTTTGATAGATGATTAATTAGTCCTTTGAAAAAAAATTAATTTATTGTTTTTATAATTAATTTTTAAATAAAAATATTAAAAAAACTTTTTTAAAGATGGCGCTAGGGTCAAAGATCAATTGGAATTTAATTAATTTTTTTTCTGAAAATAGTTCTATCCTTACTGTAAAATATATCAAATTTACAAAGAGGCCAAAATTCTTGTTCTTGAGATATTTAATTTTAAACATTTTTAGTACGGCTGAAATTCGAATTTTTCTTCATTTTTTCAAACAACTTCATTAAAAAAAATTTTAAAATCAATTAAGTTTTAGCTTTTATTTTTTAAATATAGTTCTAACCTTCCTTTAAAATATATCAAATTTACAAAGAGGCGTTAATTCGTGTTCATGAGATATTTAATTTTAAAGATTTTCAGTTAGTCTAAAATTCTAATTGTTCATTATTTTTTCGAACTATTTTTATCACCAAAAAATTTTATCCACTGAAGTTCGAGAAAATAATGAACAATATTTTAATCGGACTAAAAATCTTTAAAATTACAATTAAATAAATTTTATGCAATTTCGATGCCTATTTAATTGTTTGTTATTTTGAAAATGAAATGACCTACAATGAAAGACATCAAAGTTCTAACTACTAATATTAATGAGAAATGAGAATTGCGTCTTGAGAAACTAAAAAACAATCATGAAAAAAATAATTTTTTTCACAATAGAAATTCAATTTAATTTAATCATAGTAGTCTTTGCCTCTTGCCAATATTCGAAAGAGGGACATGCGCATTAGTTTGAATTTTTTGTTTTTTAAATAATAAGAGCGAAAATGTTTTTGTTGATTTTTTATTTAAAATGTACAATCCAAAAAATATATTTCAGAGTTCAATACAATCAAATATATTGTTTTTGGTATATGAATATAGGTTATTTTTTGCTTTTTTACCACAATTGTGTTCGTTATTAGTCTTAATAGAATAAAACAAACAGATGTTAATTTTATTCTGTTTCGTGTATGCTGCAGAACACAACAAAACAGTTTATTTGATTCTATTGAACTCAAAAATAATTTTTTTTGATTGTATTTTATAAATAATTTTATTTTATTTTATTTCATAAAGAAATCAACTAAAACATTTTCGCTTTTATTTACAAAAACAATAAATTCAAACTAATGGGTATGTCCCTCTCTTGAATATTGAAAAACGCAAAGGCTGCTATCATTAAATTTAATTTAATAGATGATGAATAAAAGCCTATATTTAAATGCATGTATTGAAATTTATTTATAAAATAATTAGTTTTGGTAAAGAAAAAAAAAGTTGTGGGAAAAAATATAATATGGGTTATATGGGCGGTGAGTGGTGGGCGTTAATTGAGGTAATAAAAGGCTCTGTGCTAATTTCAAAAACTTTGGGCCAAAAATAAATTTTGGGTTCTATGGGCGGTGGGTAGTGGGCGTGGCCAATTTTGATGCAACTTTATTTTATTCTTAATTGAGGTAATAAAAGGCTCTGTGCTAATTTCAAAAACTTTGGGCCAAAAATAAATTTTGGGTTCTATGGGCGGTGGGTAGTGGGCGTGACCAATTTTGATGAAACTTTATTTTATTCTTAATTGAGGTAATAAAAGACTCTGTGCCAAATTTCAAAAACTTTGGGCAAAAATAAATTTTGGGTTCTATGGGCGGTGGGTAGTGGACCTGGCCAATTTTGATGAAACTTTATATTTTTCTTAATTGAGCTAACCAAAGGCTCAGAGCAAAATTTCAACATTCTACGAGCACTCATTACATTTTTTGTCAAACATTGTATGAACTAATCCCACTGTGTGACATCGTAGCCCAGCAAAACAAACGAAAACAGTTTTATTAATTTGTGGTTTTTGAGATCAATTAAACTCAAGTAAGTAAAGAAGTAATTGGAATTTTTTCAATTCAAAATCAATTCAAAATCCCATATAGTTTTATTAATTTTTAACCCGTCATCTTGCATGGATAGGTTAGTTTTATAAACATCTCAAGTTTCAGGTTCATAGGTTTTATAGTTTACGGGATAATCGATATAATGGGTAAAACTGTAAAAAATCACATTAAAATTGGCATCTGCCTTAAAAAATTCACTCCAGCAAAAAAAAAATCCCTCTCGTTCCATAACTACAAAATTCCATACCTGGTGAACACCCTGGTATGAAGAAAGGAAAACTGTCTCAAATTAACATGGGTTGTCTTTTTAACTCATCCTTGTTGGAAAAGGAAATATAGGAAAAGAAAACAAAGTTTAAAAAGCTTCTGCCAAATTAAAACAGACTTCTTTTTTAAACAGAAGGTTTGTTACCAGTGTCAATTTATATAGTTAATGCAAGGTTAAAGACAAAGTAATTATTATCACGAATTAATCATTTTCTATTTATTATAGCTCGTTAAGTATCTTTTAATGGACATATATAACTCAATATTGTAATAAATAAATTGTAATAAATGAAAAATGAGCATTTCTGTAAAAATTTTCAAATATTTATTGCAATAAATAAAAACGTGCCAGAACATTTTTATATTTAAAACTCGTTTTTAAAATTAAACGAAAACAACAAAGCATATATAAAGAAAATTTAGAAAAATTACTTCTAAATTTAACTAAGTGCATGTGAATAAATACAAGGTGTTCTAATAAATTAATAAAATGGATAAACAAAAAACATTTTTATATTTCATAATAAATTTAATTTTAATAAATAACAATTTTGCAACATTATCTTATAAAAATATGTAATTTATGATTTTATTTATTGAGCATTAATTGAACTTATAATCAAATGTTTTTCCTGATTTACAGTTGTCCCAGATTCGAAAATGATGTCGCAATAGCATTAAATAAATTCGAAGCATATGAATCGTTTACCGATTTTTTGATTCAAAATGGCAATGTCGTAAATTCTGATGATCCGGGAGCACTTTTTTTTAGTACCGGACCTTTAGATAACATAACATACAATAAGTTTTTGTATTCTATATTTGTACTCGCATTAAGTGAAACTAATGCTCAAACAGTTTTTGGCAAAGATCTTCCAAGAAATAAAGATTTGAGTAGTGTTTTTAAAAGTACATCACAATGTTTTAAATCAGTATTTTCAAAATTTTGTGTAAAAAATCCGAAATGCGAATCTGAACAGAAGTTTAGGTAAGACAAATTAACTTTAAAATTTTATTGTATATTTGCTTTTTTTTAAACAAAACAAACGCAATGATCAACTGCCAATGACTAAACTATAATCCATCATTCTGGCATATTCAGTTTTTTCCAAATGTTTATCGTTGCACCGCTAATATTTCTTTCAACTTTTCAACACAACCGTTATCGTGTCGGGCTACTACATCGACTAAACATAAAAAAAATTTGTAAGTTGTTTTGAATTTTCTTGCAATTTATTATACAATGTTCTACGTCTTTCAAACATAGTAATTCATCATCAGGTAAAATATAAAATTGTAATAAAACTATTTCTGATAAATAAACAATTATGTCACAAATATACCTTATGGTGCTATTACACATAAATTAAATTCAGTTTCCATAATCAATTTTGCAGTTACCATAATCTGAAAAGTTGATGAAAAATATTTTATATGAGAAAAAGAGGGATAGCATGCACGAGATAGATATTAAAACTGCAAAAAAGTTAGCTGATAGCAACTGACTTTTTGAAAAATTATTTGGTTTACTAATTAACTGCTAGAAAATTGTCAGATGATTTCTTCTGCAAATTCAACCGGTTTAAAACCGATTATCAAATTAATTGATTTTCATATTAAAATCATAATAATAATTATATTATTTTAGGGATAAAATGATTAAATATATATTTTCAAGATTTTAATGTCAAAATTTTACGTTTTCTTTACGTATTTTCGATTCACATTTTTTTTTCAAATCTTAGCGCATTTTCTTCTTGTACAAGCTACAACAATTGCTCTATAATATGTTGTCGCCATTTTTTCGTTTCATTTACGTTTACAGAATATAATTTATTTACAATTTATATACCACTAAATTATATATAATCGATTATATAATAGAATATTAATACTAAATAACTAATGATTTTTTTAGAAATTGTTGTTTAAAAGTTATTATTACTTAAGGTGACCATATTTTCAAAAATGAAAAAGAGGACAAAATGTTACAAAAATGTTTCAATATTTATTTTAAAGCGCCTTACAGACGATCCAATTTGTCGGACGACCAAATTGGATGTTATCTCCAGACGATCCAACTTAACATCCGATTTTGACAATTCGTTTTTGGTTTTTGTTTAACAAATTCAATTTATTAATTCATATATATACCAAAATACTTTTTTAAAATTTTCTTTGTTTCTCATTCTATGAAATTTCTCACTCAATTGAATTAAAATCGTCCGACAATAATACACCCCAATCGATTTCTTTGGTTGGTCGGACGGTCGGATGGAATTTCCATCCGACACATCCAACTTAATTTTATCGGAAAGACATGCATACACACTATCCGATTTTACATCCAATCCAACTAAATCTGACCGACCGTCGGATCGTCTGTAGGGCGCTTAATACTAGTTCCCGCCTCCAAACAGTCTAATGATAGTTGGAATTTTTCTGCTGTCCAAATATCATTCACAATTGAAAAGCAACGCTCTACAGCTGCATATGTACCCGGCAGTGAAAAACATTATATACTGCACCACTTTTACGAGTTTAGTCAATAAAATCTTGGCCTTATAAAAGTGTGCAAAAATTTCAACCCATCGTTGATCATATTCTACATTATGGTCGTTCCATTCAGCAAGTTTTACATCATTACAATATACATTTATTTTTTGGATCTCATCAAATATAATTGATTCATTTATCGGAATCATATGGAGTCTAATGACAGTGGAAAAACTCAACTTAAGTAAAATAAATAAGTGATGAAGAAGTTTCAACTTCGAAATTGTCATCGCCTCAACGGCGTAATTGATAGTGTGTCTGTTTAAGGATTTGAGCCAGGCACTGACGAGGAAGGTTCGCAAGAAGCTTTTTTTCTGAGAAACTTCAAACCATACCTTTGAATTGAAAATATTCCAATTACTTCTTTAATTACTTGAGTTTAATTGATCTCAAAAAATTCAAAATTAATTTAAATTCCCTTAATGTAGTCTAATGTTAATGCATATAGGACTACAAATTGACCAAGTGTCAGCCATTGATTTCACATTGATTGGAAACAATCAATAATGACTATACAATCGTGACTTAGGATGTTAATTAGAATAGAAATGTTCGCCATTCTATGAATTCACACAAAGTATTGTCTAGAAATTTAATGCAACAAATCCCATATAATGTAAAAACATTTCCATAATATGGAATCTAATGACAGTGGAAAAATTCAACTTAAATAAAAATAAATAAGTGATGAAGAAGTTTCAACTTTGAAATTGTCATCGCCTCAACGGCGTAATCGATAGCGTGTCTGCCCAAGGATTCGAGCCGGGCACTGACGAGGTAGGTTCGAATCCCAACCGCAACACGAAAAATGTGAAGTGGAGTTTTTTTCTGAGAAACTTCAAACCATACCTTTGAATTGCAAAAATTTCAATTACTTCATTACTTACTTGAGTTTAATTGATCTCAAAAATCCCCAATAAATTTAAATTCCCTTAATGTAGTCTACTGTTAATACATATAGTACTACAAATTGACCAAGTGTCAGCATTGGTTTCGCATTGATTGGAAACAATCAATAATGACTATACAATCATGACTTAGGATGTTAATTAGAATAGAAATGTTCCTCATTCTATGAATTTACACAAAGTATTGTCTAGAAATTTAATGCAAAAAATCCCATATTTTAGAATGTTTTTTTTTGTAATTTTATGACTTTTGTGAGGAATTTTCGGAACCTTAAATTACCAATAACCAGAAAAGAGGACAAAAGATTCAAAAACTAAAAAGAGGACAAGTTTTCTAAAGATGACAGTCGGCCAAAAAAGAGGACTGTCCTCTTGAAAAGAGGACGGATGGTCACCTTATATTACTTCGTAAAGTTATTTGTATTCTCTTGCAGTTTTTGATATTCTCGCCATCTACAGTCAAAAATAATAAATACTATGATCTGAAAAGTTGATGATAGCAACTGAATTTAATTTGTATGTAATAGCACCATTATAGCACCATTAGTGCTTTTCTAACAATTTAAATGTATAATAATGATGATAAATATTATATTCGCGTAGAAAATTTATAAACTATGTAATAGTGAGTTCACATTATTTATGTAATTTAGCATAAATGTTTTTTTTTTAATAATTACATCTTTTGTAAAAAAACGACATTTAATACGACACAGCATGGGATTTTTCTGCCCAGCTGTTCCTATTGGTCAAAAAAACTTCTTACAAAACCTTTCATTTAGTCTAAAGATTTCCTTTCAATATTTACAACTTTTGTGAAGAAACAACATTTAATCTAACACAACCTGAAACTTTTCAACCCAACCGTTCCTGTACCTGAATTTTTTGAGTCAAGTCATGACTTTAAGCTTAAAAGCTCTAAAACATTGAAAATTTTGTAATACAAACGAATAGAGGTATAGTGGAATATCATTTTCATACAAAACTGCTAATAATTTTGGTGAGCTCAGCTCAGCACTATTTTTCTAATCCCTTACGAATCTCAAAAATTACGAATTTTGACTATAAATGTAAATTTCTTACTAAATTATTCCTCACCCAGATCTGGAAATTCACTTCGGATAGCGACAACTTTTACACTTTCCATGTTTCGCCCAAGTATGTGTATGTATTTGCAATGTGAGTTACATCTACTCCAAAATTTTGTGCATTTCTACATGTTACTACCACTAGTGAATACATGATTTGACTACTTTACTTACAATAACTATTCTTAATTCATCAGTATTGATGCCCAGCAACTGTAATAAATGAAACATTTTGATTTTTTATTAATTTTGTACGATTATCACATAAGTACTACCATTACTGTAAATGTGCTATTTTACCGAAGTAACAAGCGTGAATTATAAATAAAAGCATATTTACTGCTTAGATAACTAAAATTATTGTATCAATAAACACAATTATTAGCAGTTCCTTAATCTAATTTTGATTTTTTGAATGTTAAATTTGTTGTGAAAAACAAAAATGAAATGGAATTGATTGAAAAGGCTTCAAAGAGTTTCCGCATAGCAGATGCTACCAATAATATATAATTTAGTAATCGATCTTGATTTTTTTTTGCGATCAAGATCGATTGATCAAGTTATGATCTTTAACCTAAAGTTTAACCCAACCGAGGTTCTGATAAGCACAATCATATGCTTAGCATCTGTAATTTAAATTGCCATCTACATCCAATAGACAAACAAAGAAAATCATACGTTGGAATGTTAATGCATTTAAACAATACGAAACTCTAAATATATATTCAGTAGCAGATAGTGTAGAATAGCATGATATCCATCATAAGGTGTTATTCAACATACAAGTATAGTGGCACATTATCAATCGAAAATATGGAACAAATGATGGCCATTACCGTTAAAGCGTTGAAACGTTTTCACGCAAACTAAGAAAAATAAACCAGTTTATAACAAATAAACCAGAAGGTCCCAAACTAATTATCTATGCGCAGAAAAAACAAACAAACTCTCAAAAGAAAACGAAACGCGCTGGAATATTCTGCTGTATTGAGTGGCTTAGTGATTTACACGGTGGGCTTGAACTCGAAGGACTCGGGTTCGACTTTCATCTAAGCCAAAGTGTATTTAAGTAAAACAATACAACCATCAACACCCCGGTTTTCCAATTAACCAAAAGTCAGCCAACATGGTTTACATATTGGAAAAATACTATGGACTGATCACATCAAGTTGTAATGAAGCTGTTATTCAAACTTCGTGATTTGGAGTCGCACTGCTTTCTCGCGCGCATTAAATTTACATTAACAAGAACTTTCTAATTTGATTTTACCCTTTTCCAACACACTTTCTTGCACTCGGTTCGTAATCTTCTTTTTTTACACAATTTGTTTTCAAGTTTGATATGAATTAGTTGTGCGAACTCTTTAGTGGGTGCAAAGCTTAACGAAAGAAAACTTCCCAAGAAACAAACTCATCGTTTTTATCGTTTTGTTATTGTTTACAAACGGCCGTTAATAATGATATAAATAGAAGCGATAAAGGGCTTCTCTCTCTCTTATGTCTTGTCAATTATTCTCGTGAAGATCGAAAAATATGAATTTTTTGAATTCACGTCTTTTTTCTTAAATTTAAGTTAAAATTAAGTAGTGAAAATTTTAATTAAATTCAAATTCTTTAGTTCAATTAGTTCAAATTTTTTTATTAGTGGTATTAAATTAGCAAAATTTAGCAAAAATTTATATGTTTATGACCTTCAGATTAAAAGAATAAAAAAATATTATATATGTTGGTGCTGTAACCCAAACAAAAAGCTCTTACTTTTTCTGTGTTAAACGGTAAACAGCTGTG
>OY856187.1:390501268-390981268 GCA_963693315.1 Diogma glabrata
AAATGTTTAACATGTTGGTCTAAAAAATGGATAGCAAAATGTATGAAAATAATGATTATTTTCAATACACTTTTAAAACCACAACCAAGCTCCTGGTCCCACATACAGATATACAGATGCCTGTATTCCTCCACATTCAAAGTTACCACTCAACATCATTTATAATCAACGTTTTAAGCCAAAAAATATGCAGGCTTTTTTGGACATACTTCCGGTACAGTTGTCGAACCTATCATCATTGTTGTGACGGACGACAGACAGACAGTTGGACATTTATGTCTTTCAGACTGAAGTAATATATATTTTGTTGTAATTTAGTGCGTTTATATTTGTTGTTTAAGGTCAATAACCTAAGCTAATAATACCATATAATATTTATTTTCGTGAAAAGTGTAACTACAGATAATCAGATCAGTTTGTAAGATATATAACAAACATTTTATATATTTGTAAATGTGCTTATTTGCAGATATCGTCCATTGAATGGATTTTGTAATGATCCTAAGCACCCAAAGGATGGAGCAGCATTTTCACCGTTTGCATCACTATTATATCAACAATATGATGATTGTAAGTAATAAATAATTCAAAATAAACTCAGACAAAAATAATGGAAACATAAAATAATAGATCCGTGCATCATTGTATACTCTAAAGAATCACAAACAATAAATTTTTTGAAGCACAAGTACTATTTCGTTTCTACTCCAAAGATTGAATTTTTTTATTTAACTCCTAGTGATAGTTACTATAACTAAGACTTTGGGCATTGTGGCGTAAAGCAGTGACATACCCCAGGTAGCCGCTGCCAATGTTAAGCAACGGACCAATCTCGGGCCAGTATTGACGAGCCAAGCCTTGGCTGGCTAGTTAGCTTTAGGCCAGGTCTGGGCCAGTTGTAAATGCCTAGACTGAACCAAGGTTCAGTTAATTATATTTCGCGTTATTAACCAGTCTAATGCATTGTAAACATGTGCAGGCCAAATTATGTTTATATTTATTTTTATATATGTTACTCTTTCCATAACCCCTTTCCACACATTTAAAGGAAGCCATGGAAAAAATTGGTTTGGTACACCTGACCCAAGTCTTATTTGCCAGACTTGGCCCCAGAACATCAGTACAAGCATGGCCCAAGCTTGAGCCGTTTGAAAATGTTAAGCCTGACCCAACGCCCAAAAGACATGGCGCGGTCTTGGCCTAGGCTTGGCCCCTTAGCTTTTTCTTACCCGAGACGGAGCGTTTTGAACCCCGGTTTTATTTTAAAAACTACGTAAAAATTATAAATTAACTAAGCAGTTATAGTAAAATGACATCGAGAGTTGTAGAATGCTAGATAAATTGTCGAAAGCTGGAACATGTGATTATAAATAAATAAAAGGAAATAAAAGTGTTTGCTATGATTTTTGTGATTATTTGTACTATTTATCAAAGTAATATTCTAAATTTTATCTACCTGGTTTGCAGCCTACAATATCGACAACGACGACGACGACTTTATCGACGACGTAAATGCTTTGCAATCGTCGATATGTGTCACAACATATAGAAACCTATTAAGACCTATGTCCCCACAACAACATGCGTTCGGAGGTGTTGATGGACGAATTTTTATTGTTTATTACGTAATTTTTTTAAAAAATAGATAACTAAACAATAAATCTTACCACATAATAAAAAAAGCATAGTCCAATTTTTCATACTAAAACGGAGTAAAAGAAAATCAAAAAAAGAAAAGCAAATTTTTTTTTATATATGTTTCTGGAACATTGCTAAAATTTAATTGCCAATAATCCAGCTAGTAACATATTCCTGCAGGAATACTCCGTAACGAAAAGCACTAAGGGTACTAACGTTGTCTGAATAGAGTTCGGCCACCAGCACTCCTAAAATATCACTTTGGCTAGTGATGTTTCACTGCTATTGCCAGTGGTATGTGATACCTTACGTTAACCCTTATACCACTAGCATGGACTGAGGTACACAGGGTTTGAGGCGTTATATAGTCCTCATATAATATTGTTTATTTTAAATTAATTTTGAGCACTTAATAAAAGAACAAAATTTGCGATTAAAGAATACTTCTTTTATTGAATTCACAATTATTTTATACAAAATATTTTATTCCGATTTAAATATTTTGAGTTGCTCGACCGAGTGCAAAACTAGAAGTAAAGTGTGTATTTTTCATATGACAATAATTAATTATAATTTAACTCGACTTCCGCTGAATTAACTTAGTATTGTCGTTGTTGTTATTTGTTTTTGTTTAGTATTACCGCTACATACACTCCCCCACCAGATTTAAAATTAGAAATTTTAGATCGATTTTAGATCAATTTTAGATCAAAACGTACACTTTTGGTTGTTTTTGGTAGTTTTCTGTCCGCCAACAAGATGCTGTACGCTGGTTTTATTCTGTCGATGGAAATCGTCGTGTTCTTCCCGTGAATGTCCACGATGAAAAATTTACGCAGTTTGCGTATAACTGTAAACGGCCCTTCGTAAGGTGTACTAAGGGGTCCTTTTACTTTGTCCACTCGAACAAAAACGTGTGTACAGTTGTTAAGATCTTTAGGGATGAAAATGTCGGTCTGATTAGATTGCCTTGGAGAAATAGGAATTAGTGTTTGCATATTACTTCGCAATCTTTTAATGAACTCAGAAGTATCGGAACTGTTGGCTGTTGGAAAGTCGACGAAGAATTCGCCGGGAACCTTAAGAGTTTGACCATACACTAGTTCTGCAGGTGTGCAGTCGAGGTCTTCCTTGAAAGAGGTTCTTATGCCAAGTAATACTAATGGGAGTTCTGTGCTCCAATGAACGGTATTGCATCGTGCTTTCAAAGATGCTTTAAGTTGACGATGGAAACGTTCGACAAGACCGTTTGCTTTAGGATTGTAAGCAGTTGTGCGGATTCGGTGAGATCCTAGAAGCTTAGTGAGCTCGGTGAACAGATTGGATTCGAATTGTCCGCCACGATCTGTCGTTATAACCGAATGAATACCAAATCTAGAAATGTATTCCTGTAAAAGTGTTGATGCTATGGTACTTGCTGTCATGTCCTTTAATGGATATGCTTCTGGCCAACGTGTGAAGCGGTCTACTGTAGCCAAAATGTAGCTATATCCATTTGATTGTGGTAGTGGTCCAACGATGTCGATGTGGATATGTTCAAATCTGCAATTCGGTAATTCAAATTTACCAATTGGAGATTTTGTGTGCCTGTGGATTTTTGATCGTTGACACGATTCACAAGATTTAGCCCATATCCCTGTGTCAACATTCATTCGAGACCAAAAATACTTCGAAGTAATTAATTTTCGCGTTGCACGTATGCCAGGATGTGATAAACCATGCAAGTTATCGAAAATCGTTTTTCTGATGCTGTGTGGGACGTATGGTCGGTTATAACCAGAAGATGTCTCGCACCAGATTTTGTCGTTGCTGCCTGATGATTGTATGAACCTAAGTTTAACTTTTGATGATCTTGACGGTTTGTCAGGATCAATCAATTTCTTAAGTTCATCGTCCTCCCGTTGCTACCGCGGGTAGTTCCAATAAAGAAATTTTCAATATGAACAAAATAAAATTACCAACGTTTTGGCACGACCAGGTTGAAGCCTGGTTTCTTATTGCGGAAACCACTTTCAAAAGCAACAAAATAAACAAAGATGTCAACAAATTTAATGCAGTACTCACTGCTCTGCCGCAAGATGTTGTGGTTAACATCATGGACATTATTAAAGCATCCGCCACAGCACAAAATCAGTACGATTTTCTAAAAAAAGCACTTTTAGAGCGACACTCTATTAGTGCAGGCAAGCGCTTGGATAGAATTTTGTCTGGTCTTCAAGAAATGGGAGACAATACTCCATCAGAATTTTATCGCAAGCTTGAAACAGAAGCTGGCGATTCATCATTGGTCAACAATGACCTTCTTAAACAGCTTTGGCTTAAGCGCTTGCCAACTCTTTTAAGATCTTCTGTGGCTCCCTGGGCAGACAAGGATATTTCTGAAATCCTTCCTATTGCCGACAAAATCTGGGAAGTTGCTCAACCCACGTCTTCATCTATTGCTGCAACTTCGCAGTCAACATCCCACAGCAAGGCAATGCCAAGTGATAGGGATTACGACCTTGCCAATCTCGAGTCTCGACTCGAACAACAGCTCAATAAACGCTTCGACGACCTTTGTAGCCGACTGTCTCGTCAAGACATAGGTTATAGAAGTCGTCCTTCAACTTCAAGAGCGAACTACAATTACAGACGCTCTTCTAGATCTCGTCACCGATCTTCTTCTAGATCACGAGATATTTGCTATTATCACACCAAATTTGGCAACAAAGCACGTAAATGTTTACAACCGTGCAAATACAAACAGGATGCAACAGCCTCGCAATCTAAGAACTCGGGAAACTAATAAGTCCCGCTGTTACTACGGCTAACAGTGGGATCTACAATTCACGCCGTCTTTTTGTTAGGGACGATGAAAACTTATTACAGTTTTTAATCGATAGTGGTGCTGAAGTCTCAGTACCACCCCATACTACATTTCCACACGGCATTAAAGATCCCATTCAAACGCTAACTGCTGCTAACGGTACAGCAATTCCAACATATGGTACTAAACTGTTGAAACTGAACATCGGACTTCGGCGTACATTCACACACACTTTCATACTGGCAGATGTTAACAGGCCTATAATAGGTGCTGATTTCCTCTCGAAGTATGACATTTTGGTCGACCTCAAAAATCGGAAGTTAATCGATTCAAAAACATCTCTTCATGTGAATGCAATTATAACCAACTGTAATACGCCTACTCCTAAACATTTCAGCGTCGACAATCAATTCGGCACTCTCCTTAAAAAGTTTTCGTCACTTACCGAGGCACCAAACTATGGCCTCCCAATTAAGCACAATGTAAAGCATTACATTGTGACCAATGGAAGACTTCCATCCATTAATCCAAGACGCTTGGACCCGACGAAACTCAAAGCTGCAAAGACCGAATTTGAACATATAGTGGAACTAGGTATTTGTCGTCCTTCTAATTCTCCAGTCTCCTCTCCTTTGCACATGGTTCAGAAAAAGGACAAGGACTGGCGACCTTGTGGAGACTACAGACAGCTTAATGCTGCTACTGTTCCGGATAGATATCCCATCCCAAACATACAAAGTTTTTCCTTGCAACTAGCAGGATGCAAAATTTTTTCCAAAATAGATCTGGTAAGAGCTTATCACCAGATACCTATGGCAGATGAGGATATCCATAAAACAGCTATAACTACACCTTTTGGATTGTTCGAGTTCACCCGTATGCCTTATGGTTTACGAAACTCAGCACAGACATTCCAGCGCTTCATCAACGAAGTAACAAAGGAACTGGATTTCGTATTCGTCTATATAGATGATATCCTCATAGCTAGCCGCTCCGAGGCAGAACATCTTCTGCACTTGGAGAAACTTTTCACTCGCCTAACCGAATATGGCATCAACATAAAAGCCTCAAAATCCATCTTCGGCCAAAAATCACTTGATTTTTTAAGCCACTCGATTTCGGAAAACGGCATACTCCCATCGAAAGATAGAGTCACTGCCATCTCCAACTTTCAAGCTCCAACATCAATCCGCCAAATACAGCAATTCGTAGGTATGGTGAATTATTATCACCGCTTCATACCACGTTTAGCCGAATTGTTAGCGCCTATTCACGGGCATTTGGCATTACTGATAAAAAAAGGCAAGAACAAATCGAATTTTTCTTGGCCAGAAGACTGTAACGAGTCTTTCATGAAGGTCAAAGAATCTCTTGCCGCTGCTACTCTTTTAGCACATCCGTTGGACAACACACAGTTCAACATAACATCAGACGCTTCGAACACTGCAGTCGGAGCTGTACTACAACAGTACAATAATGGATGTTGAGAGCCACTTGCATTTTTCTCAAGGAAACTCACTCCTACTGAAGCAAAATATTCTGCGTTTGATAGAGAGCTATTAGCAATCTATCTCGCAATTAAACATTTTCGCTATTTTGTCGAAGGTCAAAATTTCTCTGTCTACACTGATCACAAACCTCTGATCACAGCAATTTCCTCCAAAACTTTAAGAAGTCCACGACAACTACGTCATCTAGATTTCATCGCACAGTTCACCACAGACATACGACACATCAAAGGTAAAGACAACGTCGTCAGTGATTGCTTATCACGTTCTGGTGAAGAATCTTCAACAGAAATCTACACTTCTACTTTCAACTTGAAAGACTTACCAAAATTGCAACAGGAGGACGATGAACTTAAGAAATGTGTTATTTTTTTATTTCAACTGTTTTATTTTTTTATTTCAATTTTAAGATTTAATTTTATTTATTTTTTTTATAATCAGTAAATTATGAGTAGAATAGAAAAAAAATGAATGTACATATTACATAATGATATAAGCATTGATTTTTGTAATTGACTAACCGTTTTATTTATTTGTTCGTTCGCTGGTTAGGTTGATTGAAGATAATAATGATGATGATTCGTTGCGTGCTATATGCGCACGATTGTTGTGGCTTCTCGTCCGAAGCTCCCGGGTTGGGCTGTATTTGCCAGATTTTTTGTTATATGTTATAGGTAATTGCTTTAATTTTGGTCGAACGTTTACACAATTATTATTAATATTTTGTTTTCCGTTACGTGTTTTTTTTTTAGATGAAAATATTTTTTTCTGATAACTTTTATATAATAATATGAAAAATTTTTTTGTTCTAATGACACAGTTAAAATTATTTGCCAATTTTAAATAATTTTTGTTTGCACTAAGTTGTAAAACTTTCACTCGCGGATATATTAGTTTTTTTTTTAATGCTGTATATATTGTGCGTACTGCGTACCACGAGGTTGTAGTTTTTTCGTTTACCGTACCGGCGTGCTAAACGGGGTCACCACGTGAGGCGTTATATAGTCCTCATATAATATTGTTTATTTTAAATTAATTTTGAGCACTTAATAAAAGAACAAAATTTGCGATTAAAGAATACTTCTTTTATTGAATTCACAATTATTTTATACAAAATATTTTATTCCGATTTAAATATTTTGAGTTGCTCGACCGAGTGCAAAACTAGAAGTAAAGTGTGTATTTTTCATATGACAATAATTAATTATAATTTAACTCGACTTCCGCTGAATTAACTTAGTATTGTCGTTGTTGTTATTTGTTTTTGTTTAGTATTACCGCTACAGGTTCTCACACCCGTAGATCAAAATGTACAAATCAACAAATACTAAGCCCTCTAGTCGTTCATAAAAATATTATTTGCATACAATTTTTTTAACCAATTTTCTTTTAACCAGTTTGAAATTGATTCGTACACGATACATTTTTATTTTATAAAAGATAATACCTAGTTTGACAAATTAGATTAATATACAAAAAACAACCAACAAGTCACATTGGCTTTAAATTACTATAAAATAAATTACCTTAAATTTACTTTAAAATATTCAGAAAACTAACATAAAAGGAACATTCATAATTCTCAACGAACTAAACACTAATTAGCTAAATTTCATGACGAATTGAATAACAGAAAATGATTATATAATTAAATCGAGTACCATAAAAAATGAATAAAAACTAAACACCTTGGCAAATAAACAAAATCCTTCCCTCCAATCAAATAATAATAAACATTTAAATATCATTAGCATAAAAACCGTAGGTATAAATATGCAATTACTGTATTCAATTTTAATTAGGTCAAACAGGACGGATTTTCATTAAACGGTACAAGGAACATATAAGTAAAGTAATCGAAAAGCTACTTAGTTAAAATACATATATATTAAGAATGAAAATCGTCTCTTGAGAAACTTCTCGAATTTATTTTATCTGTATGAGCATTTTATTTTAAAATACAGTTCCTAGCTATCTAATATTATTCATTTTTGCTAATCAGGAAAAATGTTTGTTCAAGAGCATGATCTCTCACTGCTTCGCTACGCTTATAAATAAAGTTTTTGCGTAGACCACGCTTATAAATAAAGTTTTTGCGTAGACATTTTGTTGACGTAGAAGCAATGATTTCAAAAAGTGGTAATGAGAAATGCTAGCATATAATTTTTAATTTTTCTTCTTAAATATATGAATGAAAAATAATCAGAACTCTAGCTGATCAGTTCGGATATATGACAAATTAGCGATCAAATAAGTTAGAGATCAAATAAGCTTACTTGAAAACTTATTTGATCGCTAATTTGTCATATATCCGAACTGATCAGCTAGAGTTCTGATTATTTTTCATTCATATATTTCAAAAGAAAAATTAAAAATTATATGCTAGCATTTCTCATTACCACTTTTTGAAATCATTGCTTCTACGTCAACAAAATGTCTACGCAAAAACTTTATTTATAAGCGTGGTCTACGCAAAAACTTTATTTAAAAGCGTAGCGAAGCACGCCGGGCCCTCCTAGTCAACATTATTACGCATATTACGCATATGATCTCTTTTATTCCGACGACTCGATCTACCACTCACATCCAATCGTTTACGACGTGGTCTTGGCATCGAAATAAATAAATATATCAATATATCAAAAATATCAAACAAATAATATCAATTTTTATATCAATAAACAAAATATCTTTATATCAATATCAAATATCTTTATATCAATTATCAAATATCTTTATATCAATAAACAAAATAATCGAAATAATATCGAAAACCGTCCATGTACAAAGACAAAAGACGACTGAAATGAAATACACTGAAATTTTATTAGAACGCATACAATACGTTTATTACTACCCACTACCAAAGAAAATATAAAAAAGAAAATATAAAAAAATAACACGATAACACGATCTAACTCAAAACCTATCTCACACATAAGAAAAACTTCGAAATGAAATTACGTTTCGAAATGAAATAAATGTACGTTTATTCACTTCTAAAGAAATAAAAAAACTAACTGAGATGAGAAAAAATAAATATAAAAAAGAAAATTAATTTTTAAGTTTCGTTTTTGTTGTTCGTTGTTCGATAGCTAATATATAAAAAAGAAAATATAAAAAAATAAAATAAATTTTTAATTTCGTTTTTGTATGTATGCAAACTTATAATGCATATGTATATAAAAAGTTTTTCGTATATAATAACTTTTTTATTTATGATCCGAAAAATCCCAATCCCAATCCCAGACCTAAGTTACAGTAATATCAGTTAGCACTGAAAATTTGAAATCAATCAAAATTCGAATAAAAAAGCCTTAGGCTCCACAAAATTTTGCGTTAGCGTATTAATATATAAGATTTTACTATTCTGTAAAAGTTCAATTTTGATTTTTTCCTTCAGCAATTCTATCAGTTCGTAAAACAAAGAAGTATGGAAAAAAACTTCCATTGGCACGAGATTTATCAAATACAATTCTAAATAAATGTGTACCATATGATGTGTTCATACCAGGCGCACCTGCAATGGGAGGAATAATGTTTGGACAATTAGCCACTCATGATGTTAGTTTTCGCATAAACACACAAAAACAAGAAGGTGGACCAGGTCCACAATGTTGTAAGCCTGATTTTTCTGGTATTCAACCAAAAAACAGATCCCATCCAACATGTGATGCGATCAAGATACCAAAAAATGATTCTTTTTTTGGGGCTTTTAACCATAGGTGCATGAACTTTTTGCGAAGTCAAAATGCTTATGATA
Organism: Diogma glabrata; assembly: GCA_963693315.1. Taxonomy (NCBI): domain Eukaryota; kingdom Metazoa; phylum Arthropoda; class Insecta; order Diptera; family Cylindrotomidae; genus Diogma; species Diogma glabrata. Next base: position 390,510,984 of record OY856187.1, read on the forward strand.
ATCAATGTCTTCTTTCTTCGTTAAAACAAGTAAGGCATTTTAATGATATATTTATATGTATTTAATATTGGATTAATATTTTAGATGAATGCAGTTACAAGTTGTCCAGATTTAAGTGTTGTATATGGAAATTCAGATGAACAGTTAGCCACCTTAAGAACTATGATAGACGGGAAATTGAAAACTAATCCCACCGGCTCATTTCCTTTGGATGCGAATGGTAACCCTTTTGCTGGTGATGTTCGTTTTAGTCAAACTACTATGTTAGCTATTCTTCACAACTTATTCCTTCTAGAACATAATCGTGTTTGCGATAATATTAAAGCAAGTTGTCCTTCATTATCTGATGAACAACTATTTCAAGAATGTAGACGACTTGTAATCGCAGAATACCAACATATACTTTTTAATGAATGGTGGCCGATTTTTGCACGTAACTAGCTATATTTAAACAAACAATTTTAACAAAATTTACAAATATAATTATGTTGAACAGATACACTTAAACGCACATCAGCATTTAAAAAACACTGTGACGCACCTCTTGTCACCACTACCACTGAATTTGCACACGGAGCATTTCGTATTTTACATTACTTTACTCCACAGACATTTATACAATACAGTGAAGGTACATACTTACTAATTCAAACTCAAAATAGACACATAATCTATTATTTTGTTCCCAGCCGGTGTTCCAGTATCGGAAGTTACACTATCCGACAGTCTAGGTGACCTAACACCTTTAACAACCAGTTTTAGTAATGTAGTGCGGGCATTATATTACCAACCAACCAATTTCAATGGATGCTTATTTGAAGTTGTTATATAATTATTAAATGGATTTTTAGATAATCTTATTATTTTATCGAATTTTAGATAATGAACAAACTTTTTAAAAACAGTCGAGGTATTGGTATTGATATATTTTCATTTGATGTACAAAGAGGTAGAGACTGTGGCATTCAACCATATTATGTATTTGCACAAAAATGTCTATTCAAAACTATCAAAACTTTCGATGACTTAGAACCAGAAATATCAAAGACAGTAAGATTTCAAAATATTATTTGCATAACGTTTTAGCTGTACTATACACAATTAATCCATATTTTAGGATATTGCTGAACTAAAACGTCTTTACAAGTCCGTCGAGGATATTGATTTATATGTCGGCCTTAGACTGGAAAAAACCAAAACTAAATATAAATTTGGTCCAACAACAACCTGTATTGTTTCAGAACAATTTTATCGCTACATTAAAAACGACCCCTTTTATTATAAAAATAAACATAACCCTTATCCGTTTACCAAAGGTTTGTTTTTTTAATTGTACGTTATTAAGAGTTATAAAAAAATATTTATTTTACCATTATATTACAGCACAGTTAAACGAAATTTGTAAGGCAAGTTTTGCAAGAATTATTTGCGACAATGGGAGAGTTTCCAAAGTTCCAAAAAATGCATTCTTGCAAGTAGGGCCGGATAATCCGGAAGTGTCATGTTCTAGCATTCCAAGTGTTAAAGTTGTTGATATTTTGAAATCTTGTAACGTATAGAAATATGCTTAAATAAAGTAGAACATGAAACAATAAATTGAACAATATAAGAATACGACTTTTATTTCACTCCGTCTTAACAATTTCAAGTTGAGAGTAATCAATTTCAAGTTGAACTAAGACTTTCAAATTTGGAAAAATCAATTTTGTTTTGAGACTAATCAATTTCAAAATAAGACATCAATAAATTGATTACACAATACACAATACGTAAAGATTACTTTATGTATCAGTTTATCGAAGTAATTAGTTGTGTCAACGTAAACGACCCCTAGCCTACCCTTAGGTCGACTCCGGTACAACCGACGTACTACTTATTTCTTTATTTTAGAATGTTCTACCTTTGTTAATTAAAGCGTGGAGAGACTTAAATTTTTCCTAGCGTGGAGGGACTTAGATTTTATTAAATACTCTAATAGAAACTTACCACTCTCTTCTTCTGTTTCGTGTCCGTACTACCATACATATAAACGGTTACATCACACCAAGGCAAATTTTTGAATGAATGTTAACTGCATTCCATCCCCAGCGAAGTAGGATTCACTGCCTCGCGGCTATTGCTCCTGGCTATGTTAGTAATTGGTTCAACCACTTTACCTTTTATAATAAAATCTAAACACAAAACTAGTTAATGTGTTGCATTGGAACGCTCAAGGTAAGTTTGTATTAGTATCATTTGCCTATAGGTACCTATATATACAACGACTTGTGGTCTTACCTCGTTGGAACAACATTCATTCTGTACCTTTAAGCCCAGAGTTCTTGTGTCAGCTCCAGATTCTATTTGGTGAATATCCTGACTACCGCAGTTGATTCTACAATGGTCTTATAAAGACTCAGAAAACGCGTAGTTATCCCGCAGATGCAGTTACAGATCGTTGGGCAGGGCGGCTCCTAAAAATATCTTGTCTTGCTCTGTAACATGGTTGATGCTACAGAGTTCTACGGCTTGGACTTACCCAGTCTATCTTATTTCCTATATTTTTTCCTGGAGCAGAATGTGGTTCCGGCTGCATTTTGTGGCGGTAGTGGTATCGTAGATAAGTCTCTCTGGATATCGATAACCGTATCTTCTTTATCTTTGTTTCTACTCTAGTTGGCTTTCATAGCTGTAGTAGAGGATATTCGCTGCCGCCGATTTCGTCTACCTCGATACTTCATTGATCTCGATTAATGACTTGCCTGACCCTGACTTTCCAAGACTTACCATTACTTCGTGTTCGTCTTTGAATTGTCTTTTTAACAGAGCAAGAGAGTTCTGCCTTACTCTATTACAACGTATCGTGTCTTGAAGTGGATGCCTTCTAGCTCCTTTGAAAGCCAACCCCTTCATCATTGTGTCCAAAATCGCATTTAAACTCTCTCCAGATCCTTTTACTCAGAATGGCGAGAGGATTTCCACGCTTGGAACAACGTACAAAAACAAAGCAAAGCACAAAGACGAGTGAACTACAAGTAATTCTTCTTTTCTATTTAGTCAAACCATTTATCAATGTTTAATCAACGTTTCATAATTAAAGAATGTAGTACTAAAACAGACCTAAAACGAAAACTTAAAAACAAAATGCAGCGGATATGAAAAGCCGAAAACTGAGGCACAGAAATAATTAAAATTTTCATATATAATACATGCGTTCCTTTGGAACAAAATAGCTACTCAACGCAGCTTTTGAGTAGATCACCAATGGAACGCCAAAAATTTAAAAATATTTCAAATATAGCCACACATTTTTATTATTATTGAAAATATTTGTCGGGCTTATATTTAGATCCGACCGGTCCATGTTATAATTAAAAATACCATTCATTCATCATTCGGAGTCAGACGAGTCGACGTCTCCTAAATTTTAAAATAAACAAAAACATAATAATCGAAAATAGATAAATAATAGTGTTATAAGTGTTAATAAGTGTTAGTAAGTGTAGTAGCTAATAAGTAAATAAGTGTTATAGTGTTTGTGTTAATGTTTATGAAAAATAAAAGTGTTGAAGAACGGACGCGTACAATTATATAATTGGTGAGATTGTTCTTTATTAAAAAATTATTTGGTATTTTGTGTTCACTATTACCAAGAGGTAGGCAGGTAAAATTTTACCTTTTATTGCTTTGATGTAATAAATTTATTTATTATTTTAAAGCATTTGTCTTGGTAATAGAAACCCAAAAATCTTGTTTTAGTTGTTATTGATTTTTTTGGATTGCCTGGGTTTTTTTTTTATTTGAAGTTTTGTGACATGATCTAGCTCCTCCCACCTCGGACTTATTTTGGGAGTTGGAAAGTGTCAGTTGGTTGATTGTGAAATGTTTTTTTTTTGACAAAAGTTAGGAATTTCGAATTTAACCCTTTATTTGTGCTCGTCAATTTTGTTAGTGTATTTTGTGTCCCCATTTTTTTTTTTGCTTTTCTCTTATCGTGCTACTGTTGCATGAAATCTGCTACCGTGTTTTTGTGACAGAGATACCCAGTTTCTTTTGTACTGTTTAGTGTTGAAATTTAGGCCTGGCCGAATTTCAGTAGCTATGCCTGCAATGTCAAAGGGTAAGTCTTTGTCTCAACAAAATGGCCGCAGAGTGAACCAACAGCTTAGCATTGACTTCACCAACATAAGAGGTCTCAATTCGAATCTAAACGAGGTTCATCACTACATCGAAAAAAATAAACCTGACATATTGTTTCTTACCGAAACAATTGTTAGTGGCAAAGCATCGAAGTTGGATCCCGACAAATACCGGATGCCTAGTTACGAATTGGAACATTCCTTTTATAACAAGCATGGTGTCTGTGTATTTGTTCGAGATTCACTTTCATGTGTGAGAATTAAGGCCTACGAGTTGAACTCTAAGCACCATAATTCTATAGCACTGAAGATCTCAGGTGTTGATGAAACTATGTTTATAATAGGATTATATAGATCCCCAAATTCTCCCCCAGGATGTCCCTTTTTCGATCAAATATCGGCTAATCTAGACAAGATTACCACGGACTACCCCAAAGCAAGACTGGCCATTCTTGGAGACTTTAATATTCATAATAAAGAATTGCTTAAGTATTCATCGCGCACTGACGACGTAGGAAGACAAGCCGAACTGATACTCGCAGATTATCACGGTTTGACGCAAATGATAGAGTGTCCCACTAGAATCGCAGACAATTCACATCATAACAATAATTTGCTGGATCTGTTTTTGACAAACGAACCAGATACTACGAAGACAAAAGTTGAACAACCCCTCGGAACATCAGACCATTTACTAATATCAGCAATAGTGCAATTTACATCACCGACACAAATTAAAGCAAATCCTCGCCGGGTTTGGAACTATAAACGCGCTGACTGGGAGGGACTGAGAAACTTTTATGACGAAACACCTTGGAAAACTATTTGTTGTGTTGATCAAGATCCTAGCACATCGGTAATAAGAATTTCTGAAATCATAAAAGAAGGAATGCGGCGGTTTATTCCAAATCGATTATTCACTCCTAAAACTGAGCCTTGGTTCACACGGGATGTTGATGAGGCAGTGAGGAATAAACGCAAAGCATTCAAGACGTATAACGCTAATAAAACACCTGAAACCCATAGCGCCTATAAGAAAGCCAGAAATATTAGTAAATTCAAAATAGACTTGGACAAAGACGCGTTTATCCAGAAGAAAGCAAAGAAATTCGCCGAGCACCCATCTGGCTCACGTAGTTTCTTTCAGGCAGTTAAATCAGTCCAGAGCAATTTTACTCGATCCTCTATTCCAACCTTAGTTCTGAATGACATTCCCGTGAGCGACTCGAAAAAGAAAGCGGATCTATTGGGTCGTATTTTCGCAGAAAACTCAAACATAGTTGAACCCCCCCATTCTCCTACACTCATTCCCCCAGTTGTAACGAAAATGAAACCAATTATTTTTCGTTGCAATATTGTACGGAAAATGCTTCTTTCTATCAATATCAACAAATCTGCTGGCCCAGACGGTATTCCACCCCTCATTCTTAAAAACTTTGCTAGGCAACTAGCTCCAATTTTAACAAAAATTTTCTATTTATCTTATAAAACCGGAATATTTCCCGATTCTTGGAAGCTGGCCAGCGTTCAACACATATCAAAGAAAGGCAGTAAGATAGACCCTAACAATTATAGACCAATTGCAATTCTGTCGGTTTTAGCTAAAATATTTGAAAAATATGTTAACTACAATTTGATAGATTATTTGGAAATGTCGCAAATTATTTATGATAAGCAGTATGGTTTTCGTAGAAGTCATGCAACAGGTGATCTGTTAGCCTACGTATCCCATCTCTGGAACAAATCGCTGGAAAACCACGGTGAAACATTCAGTATTTCACTTGACATTTCTAAAGCATTTGATAAAGTGTGGCATAAAAATCTTATAGCTAAATTAAAATCTTATGGCATAGACCATCTTACTGTCTCATGGATTCATAGTTTTCTTACAGGTCGCCAATTTCATGTTAATTTAGATGGTATCACATCCAATATTTTCACAACCAATGCTGGGGTTCCCCAAGGTTCGGCACTCTCACCAACCTTGTTTCTTCTATACATTAATGACTTACTTATTTCCACAGTGCACCCAATCCATAGTTTTGCTGATGACAGCACATTACATGCATCACATGCATCTCCTAAATTTCGATCTCATACTGCAGTTACCACTGATAGAGAGTTGCTAATTGATTCCATCAACAAAGATCTGGAGCGTATAATGGAATGGGGTGATCGTAATCTCGTTTCATTTAATCCAACCAAAACCAAATTATGCCGTCTTTCACGAATGGAGCGACATAAAAATTTTCCTATTAAAATAAACCAAGAGGAATTGCGTGAGGTTGAATCAGTTAGACTTCTTGGAGTGGATATTCAAAATAACCTGAAATGGAATAAACATGTGTTCAACCTCGCTAAATCTGCAATGCAAAAATTAGGATTCTTGAGTCGATGTAAAAAGTATTTCAATCCCGAGCAAATTTTGCTAATCTTCAAGTCCTTTATTCGTCCATGTATGAAGTACTGCTGTCATGTTTGGGGAGGTGCTTGTCAGTCAACAATAAATTGTTTAGACTCTGTACAGAGAAAAGCAATACGGTTGATTGGTAATACCGAACTAACGGACCAGCTTGATTCACTCCAGCACAGAAGAAATGTGGCTGAATTGTCAATCTACTATAAATATAACTTTAGCGAATTCTCCTCTAAGGAAATTCAAAATATTCTTCCATCGTGTGCGCAGTATAATCGACAAACAAGAGCTGCCGAGTTATCCCATCCATTTGTTGTACAAATACCTCGTTGTAGAACTGTGTCCTTCCAAAACGACTATTTCAATAGAGTGGCCAAATTATGGAACTCATTGCCCTCCTCTGTATTTCCCGATGAATTTTCTCCTCAGGCATTTAAAGAAAATGTCCATTATCATTTAAAAAAATTAGTATAGTTATCCCTATATCCCCATTCCTTCCATTCCTTTATAGATGACATGGTATCTTCGGATATTCAAAGAGTCTAAATAATGAATATTTCATATTTAGTGTGCTAAACATGTCTAACTAATTAATAAAAAAAAAAAAAAAAAACCAAAACAGTTTATAACCGATCTAAATAAAATCAAAACATAAACTGCTTCTCAACTACACAACTTGTTCGAGGTAGAGTAGATCAAAGCAAATTTGAACAAGTTTGATTTTCAATGGAACGCGTCTAATATCACGAATCGTCAAATAATAGCCGATTATTTTTCATAATCATTACTATGAATGTCATTTGAGGTGCCCGAGCGCGCGTAGCGCACGAGGGAAATTTTCAACCTCAAATTGCATGAGTTTTAATGTTTAAAAATAATCGACTAATAATTTGGCGACGAGTTGTATTTAGCAAACAATTTAACGAACAGAAATAGTAACATTATTTCATACAACATAATTCTTTGTTGTCATTTTTTCTTCTAACAAAATGAAATATTATTCCATCTTAGTAGGCGCATAAATGTTATAAATTTGTAATTTAATTTTAACAAATAAACATAAACATGGAATCATTTATGAATGAAAACGGACATTTTTATTATTTGCAAATTGCATTTTTACATAATTTTGTATTACTGAATAATTTGTAGAAAAAATTTTATTTAGAAACTAATAATTATCTTTTATTCTCTTTCAATTATTAATTTCAATTTATTTGTATGTATTTTCCATAATAATAGTAGGTATTATTGTATTGTTTTCTAACCTATAGCCTAATGAACTTAACCTATTGTCTAATGAAAATTTTCCTATAAAAAAATTATCATTATTCAATTGGTATGATTCCGATTACTCAAATTGTTTTGATTTTATTAAAATTATTTTCAAATTATAATCACAGTGGCTTTGATACGGTTTGTTCAAAAATCAAATTTTAAATTAAATTCTCCTATTTCGTTTGGTTGAATTTGGTTGATTGCTTGGGATGGGGGTTTATTTATCATCAGAGCTTTTTTTAATCAGAAATTTGATTTATCAATTAAAACAATAAAGATTTATTGTTTTAATTGAAAAAAATGTTTTTATTTTATATAATACACAATTCTTTGTCAGAGAATAGAGTAGTGTAATCAATTCGTGTGTAATGAATTTTATTCTCTCGCAAAATTAAAATTTTCGCTCGTGCCTCGCTCAAATTTAAACTTTTGCTTGAGAATAAACTAGTTCATTACACACTGATAGATTAAACTACTATTAAACAAAATTATAATTAAAAAAAAAATTATCTCGTTAAGAAAAAAAAATTATCTCATCATCTCGTTTTAAATTAATATATTAAGTAGGCCGAAAATTGTCACTATAATTCGCTGTTCCTTCCCATCAGAGAAAAATAATCGACATAATTCATTTTGATTTGTTAAAAAATAGTATATGAAGCGTTTTTATTGAACCTTATCGAGACCTTATTTAGTGAGTTGAATTGTCATAAAAATTAGATATCAGAATTAGAAGTAAAATAAGTTGGTAATAAAATAAGTGTGTTGGAAGTAGACCCAACTTCACCCACAAACTTTACTTTGCGTTTAGTTTCAAAACGTTTAATTATGCGAAAACAGGCATAAAAAATATGGACGAGCCATCTCCCACCACACTCAACCGTCCACCGCCCACACTTATATTTCGGCCAAAATGCAAATCTTTAAAGTTCAATCAAACTCACTCAATAACTCCAGACTGTAGAGTGGACCACAACGAAATGTTATGCATGCGCGTTATACTGCAACTCATTGAATATATGAACGTATAAAAAAGAATATGACATTTAAAGTAAGATTTAATTATTATTCGATTTTTATTAATTAACAATAAATTATATTGATATTTACGTGCATCATAATATGGAATTAAATAAACAAAAAATTATTTAAATGCATATTTTTAACTCTCAACTAATTAAAATATGTATGTATATATGGCATACATATTAATTAAAAATAATAATTTGTACACACCTTTGGGTTGGAAATAACCAAATTTTAAAAATTTTTTATATTAAAAATTTTTCATTGAAAATTAATTTATTTTAAAAGAATTATAAAATTGTCTAATTAAAAGTTTTATATTTAAACAGAACTAACAAAAATTATTTAACTAGCACCTATATTTATAGCGTGCCGACACATAAAAAATAAAACAATATCCGATCCAAAAAAACATAGTGGGTAGTAGTACGTGGACAACAAAATTTTAAATCTAGCAAAACGAATATTCAACAAAAAAGACGTTCTTTTAAAGTCCTTCACCATATGTTCTATATACTCATTTCTAAGATGTTCCCAATACTTTTTTAATATACATAATATTTATTTAAATAGGTAATTAAAATAAGATAATCAATTGGATATCTAGTTAATAACTTGTCAGTTTGATTTTATATCTATATTCCCAAATGACTGTTCTAGTGCAGCTAAAAATGTTTCATTTTGCTTTCCTTTTTCTGCTAGTTGAGGTTTTGTTCTTGCAGAAATTTGCTTTAAAGTCCATTGAGCTAATTTTTGTGCTTCTTTTCTTTTGTTCACCAAGGCCTTTGAATTAGCAATATGGCCACAACACTATAGGAAAAACGAAATCTGATTCAAATGTTCCATATAAAAAATATTATATCGACTATTATTTTGAAAACGTACATTTTTTTGTTGATTTTTAAATTTTTGATTTTTAAAAAATCTGAAATTTTAATATATTCTTGTTATTGACGAAAGAAAAAAAGTAATTTTTGCTTTTATTTTTTGAGTATTCTGAATCGCAGTTATGCGCGGTTGAACTTTTGTGGCTTTTTCACGTAGTTTTGGTAATGGTGTCAATGTTTTGTTAATAGATCCCATAAATTTCATGCGATTTATGTATATTTTTGCAATAAAGAGAAAAATAGTTGAATAATCGAAATGTGTAAGTTGGATATTAATAATTTTTCTCTTTTCCGCTGAGCGGCGCGTTAAACCTTGGTTTACTTCAAAGCTCATAGCTCAAAAATCGTCCTTTTTTTTTGTTTTTCACAAATTTTAAAGTAAACACATGCAGCTATGAAACTAAAAATAAAAAGTGAGACATTCCATACGGATTTTTTATACGATTTTTTAAAGTTTAGTGTATGAAATATTCACATATGTTTTTAGATCAAATTAATTATGCTTTACTAAATAGTCCAGTAACTTTATACATCACATTATGCGTCAAATCCGGTAGTTCTGATTTTTTGCAGACTTGTTTATGATGTTGGCCTAATGAATAATCCAAGTTTGTGACCGAACGTTCGAGCGCCGAACGCAACTTTGTCAAAAATCGAAAAAACCACGAAAAAATCGTTATTTTTTCAAATTTTGGCGATTATAACCCTAAAGGACTAGTTTTTTCTTTGTACTTTCTTGGGACGGCTTTAAAGTAGATTAAATTTGCTACAATATGATACTAGATGTGTCTCTGTTGACCCAATAGTTTCCGAGATTAAGCAGTTCAAAGCAGGGTTGTGCCGTAGACAAAATAGATTACTTTACATGTATAGATTACGCATAGATTACGTGTAAATTAAGCGAGATATTTTCGTGTAATCTATAATGTAAACTATTTTGTAACCTATTTATTTGATATGTGCATTCTAAACTTTAGCAATTAAATTTAGCAATTAAATTAACTTTTTTCAAGATCGCAAGATCTTGTTTTTGACAATACTATTGATCATGTCTTTTGCGAAAAAATCGAAAAAAATTTACAATATTTAAATAATACAATATTTCCACATATTTCTTCTTAAATCCAAATTAATAGATTACACCAAATTTACATAGATGACATAGATTACATTACATAGATTACATGTAATGTAATCTATTTTAGATTACGCGTAAAGGAACAACCCTGGTTCAAAGTTTATCATTTTTTTTTCGACATTTGCAATTTTTGCAATTCTGTCGTTCTGAATGAATTTTCGAGTGACTAAAATAATGTCTAAAATATTGCAAAATATTGCGAAATATTGCGAAGTTACAAAAATGATAAACTTTGACAGGCTCAATCTCGGAAACTATTGGGTCTACAGAGACAATTCTAGTATCATATTGTAGCAAATTTAGTCTACTTTAAAGCCGTCCTAAGAAAGTATAAAAACGCAAAGTCGCGTAGTCGCAAACTAAACGCGAACTAAAAAATTTTGACCCCCATTTACTACATAAAATACCTCGTAGTAGGTATCAAAGCCATACAACTATGGCTTTCCAGAATGATTATTTTAATAGACTGATCAAATAGAACTTAATGCCCGATGAATTTTTCCCATCTCCTTTTCTCTAGTGGAGATGCTATCTTCGGCTACTAAAGAGTTTAAATAATGAATATTTCATATTTAGTGTGCTAAACATGTTTAACTAAATAAAAAAATTGCGTATTAAAACCGATATAAACAAGAGTTTCCCAATTCGATCGTCATTGTTATACTAAACGATTCTGCTCAAAACTTGACTGAAACCATTCAATTCGGGATTATTAAATTCGTTCCCTTTTTAATAATAAAACCACAATAAAAAATGTTTTCGAAGGTGACAAAATTGCCTCTTAGAAGCTAACGTAGATTATTTAACATTTAATTACACAACAAAAATCTCATTAATCGGTCCTATAGTAAGTATCAAAAAGCTAACAATGGTTTAATACCAGAAAATTGAAAACAAATAAGCCGAAATTCACAGATCGAAAGTGGCAAAACTTTCGATTATGTCAATTTCTGACAAAAGTTTTTCGAGTGCCTTTGATTCTTTAAATTGTGGTACTAATTATTATAGCATCTCTATATCATTGAAATTCATTTTGTTCGTAAAACGCTTTGATTCAAACCCAACTGTTTTGGAACATCGAAAGATCGAAAGCCCCAAATTCAGGAGTTAATATGAAAGCTTAATTTCAAACCCAAAATTGCCTAAAAACTTTGAAGGGCGGGTTAAACAACAACAAAGTCTTTTCACTGGACGAAATTCTATGTGCTAACCTTTAGTTATTCTTCTAACCTAATGATCTAAACACATTTTCAAAAGAACTTCCACGCACTTTAACTAAAATTTTCTACACATTTTATATAAATTTGGTATTTTTTTCGTGCTGGAAGTTGGCCAATATCCAGCCGATTCACAAAAAAGGAATGAAATGTGATATATCAAATTATAGATCACCAGTCTTACAGTTCCCACTCCTATTTAAAATACATGAGCAAAATTTTCATTCACATATATAAAATTTTTTGGAAGAGAAAAATTTGATATCTGATAGTCAGTCAACTCGGTTTTCGAAACAAAAAATCAACAGTCGTACTACTGAGTTTAGTATCCAATTGTTCGAATGGCATACTTGCAAAATATGGTGAAAATTAGATTTTCACATTAGACATCTCAACAGCATTTGATCGAATCTGGGATGCTAACTTGATGAACAAGCTCGTTGCGTTTGGTTTTCACTGTACAATCGAAAAGTTTATTTCAAATTATCAGACTGACCGATACATTTCGGTTTCCATTTTTTTTCTTTATACAAAGTTAGTCATGTTTGGTGTGAGTTATTATAAATTAAAAATTAACGTCTCTGAACAGCCGAAAATATCATAACAACTGAAGTTAAGGTTTTGAGACATTAGGATTTGTTTAAGGAATTTACTTGGCCTTAAGGAACCGGAAATAAAATTATTAGAACAAAACGTTCTAAAGTTATGTGAACAATAAATGAGTTAAAGAGGAAGAGGCAGTTGCTCAGGTAGGACGAGAAATCGTCTTATAGTAGACGTCTTATCATCTTCAATAGTAGACGAAGAAATCGAGTGCATCAGACGGGAGTCCAAAGCATATTCTTGTATCTGTTTTACTTATCAGTCGGTTAGTGCAAATAGGCAAACTGTTAAGATCACACATTGTTATAGCGACAAAGGGAATTTTTTGTGCATATAAACGAAAACACATAATTTTTCTCCAACCGGACCATATAAATTATTAAGAATATATGAAATATAATTTTTAATAAAAGTTTTAGTTAAAATAAAATTTTTCCAGAGAAATGATCAAAATTTCATGACTTTCCATGACTTTCTTTGACCAAAATAAAATCCCATGACTTTCCAGAATTCCATACCTGATGGACACCATGTTATCTAGCCTTACTAGAAATCAAATTTTTTTTAATTTAATACTTCACGCTGTGAACACCATTGCAAATAAAAATCTTTGATTTCTACACCGTCTACTTTTCTCAAAAATTAATATACTATCTACTAATTTGCTATGTCGCTGTAAATGCGGTATTAGATTCACATTTAGTAAAGCATAATTAATTTGATGTAAAAACACATGTGAATTTTTCATATACTAAACTTTAAAAAATCGTATAAAAATCCGTATATGGAATCTCTCACTTTTAATTTTTTAGTTTCATAGCTGCATGTGTTTACTTTAAAATTTGTGAAAAACAAAAAAAAGGACGATTTTTGAGCTATGAGCTTTGAAGTAAACCAAGGTTTAACGCGTCGCCTAGCGGAAAAGAGAAAAATTATCAATTTCCAACTTACACATTTCGATTATTCAACTATTTTTCTCTTTATTTGCAAAAATATACGTAAATCGCATGAAATTTATGGGATATATTAACAAAACATTGACACCATTACCAAAACTACCTGAAAAAGCCTAAAAAATTTAACCGTGCATAACTCCGATTCAGAGTACTCAAAATATAAAACCAGAAGTTACTTTTTTTCTTTCGTCAATACCAACAATATATCAAAATTTCAGATTTTTTAAAAATAGTCGATTTTTTTCGATATACGTTTTCAAAATAATAGCCCATATGTAACTTACCAGGTATAAACCGTACAATGCTCTAAGATTATTAAAATTTAACTTAATTGCCTGGCAATAATACGATTTTGATATCTCGATGTTATCAATTCCACCCTAAAAAATATATTTGACTATTAGTTATATTTATGCTTGAACATTTATTTGTTTTTATTTTTTAATAGTAGATTGTATTACTAGTGCGAATGCGTTTTCCAAACAAGAGTTAGTTTGCCGCACGACCGTAGGGAGTGCGGCAATAGCTCGCGTTTGGAAAACGCATTCGCACTAATACACACTATTTTTTGTAACAAATGCAGAAAATTTATAAATATTTATTAAATTAACTTTAATCATTTATTTAACAAAGTTATAAACAAATTTGAGATATTTAAATAATTAAAGTGCGCCATCTTCGTAGTAATAGTTGTAAATTATAAGAATCCAACTACCGGTAAAAAATAAACATAAGAATCTAACTACCGGTTTTATTCGCACTAGTAATCCAATCTACTATTGTAATGTAATTGCGCAGTTAAACATTTTTTTCATTTTTAAATTTTTATTTTTTGTGAAAATTCGAAGCAGCAAGATTCGTTATTTTGGATGATAAATTTATAATTTTTTTCAGGACACACATTTTTTATGTTGTTTTGAAAAATTAAATGTGCTATTTCCAAAATATTTAAAAATAACGATACAAGTTTAAAAATCAGTAAAAGCTCAATTATCCGGAATGCTCGGGGTTTGACTCATGCCGGATAATCGAAAATTCCGGATAATTGAATGTAAATGAAATTTTAGGACGATTTCATGTTATTCTCCGTATAAATAGGATTTTCGTCAATATATTTTTAAATAAAATACTAGAAACTTATTTTTGTATTAGGCCAGTAAAAATAGTATTTGAACAACAAAAAATTCGTTACAGCAAACTGACAGCGGGATATTGCAGAACACGATGTTGTAAAAGAGGGAAACATAAATCGAACCGACAGCTGCTATCCGGGGGGGAATGGGGTGGGTGTTTAGGGGTTGAAAAGTTTTTCGTGATTTCTGGCTAAACCGTGCATCATATCAAAAAGAGTTGTATGTAAAAGTTGTAGGGAATAAAAAAATTTACAACTTTTTCCCGGACCATTTTTACCCTAACCTCAAAATTTTTCAGAAAAAATGCGAAAAAAGGTTTTTTTTTTCTTTGACAAAAAAAAATTTTATGAAGCTCAAACGTTGGCAAAAGATACCTCTATTTATTGGAAAAAGGCAGTAATTTTTTCGGAGGGAAAAATTTAGACGTTGTTGTTAAATTTAATTTAAAAAAAAAAAAAAAATTTTTAACTGCGATTCCTCTTAAAACTACGCCTCCTACAGAGTTCTGTTTTAGCTCACTTACTCGTTGTTACGTCTACTTTTGATAAATGGTAAAAAAAGGCATACTGCTTAAGAAAAAATGGCGGGAAAATTGAAAAAACCGAAAAAAACGCCTTTTTCGTGGTAATTTGCATATTTATCGTTGAATAATTGTTACTAATTAATAAAATCATTTTAATTTTTTTATGATTACGTAAACGACGATCATTCGGAAATACATTTATGAATAATTATATGCTTTCGTTTTCGAACTTGATAAAAATTGTTCGAAGAAATAATCAACAATTAGAATTTTAGTCGTACTAAAAATCTTTAAAATTAATTATATCAAGAACACGAAAATTAGCCTCTTTGTTAATTTGGAATATTTTAGAGTACAAAAAAAATAGATTAAATTCTAATTGATCTTTGACCCAAGCGCCATCTTTAACAAAGTTTTTTTAATATTTTAATTTTAAAATTAATTACAAAAACAATTAATTAATTTTTTTTTCAAACGATTAACTAATCACCTATTAAACAAAAAAAAGTTTGATAAAATTTGCTAAAGCCGTTTTTGAGCAATTTGATTTCGAAGGTACATCGGATTGGGAAAATTTTCATTTTTCTAAAATATTTAATAATTATTTTAGTTTATAATATATGATATGTTTTAATTTAATATGAATTTTTTATTGTAATTGATAAGAAAATTCACTATTTGAAAAATTTCAGCAAAATTTGCAACTGGCATATTTTTGCTAGCAAATGTTCGAATGGGTTTTGATCGTCGAACAAAACGTCTGTCTGTAATTTGAGTATGTTTTACGTAAAAGATTAAACCTTCAGAAAACCCAAAAAAGCCTTATTTAGTTCCTTCTTTAAGCCTCATTTAGTACCTTCTAAAACCAAAAAAAAATTAATAGAATCAGTAAACTTGGTTTTAGTGTATGGCAAAGTAAAAAAAAATCGAACTATATTTAAATGTCTTTTTCTCAAAAACAAAACAATAACGATTGTCCTTAGGTTTAGTATGTTATGAGTAAATAATAAATCTGTAAATATATAAAAAAAAACAAAAAGAAAACAAAAAGGTACTTTTTGAGATCGGAATGTTTGAAGAATAAAATTTACTTTTTTGTTACTTAAATAAACTAAAAGTAACGAAAGTATATAATTATTCATAACTTATTTCCAAATGATCGTCGTTTACGTAATCATAAAAAATTTAAATGATTTTATTAATTAATAACGATTATTCAACGATAAATATGCAAATTACCACGAAAAAAGCGATTTTTTCGGTTTTTTCAATATCCCCGCCATTTTTTCCGTAGCAGTATACCTTTTTTTACCACTCATCAAAAGTAGACGTAACAACAAGTGAGCCAAAACAGAACTCTGTAGGAGGCGTAGTTTTAAAAGGAATCGCAGTTAAAAATTTGTTTTTATTTTTTAAATTAGATTTAACAACGTCTAAATTTTTCCCTCCGAAAAAATTACTGCCTTTTTGCAATAAATAGAGTTATCTTTTGCCAACGTTTGATAAACCGTTTTTTCATAAAATTTTTTTTGTCAAAGAAAAAAAGCAGTGTTTCGAACCCAGAAAAATTTGGGTGCAGGTTCAGGTTCGGGTTCAATACATTAAAATTTAGTGGGTTCGTTACAAAAAAAAAATTTCGTTCGTTACAAATTTGTTACAAAAAAAAACAATTTTTTCGAATTTTTTTTATAAATTCATTATTTTTTTATTACATTTTATTACATAAGATATACGGTATGTATTTATGTTATACAATTTTATTTTGAAAAAAAATTTTCATTCAAACGTACAAATAAAATATTTCTTAATGATTCAACAGAAAGATGCACTCTTTGTGGAGCTAAAATAAATTTAAGTGCCGAAAAAGCTCTCTCAACACTAACTTGAGTTGCCGGGACAGCTAATATAACCTGAGCAGCTTCATATAATAGAGGTGTATCAATTTTTTTTTGTTCCCAGAATTCTAAATTTTGTTTTTCTTTAGAAATTCTGGGATTTGTGTCATAAACTTCGAATTCTTTTTTAAGTGCAATAACGAGTGTGGATTCCTTGTTGACATATATTGAAGACACATTCTTTTCCTTGCTCTTCAGCAGCTCTTCTAGCATGTCTGCTCCATCATCATCATGGGACCTAGATATAAAATTTGTGTCATTTGCATTTTCATTCGTAGGCTCTCCAGTTGTGTTTGATTCCGTTTAAGGTTCTAAATGTAAATATTTAATTTTTTTTACGGTTGTCAAAATTCTGTTTTTTTGCTTTGGCAATATTCTCATCATTTAAGAGCACTTTAAATCTAGGATCTAAATACACGGCAGCATTTAAAAGTTCATTATCAATAAACGATTTTTCCTGTCTAAGAACATTTGTGTACAGATCCGCACCTAATTTTTTATGTTTATGTTTTTCCAAATCTAACTTAAATTTCAACCATAGCCCATAAAAATCTCCTAAATTCATTTGTTCATTTTGCAACTTTAAAGTTAACGTTTTAACAGGCTCGAAAATCTCAACGAAATCCGAATTAAATTCCTACATTTTGTTATCCATTATTAGTTCAGAGTAAGTTTTATAATTCAATAAGCGTTGGAGCATATCGAAAGTGGAATTCCATCTAGTTGGACAATCAAGCATAGCCTTCTTTAAGCCTAATCTTTTCGCTAAAGAAACTTTATTAGGCACCCTCAGCTTCTTAGAATAATCTCTACCTATATTGATATTTTTACTAACTGAAGATATTGTGTCGTAAACTACCAACTGAAGAGTATGAGGCACGCACCTAAAGTGAATTATATTGTTGTATGAACTGGACAATATTTCTATTCCTTCTTCGTTTGCAGTTAATAATTCGTCTTCCTCATCTTCCGCTTCGGAAAGGTCAGTAACTTCAAATTCACTTCTTAGTAGTTCAGTCGCTTTGATCATGTTTCTACCATTATCAGATGTAACTGAGTAAATTTGATTTATTTTTATGTCATAAGATTGGATCACTTCTACTATGACATTTTTAATGTAATTTCCTGTTTGTCGGTCTTCAACTTCGTACATTGCTAAGGTTCTCAAATTGATTTTTCCATTGCTAATGTACTGAGCATTTATACCAATTACGCTTCTACCAAGCCGGAATGCCGAATCAATTTTAATTGATATTAATTTTCTTTGAATTTCTCCTTTGATTTTATCTTTTACTTCATCTGCTTTATTATTTACTAGATCCTTAATATTTTCTGAATTTACAGTCAGTTTTAGCGTCTTCATTATCGGTCCTATAATATAGTGCATCCCAGAATCTTTGAAAATTGTAAACGGGCGTCCATTAACGGTGACTAATTTAACGCATGCATCAGTGAAACATTTTGATGACATATTAATTTTAATTAAATTGAAATAATTTTCAATAGGAACTAAATTTTCGTCTACCATTTTACTTTTTTTAGTGGTTCCAGATGTAGATGGTTCACTATTCATCTTTTTTGTAATAGTACGATTTTCATGCGGATGTTTTCGTTTAATATATCGACTGAGATTTGCAGCATGTTTACCTTTCATAACAAACGAGCATTTGCTACATATAGACTCATCTTTGATAAAATTATATGAAAACAAATCCTTCACTGGGTTTGTCGACATCTACAGAGGAAAAGAAATTAGCTAGTTTAAAACGAGTAACGGAATGAAAAATTGTTAATTAGTACTTACCATAATCGTTTGTCTTATCGTTTGCGTGTAACTAATTACCATATACCCTTTCAATAACTTTTGTATTGTTTTTTAATTATTTTATTTAATTCACTTTCTTCAAAAAAACTTTTATAAATATTTAAATAACTTATAATTATGACCAAATAAATAAAAAATACTAGTATGTATTATTAAATACGGTATAAGAAAAACAAAAGAATTTCTATATTATGTACTTTTTGTTGCACGATATTCAAAAATTCAGATTAATTTTTTACTTCTGCTGCGTAAAAAAATCTAATTAAAATGTTTAAAGCAAATACAAAACAAATATAATTTTCTTGTTTGAAACAAAAAAAATTCTGCGAATTATGAAAATTCTAGCAATTTTCATAGAATTTCTATTCTCTACTTAAACAAATAATAACCAAAATAATCTTGTTTGAAACAAAAAAAAATTCTGCGAAATATGAAATTTCTTACGTAATTTCTTACGCATTTCTTCTTCTTCTAAATTTCCTATATTACAAATTGAACCTGAACCGCGTTTTTGATTGGGTTCGGGTTCACATAATTTAAAAAAAAATTTTGCTCCGGAGCGGGTTCAGGGTTCGGTTCGGGTTCGAAACCCTGAAAAAAAGAAAAAAATCGGTTTTTCGCACTTTTGTCGAAAAATTTTGAGGTTAGGGTAAAAATGGTCCGGGCAAAAGTTGTACATCTTTTTATTCCCTACAACTTTTACATATAACTCTTTTTGATTCGATGCACGGTTTAGCCAAAAATCACGAAAAACTGTTTTCACCCTTTAAAAACCCTCCCCATTCTCCCCCGGATAGCAGCTGTCGGTTCGATTTATGTTTCCCACTTTTACAATATCGTGTTCTACAACATCCTGCTGTCAGTTTGCTATAACGAATTATTTTTTATTTTCTAATTTTTCTAATTTTTTATATTTCTAATTTTCTAATTTTTCTATTATTACTGGCCTACAGGTCGTTCAATAAGTCCGTAGGATAAGTAAGAAAAAAACAACATTTTGACAAAACTCGATTTTTTTATTCAACATAGTTGCCTTCGAGGGCGATACAACGAGTATAGCGATTTTCCAACTTTTCTATACCACTTTTATAGTACGATTCCTCTTTCTCGTCAAAATAGGCCTCAGTTTCAGCGATTACTTCATCATTGGACTTAAATTTCTTTCCAGCAAGCATTCTCTTGAGATCTGAAAACAGGAAAAAGTCGCTGGGGGCTAAATCTGGAGAATATGGTGGGTGGGTAAGCAATTCAAAGCCCAATTCATTCAATTTAGCCATCGTTTTCATCGATCTGTGACACGGTGCATTATCTTGGTGAAACAACACTTTTTTCTTTTGCAAATGTGGCCGTTTCTTTGCGATTTCAGCCTTCAATCGATCCAAAAGTTCACAGTAATACTCGCTGTTGATGGTGGTTCCTTTTTGGAGATAGTCGATGAATATTATTCCGTTCGTATCCCAAAATACAGACGTCATCACCTTACCGGCCGACTGTTGCGTCTTTGCTCGCTTTGGATTCGGTTCGTCGACTGCTGTCCACTCAGCTGACTGTCTTTTGGATTCTTGTTGGTTATTTTGTAGCGTTATCTCACTAGGTGAGATAAAAAGTGAGATAAAATATTTGTCTTTGATCGATTGTATTAGATAAAAGAAATCATTTAAACATAATTTTTTTATCTCACTATTTATCTCACCTAGTGAGATAACGCTACAAAATAACCACCCTGGTGTGTAATTGTGAAGCCATGTCTCATCCATTGTCACATATCTACGATAGAATTCCCTTTTATTGCGGTTTAACAGTGCCAAAGACTCCTCCGAAGCATCGATTCGTTGTTGTTTTTGGTCGACTGTGAGCTCACGCGGCACCCAATTTGCACAGAGCTTTCGCATACCCAAATGTTCATGTAAAATGGTAAAAACACTACCATCTGCTACCTTTACAATGTCAGCTATTTCGTGCACCTTCAATTTGCGATCGTTCATAACCTATTTGTGGATTTTTTTTATGTTTTCTGGAATAACAGCCTCATTTGGGCGTCCACTGCGCTCTGCATCTTTTGTGCTGGTACGACCACATTTAAATTCAGCCATCCACTTCTCTACCATTTGTCTCGATGGAGCAGAGTTTGGATAATGTTTATCAAGCCATTGTTTGGTTTCCACTGTATTTTTTTTCAAAAAGCAATGCTTTATTAAAACTCGAAATTCACTTTTTTCCATTTTTTTTCAAAAACAAAAGTTGCTTCACACAAAATGCTATAACTCACGAATAAATAGTCAGATTGCTGTCAAATTTATACACGTATCGTTTGAAGGTTAGTACTAAATAAAAATCATATGGAAAAAATTCTAGTAACGCCATCTATGTGTCATCCTACGGACTTATTGAATGACCTAGTATATGTGTATTTTAAGTTGTTTATAACATTGATTGCAAATAATAATTTATACAAATACAAAAATATGTAAATAAAATAAATAATAAGATTATTTTAAAATTTTTATGTTGATTGCCAAACAAAAAAAACATTTTTCTTGTGAAAATGGAAAAAATTCAAAAATTTTAAATTCCGGTTAACTGAATATTCGGTTAATTGAATATCGTATAATCGGGCTTTTACTGTACTTTTAATTTACAGTAATAATATTTTTTAAAGACAATTTTGCTTCAAATAAAACACTATTTTTCAGAAAGATAAATACATGAAAACAACCATTAAACTTACTTTTGTTATTACTAAGCAACACAAGTATAGTATAGGTACGATTCTAACAGAATCGCAACGAAATATAAAACAAAATTATACTCAACCTCAGTTTGCTCTTTAAAACTTTAATAACCATTACAACAAAACTAAAACCATTTAAGTCATCGGCGTCAAACATGAGCTATTAAGAGAATTCTAAGAAAAAAACGATACAACTACAACAAATAAATACTAGTAAGATGTCATTAAGAATATTCCAGCTAACAGAATTTAAAAAATACGATCGACTCTTCTAGAATGGACAACAGAAATACCATTTAAACAAGTTATTTGCAGAATGATAATACAGTTTAACACGGACTGCTATTTGTTAACAGCGATAAATAGTTGACAAAAACAGTAAATGAATTTTTTCTGGTAAACACTTGATCTTGGTTTGAAACACAAAAATCAATCCATGTTCAAAATTGCATTTATATGTATAGTAGTATTTTTTACCAGCGAATACGAAAATTGGTCGTTGTGCGCATATTCAGTGTCTCAGATTAAAATAATAAAAAAAACTGTTATAGATGCCTACAAAATGAAGACGTTGGTAGTTTTAAAAAAAATTCAAAATTGTGACCGTCACTGATGGAAAGG
The DNA here is from genome assembly GCA_963693315.1 of Diogma glabrata. Lineage (NCBI taxonomy): Eukaryota > Metazoa > Arthropoda > Insecta > Diptera > Cylindrotomidae > Diogma > Diogma glabrata. The sequence continues at coordinate 390,533,351 of OY856187.1, forward strand.
GGAGGGGTTGGCGAAATAATCTAAAAAAAAATATCCAAAATTGTTATCTGATGGAGATTACCAAACCCCAAAATTTGGAGAAAAAAATTTTTTTTTGCGCCCGTTCACGTAGAATGCCCCCAAATATTTATACAATTATAATATTTGTATAATTTGTATAGTGTATAATTAATTATACAAAAAATATATGAAGATTTATTTTAAATTACATACTACTAAAACAATGAAATTCTACTAATAAAGTTTATTGAATGATATTTGAAAAATAAAAAACAATAATTAATTTGAACAGAGGACGAATTTTTTCGAAGGGAAGCAGTACTTTTCGCTAGCATCCAAAAACCCTTTGCCTATGCACAAATGGCGTCTTGAACAAAAACAACATACTTTTTAATAATTTGTTATGAGAGTTGCATCCTATATAATGGTGAGTTCACTTCACTCCGAAGTCTTTTTGAAAGTGTTAGTAAAAATTATGTGAGAATCTCAATAACTGTGGAAGTAATTTTCAATAAAGAGACATCTTCTTCGATCCATATATTTAATGTAGAACCATGATTTTGAGTTTCAAACCAAGAATATGTAATCCATATATGATCCTATATACCACAATTGTTACGTTAGCCATATTAAAGAGATGCGCACTGTTTTTGCAGTTAAAATATACTCACTTATCGTTTTTTCGAACCGGGTATTCAGTTTTGGAATAACAAAGGAAAAAACTTTTAAAATTAGTTTCTGTTACCAAACTACTAGAATTTGTCACTTATGATCGTTGTTATTAATTTAATAGAGGACGTTTCGTTATTGTTTATTTATTATGTTAATATTATCTACGTTACCGTAACATATTAAACTTATTACACACTAGTGCGTAATGAGATGCAACTTTTTTAAATTATTTCAAAAGACTTTTTAGATCTAGGATAATTAACGATCATGCTTTATTATAAAAACAAAACAAATAACAACCACAAAAAGTCGGTCGGTTTAATGTTTCAACGCATGGAGACCAAAACATATGGATTTCAGTTTTTGTTTTATTTGTATTTTTTTTTAAATTTTTGATCTACAGTTGTGACAATTTCAATCAGAATAATAAGTGGAGTGCGTCATACGAATAAGGAGTATTTCACATGCCTTCAACGTCACTACAACAAAACCGAGGATTTGAGTGCGAAAAAAAAAATCTGAAGCAAATATTCTACTTAGGCTTGCAGAGTAAATACCAAATACAGACCACATAGCAACAAAACATATAATAAATCAGTCTGAGTGAACCTAGTTTGCTGATATTAAAGCTCAAAATTAAACTTTAAAATTTTATATAATTTGCTCCTGTTTGATGCATTTTATGTAAAATTCTTTTGTTAGGTATAATTTTTTAATTGCTTCAATGTGATTTGTGGAAAGCTTAAGAACAGGCTGGATTTTTTTATAAGGAGATGGATGCTTCTAAATTTTAGTATGCTGCTTTATACTGATGAAGATTCTTTGAATATTCCAAGATGTTCAGTAATCCTTCTATTTATTACGAATGCAGAACGCATTTTATAAGTGTGACTATGTGAAAGCACTGATAGGTTTTGAGAACATCGATTTTACAGTATTTCCTCATCTAAATGTTACTATTATCCCAGTTACTCTGTCCAACTTTACCAAAAAATTTTCAAAACTATAAAACTACACCAAAAACTTGTGGACCGAGTTTTATTAAAATCATATGACATGACTAAAAGTTATTGAAGTTTTAAATAAACAGCTCTTCAGTCGTCCCTTTTTCCCTTTGTGCAATTTTTTTCAAATCTTTCGAACTGGGGAACCGCACTAATGGCTTATATAGTTTCATTGAAATCAAGTGATCGAACTAAGAGTTGAGATTTCAAATAAGCATTTGTATGGATGGCTTATTCCACTTTGTACAAACTTGTCCAAAAGCTTTCCAAACCATGGACAATTGTACCAAAAGCTAGTGTACCGATTTTCCTGACTTAAACTTTAAAGTTACTGAAGTTTTAAATTTGGGAAGTTTTTGTTAAAAATTTGTTCAACAGGACTCGATATCGTGGAATGGAATGAAGTGAGATGATAAATTCCCGATCACTTCAAAAGAGGTTGATGTTATGCGGTTTCGTTTAAAAAATAATTTGAACAATTTTCGTTCTTTGAAAATTAAGCTCAAAATAAATAAATTAAAACGTAACGGTGGTCCATTTCTCACTTTTCTATAAAGTCTCAATTTTTAGTAGCAAAATAAAAAAACAATCAAAAACTTACCATTGTGTAACGAATTTCTGCTAGGCGTTGATATATTAAATGACTATGAGGATTATGAAGCAAAACTTCTTCCATACAAAATGCTGCTTTTGAATAATCCCCTTCCGAAAGATATAAATTACACAACTCATGCCACGCTTCTTGATCTGACATAAACCTGCAAAATCAAATGTGATTCAAAACAAACCATCAATTAAAAAAATGTATTTACAAACTTTTTCAGATATTCTGTTAGGTCTTTTATTGCTTCTGTCGTTTTTCCTTTGGCTTTTAAAATAGCTATTTTTCTCTTTCTTGGTGCTGCATTCGTTTCATCTTTCTTTATTATACCTTCCAATACTTCTATCGCAGAATCATAATCTTCGAGTGCTTCATATCGCATAGCTTTGTATTTTTGAACCCGAAGGCTTCCTGGAAAATCTGCTGCAAGAATTTTAATACAAACTTCTGCTATTTCTATTCGATTACAATCCAAAGCTGCTATAATAACTTGTTCCAGAATTAAATGTTTTTCATTCCCAAGTTTGCCTAATTTCTCCCATAAAACATTTTCCCATAAACGAACAATATCATCACTTTTACGTTCTGTATCTTCTCGCCATTTCCGAAATAAATCTTTAACTTCTACAAAAAAAAAATAAAACAAATTTCTACAATAATGGAAAAAACTTAAGCAAATAATCTTTGACATGTGATACAATTCAATTACCAATATTTTAATAATATTTATTGAATTAACGATTATTTACCTGTCCAACTTAAATCATCATAATTATTGGCCATTTTAATAATAAATTTAATTTAAAAGAAACTTAATTTAACATAAATAAATTGATTTTAATTAATAATAATTTTATGAAATGTCATCGGCGAACAGAATACTAATTTTTCAATATTGGTAGGACTGGAGCACGTTATTTCGTATTGCCTGATGGGTATTCTAAATCGAGTCCTAGCGGATAGTAGTTTAACTATTACCGTTAACGCGGCACTTCTGTGAAGTGTTTTTTAACGACTTTGTTGCCTTACGCAATAATTTTGTATAGCTAATTTGGAATGAAGTTGGCGACTTCTTGATATTCTACAATTGCTTTATATACAGGCATTGATAAACATTCTCTAAACGAAATAATACACTAAATCCACTAAGTTTGTTATAGTTCACAAATGATAGCTGCAGATTTGTTCTACTAATATTGTGTAAATACGAATTTGACTTCCAAAATTGATACTTTTTGTTGTATTGTCGTATTGTTTGTCGAGTAAAATAAATAAAATTTGTGTATTGTATTATTTTTATTGAATTACATGCACACATTGTTTAGTTATTTGATTTGTAACTTGGAATTGGTGTAGCTTTATACTACTAACTTCTCTTATATAATTATAAAATGCATAATCCTTATTAATTTAAGTACGTTTTCTCAATCTTACATATATACCATTTTCACTTTTTAATGTAATTTCTGATACCAGAACTGGCTGAAAATCTTCAACAGGTAAAAACTCAAACTCTCTCAACAGTTTTGATAATGTTAATTTGATTTCAAGAATTGCAAACTTTTGGCCTTAAATTATATAAAACAATACAATTACAATTATATAAAACAATACATATAAAACAATACTCATTTCTTAAATTAGCGTAAGTTATGTATTTTTTCTTACCAATACAATTTCTTGGTCCTGCACTAAAAGGAATATGTGCAAATGGATGCATTTCTTCCAGATCATTTTTTAAAAATCGTTCAGGATCAAATTTATCTGGATTCTCAAAATACTTAGGATCTTTATGTGTCAATATTGGTGAAATAACAATTGTTGCTCCAGCAGGAATATGCAAATCTCCTATGTAGAACAACTATTATTTATACTATTTATTACTAATATAAAAATTAGCATTTAAACTTACTCAACTGAAAATCTTCTTTTAACAGCCGGGTAAAGTAAGGAATAGACGGATAACATCTAAGAGATTCTTTTATAACCGCATCTAAATATGGCATAGAATTAAAATCAAATGTATCAAGATCTTTAACTTCATTGTACGCTCGTGCTTGTACATCTTTGTTCTGAGATAGTAATAAAGTGGTAAATAGAATAGCACCACAACTAGTATCATGTCCAGCAAACATAAAAGTATTAACTTCATCTCTTAAGCTTTCGTCAGTAAAGCCTCTGCTTTCCTTTTGTTTTATTAACAAAATATCCAAAAATGTGAAACGCCGCCTTAAAAACCCATCATCAGTTTCTTCATTTTTACTTTTCGGATACGATTCATCCTGTAACAATTGTTTTCTTGCCTCTACAACTGCATTTGTTTCACTTCGAAGAATATTCAACATGTGTTCATGTTCTTTTTGACCTGGAACAAGAAAACGAAAAATCCTGGACCGATACAGCAAAGAAAACGATCTGTTCACAATTATGCTACACATTCTGCAAAAACAAACTTTTCTTAACTTTTCCTATTTTGAAATTATTTCTGGGCAGTTTTAAATCATCACTTACTTTTGTGCTGCTACGGCATAAGCCGTATCTGTTTTGGTTTGAGTTTGTTGTTTCACTCCCATTGCTGTTTCTGTTAAACAAAATAATAGTTGGAATAATTTTATTGATATATAAATATAAGTAATGTAATCACCGCAAATAACATCTAGTGTATATAATGAAATAAACGGGTATAAATCAAAAGGAACTCCGTCAGCCTTGCCAATTAATTTATTTATTAAAATATCACAACAATCGGACATCGGGTTTTTAAATGATTCTAATATCTTGAAATGAAATGCCGGAGTTAAAAGTTTTCGTGCTTTCTGCCATGTACTGCCACCACTTAGCAATATTCCTCTACCAAGCCATGGTACTAGCAGATCATAGTTTTTTGATTTGTATAGAATATTGTTACTACTTAACACAAGCTAAATAAACAGAATCAATATTAATATATATTATATATAGTTGGTTCGTTTTGAGACATATTATAATCTAGTAAAAATATTTGAGATAATCGTTTACCGATGGCTACGTGGTAAACTCACATTCCTCATTATAAATACATCCCTCATTGCTTTCATTGAATCGAGTAGGGTTTCCTAGCTAGAGTGCAAATTACAAAATGAGCGAGAACTCTACTAAATATAAAAATTAAGCAAAATATAAAAATCGAAAAAAAATCAGAATTAACTCAATCAATTGTTATTTTACATGGGTGATCAGATGTGCTTTTCCAGTTTATCAAGCATATAACCTGCCCCAGTAGGTCATTGCAACAATTCGTTAGGGTGCCTTAGGGTGCCGACAGACCAAGTACTCCGCCCTCAGTTAAGGTCGTGACTCTTCGTATACTTGGACGATCTTCTGATAGATCATTGATACGTTTGCAAGTACATTTAGTTGTTTAATTGGAGAAAATCAAGTTTTTCTCTTGACCAGTGGTCCAAGGGAATCTGACAGAAGACGTTCTTCAGATCCAACCTGGATATGAAGTTGGCCTGAAGGAAATGACTCAGAATGCCGTCAATTTGCTGAGTTGGGTAAGCATATGTTTTAGTACCCAAATTAATTCACCATGAATTAAAACACAAATAAACCTTACTCGGTTTTCTATTGTGTACTACAGGAACTCTATGAAATGGAACTTCCCACTATCTCTCCCAGTGCCAGAATACGATTCAGTTCATCTCCCATCATTTTATCTATGGATGATGAAATTAGGTAATGTCATTGTTTAATTTTAATTTTTAATGTACTTAAAAAAAACAAATTATAAGAATTGCCTTTTCTGTTCATTTCCCTTGTTCATTGTTTTCTCCAACATTGATCTCCAAGATATTTACCGATTTAAGCCTCAATCACATTTCTAGAGTTAACTTGCAAGAGTAAAGATGGTCTTCATCGATGTTGGAGATAACAAAATTATTTATAATTTTGTCACGTTTTTCAACTTTACTTTGAGTTGGCCTTACTCTCAATTTGATAAACGACACAATTCCCAATCTTCTTCTGGCATCGATCACTGATTAGTAAGAAAACATACCCGGGTTTATGAAGTATTCTACACAACTATTGTTTAACAACAACAGGATAACAATACAGAAAGTGATATTCCTAGCTAGAGCATTCTTTCAACAGCTTCAGAAACTCCAACGGTTGATTGTAAAAATTTCCAGTATAAACACATCAACTAATTCACTTTAAACATTTATTTACAAAAACTAATTTAAATTTTTCTAGGATGAAAAACCTTTACGGAGTGACGTTAATTATCCATTTTAATGAATAATTTTTTGTAGTTACACTAACTGACTAACACTAAAAGTAATTCACTTTTAAAAAATAAAAAACAAAAATTGATTTGGTTTTCAATTTTTATTTAACTACTACGCGTTTCAATCTGATGCAGATCATCGACAGGTTTTATATGCACGATGCAACGCTTCGTTTAATTAACATCATCGCAGTCCAAAATAAAACTGCTTTCATTCTACAAAAAGGAATTCCTTATATATAATTCTGCTTAATTTCTCGATTATTCGAGGTCACTTTACGTAGAAATCTCGGGAAAATGTAAGAATATTCGATATCATTATTTTATCTAACATGTTGATTTGATTTTAATTCATAAAATAATTCAAATTTATTTCATGTTTTGTTTTTATCTTTAACCCTTTTTCTTGGAAAAATGTGTCGTTGAATGCAATTTGTATTTCATTGCGATTATGAAGGCTCTTAACAATATTTACATAGATTATGTCACAACTACACATAGATACATTTTAAGGCTTAGATATCACAACGACCGGCGTTCTGAACTATTGATGGATGGATGAATTAGGTGACGCTTTTTTTTAAACGAATATATTTAAGGAATGAGTAAACAATAAGTTTGAAGTTAATATGTTTTTGAAAAAAACGCTTCCGTAGACCGTAAAATACTTGACAAAAATAAAATACTTATATATGTTTAAGTATTTGTTGTTTGTTTATTTTTTTCGCAAGTATTTTTTCAGTTTTAACTTTTAATTTCTTATGCTTTTCTAGTGTTTTTCTACGATTTTTTTTCAACGGTTAGTAGTTTCTGTTTCTATCGGAAAAACTGTTCACCCCTTAACTTATTCAGTTTCATTTAAAACCGGCATATAAACTGCTAAAAACGTTGGGTTTTCTTCAAAAACTTCAATCGTATCTTAAAGCCTCGTTGACACTAAGGTAAAGTTTACAATCTACTATCCAGCGAGTTTGCTAGCAGATTGTAAACTCGCCTAGTGTAATCATGTTTACAATCTAACTACCAGATCTACCGAAAAAGTTGATTGGTTGGCTACTTTACAATCTACTCGCCAGCTTTCAAAGTCACCAACAAGCAGTTTGTAAATAATCTTAGTGTCAACGAGGCTTAAGGTTCGAATTAAATCTAAAAAGAATTTGAGAACTAGCAAAATATGATAGATTACGATGGTTTTATATCCAGCACATACAACAAAAAAATATTTAAAAATTGTTCAGTTTCACCAGTTCAGAAAACCTCAATCGTAAACTGCAGATTTTATACGAAGAACTATGATATGAATTCTATTGTAAAAATATCATTGAAACTGAAAACTGAAACGAAAACAGGCAGATAAAGTATACGAGTTCCAAACGATAGTAAGATAGTAGAAACAGAGACTACTAAAGCCGTGCATTCACATAAACCAGAAACAGAAACTGAAAATTTTCAGTTTCTGTTTCTGTTTCTAATTTGGTTGACGGTGGTGAATAATAAAACAGAAACAGAAACCGAATTTTAAGATGGCAGCTGTCATATTATATTATATATGCCAAAATTAAAATATATATATTTAACCCAATCCATATATATTTAACCCAATTAAAATTGAAAAAATTATATTAATATAAAAAAAATATTGTAATTCAATAAACTGTGTATTTTATTTTTCATTCATATAAATAAAAAAATAACACAATTTTGTAATGTATAGTGAAGAAGAAATTTATTTTTTTCGTTATCGCACATAATAATATCCATCAAAAAAAAAATCGAGCTAAATTCAACGTAAATTATTTTTGACTAAATATTTATTTCTTAAAATAATGTACAATCCCGTTACATAAATTTAAAATAATATGGTCACGTGACAGTTTCTGGACCAGAAACAATTAAATTTTAATTGTTTCTGGTCCAGACAAAACAGACGAATTTCCAGTTTCTGTTTCTGAATTAGGTTTCTGTTTCTGTTGCTGTCAAATTTGTATGAAATTCGGTTTCTGTTTCTGTTTTATGCACGGCTTAAATAAATATTTATACTAAGTTTACATCAGGATCTAATAGGTACATACTATACTTATTAGGTCGACTATGGTCGATGTAAACAGTTATCAAAAAAGTACGTACCAAATATTTGGTAGGATGATTTGCTACGTATCAAATTAGGTACGTAGCAAATAGGTATTATTTTTACGGTGTGAACACTAAAATTAGGTATGACATTTAAAATAAAAATAAATTAAGTTATTTTATAAATATATATTTATGTTTGATGTGATTTTTTTGCTGAACTTAAAAGTAAAATAAATTTTAGCATTAATATAATAAATTTCAGTTTTTTATAAAAAATATATATGGAAATTATTTTTTCCTAACCAAAAAATTAACAATGAAAAGGACGCGCTAAAAATTAATATGCCATACCTAATTAATAAGAGTTTACATCACCGTATCAAATTTAAAAAGTATGATGGTGAAAATGGCTAGCAAATTTGATACGTAGCAAATTAGATACTGGTGTAAACTTAGTATTAGTCAAAAATAATTTACGTTGAATTTAGCTCGATTTTTTTTGATGGATATTATTATGTGCGATAACGAAAAAAATAAATTTCTTCTTCACTATACATTACAAAATTGTGTTATTTTTTTATTCATATGAATGAAAAATAACATACACAGTTTATTGAATTACAATATTTTTTTATATTAATATAATTTTTTCAATTTTAATTGGGTTAAATATATATGGATTGGGTTAAATATATATATTTTAATTTTGGCATATATAATATAATATGACAGCTGCCATCTTAAAATTCGGTTTCTGTTTCTGCTTTATTATTCACCACCGTCAACCAAATTAGAAACAGAAACTGAACATTTTCAGTTTCTGTTTCTGGTTTATGTGAATGCACGGCTTTACAATGTAATCGAATCTTTAGTATCGTATTTTTGGGTTTTATGAACGCTCCCTAAAATTAAACCGTTTCACTATTTCAATCTACCATCATAAAACGTTATTCCCCAAATCATCTATAGAGCTGTAAAGAGGCTATAATACGAATTGCGGTAAGATCATATTCTAGTTAATATATCTCTAATTAAATAATGTAAGTGCATATTTTCTTAATATACAAATTGTTTTTGTATATATGTTTAAAACTTGTAACCTCATTTTTATTTGCATTAAATTAAAACAGAAAAACCATTGTATACCATGGATTCATTCTATGATAACAGCCCAACGAATCGCAAAGCAACAGAAAATTTGTTCAACAATGAGTTTTTATCAGATATAAAGCTTGTAGTGGATAATGTATCAATTCCGGCTCATCGATTTGAATTGTTCAAACGCAGCTCTGTCTTTCTTGAGCAAATAAATGGAATGCATGATCGGATATCAATTCAAATTCCAGGTGTGGAACTTACGGTTTTCTTTGAATTTTTATCATTTATTTATAACGATGTATGTGAAATCAATAAGCAAAACGCAATGGAATTATTGAAGTTAGCGTATCGATATAAAGTCTACGAATTAGAGAAACAAATTTGGGATTTTATATCTCTTAATAATGAATCGTTAAGAATACAGTTGCTTGATTTTTGTGTCAATGAAAAGTATAAGATTTTATTGAATATCAGTAAACACTGGGCCATGTGGGACCTAAAATCAATAGTCGAAACTGAGGAATTTTTATCTATTAGTAAAAAAACGTTGAAATTAATTTTGGAGCGAAACGATAAACGATGCACTGAGAAGCAACTATTTACTGCTGTTTTGAAATGGATAGAGAGCCACTGCGCTGAAGAAAATTGTGGAGCAGAAAAAGAAAAGTTAACTGAAGATCTTATAAAACACATCCGATTTCCCAGTATGTCAGAATCGGAATTTCGTACTTGTATCGAAGAGCAACCAAATCTTTTTGTAATCTCAGAATCTGATTTAATTTTAAAATCGATTTTGAGTAAGACGGAAGAAGCCAGGTTAGAAATGAATCCGCGTGGAAGCATTAAATTTATCAAAAAGAATCTATTTATATCTTCGGAATGTAAAACAGTCTTTCTTGTCAAAAAATCTTCATTACTTAAAGGATTATTTATCGAATTCGGTAACACTGTTTCTTCATTTTCAATCAAATTGTTGAATCAAGAAGGGAATGTTTTGAAAGATTTATCATACAAAGGAAAGACATTCAAAAGTCATCTGGCCAGTTTTAATAAACCGTGTCGGTTAAAATTATTCAGTAAATATAAAATTGAAATAAAATGCCAACCAGGAAATTGCCAATATGCTTTTATTAAAACACATAAAAATGTGATTTTAACCGAAGATTTTGGTTGGATAAAACATTTAATTTTTGAGGAGTAACAGGAGTTTCCATTAAAAAATGTTGTCGCTCTTTGAAGACAAAAACCATTATTTTTATGTAAAAAGTTTTTGCGATATGAAATAAAGGAAAATATAGTTTTTTATATAATGATCGTTTAATTCTCATTAGAGCTATCGAATATTCATTTACCATTTTATTGAACAATATCTACCATAAATTTTCAATAAATTCCTCAAATCTGAATTGATTTTCATTCTTAAGTATGGGTTATATCAAAACCTCCGATATAGAAGCCTAACTCAGTTTTTAGCACAAAAAAAATCGTGAACTTGTAGCGCCATTTTGAAATTAAAACTCAATCTGGAAAAACACTAATTCGTGTTATTTCAAAACATTTCGTGCATAAAGAAAATTATTTTTGTTCTCCAACTAGTGTTATTTCAAATTCGTGTATAATAAATTCGTGCAAAAACAGAACTGAGTGTATATATACATATATATATATATATATATATATATATATATATATATATATATATATATATATATATATATATATATATATATATATATATATATATATATATATATATATATATATATATATATATATATATATATATATATATATATATATATATATATATATATATATATATATATATATAAATATATATATATATATATATATATATATATATATATATATATATATATATATATATATATATATATATATATATATCTGTATATATATATATATATATATATATATATACAGTGTAACCTCTTTTAACCGGACACCGATTATCCGGAACATCTATTATCCGGACAAAATATTCATAATTTTTTTGTTTTTTATTAACCGGAAACTTCCAGTTATCCGTAATATTTTTATTTCAAATTTTCAATTTTTTTACTTCACCACAATTTTAAATTGTGTGAAGTAATGCAATCTATCGTGAAAAAAAATCTTACATACCCCAAATTTTATTTTTTCTTTTGTTTTGGACTATCCTCTATCTAAATAGCCAAAAAAAATTGGTGTACGTCTGTGTGTGGGTGGGTGGGTGAGTTTTCTGCATAGGATCTTGATGAAACTTTGGCAAATGATACAAATTCACTTGAAAATGGAAGATCTGGATTCATTTCAAATTTGGACAAAATGGCGGGGGGTCTCCCGAACACCTCTAAGTTTAAATCTTGAATAACTTCTGATCCCGGGCTATGATCTTATTGAAACTTAGTATATAAGGTTTTAGTACTGTTTCCAATATTGCTGCATACCAACTTCCGGTTTGTCACTTCCGGTAAAAAGTTTTTTTTTCAGGTGTTTATCCCTACTACTGTAGCCTACAATTACCGATCGATTTTCATGAAACTATGCGAAAAGCTTTTAAATAGCATGAGAAAGATTTTATCAGCTTTTGGTGCACATTGGATAAAGGGTTGGGGGACCACCATACAACCGGTGGTTTTTTCCACAAAGTTTTTATGTTTGTTGGGAGCATAAAAAATTCATTCGTGAATGAATTTTGATGACACTTTGAAAAAAGACGCAAACATGTATGACAAAGAACTGATTAGTTTTTAAGCGATAGTGAACAAAGTGGTGGGGGGTCCCTGGAGCACCTGTTTTTTTGAAAGCTCTATAACTTCTGTACCTGATAAGCGAATTGGATGAACATGAGTATGTAGTACGGTTTAAAATAGTTCTGCATCCCAACTTCCGGTTTTTCACTTCCGGTAAAAAAATTTTTTTTGTACTTTTTTGAAGTTTTTTCAGTGTCTTTATGCACACTACAGCCTACAATAATGAAGTGATTATGATGAAACTTATGGAATAGGGTTCCAATTAGTGTAAGAAGAAAATTATCATCTATTGGGACACATTGATCAAAGTGGCGGGGGGTCTACCATACAACTGCTGACTTTTCACACTTTGTTTTTAAAGTTTTTTGGGAGCATACAGATTTCATTCATTAATCAATTCTATTGGCACTTTGAAAAAAGATGGAAACTTAAATGACAAGGAACTGATTAGTTTTTGGACAATATTGGGAAAAGTGGTAGGGGGTCTCCCGAACACCTATTTACTGTGTCATCATTTTTTCAATGTTTGTTGGGAGCACACAGCATTCGTTTGTGAACGAATTTTGATGACACTTTGGAAAAAGATGCAAACATGTATGGCAAAGAACTGATTAGTTTTTGAGCGATAGTGAACAAAGTGGTGGGGGGTCCCTGGAGCACCTGTTTTTTTTTTAAGCTCAATAATATCTGTACCTGATAATCGAATTGGATGAAACTTGGTACATAAGCATTTAGTATGATTTACAAAAATTCTGCATCCCAACTTTCGGTTTTTTACTTCCGGTAAAAAAATTTTTTTTTAATTGTTGGCAGTTTTTTCAGTATCTTTATGCACACTACAGCCTACAATAATGAAGTGATTATGATGAAACTTACGGAATAGGGTTCCAATTAGTGTAAGAAGATAATTATCATCTATTGGGACACATTGATCAAAGTGGCGGGGGATCTACCATACAACTGCTGACTTTTCACACTTGGTTTTTAAAGTTTGTTGGGAGCATACAGATTTCATTCATTAATCAATTTTAATGGCACTTTGATAAAAGATAAAGACTTTATTGACAAAGAATTAACTAGTTTTTGGACAATATTGGGATAAGTCCTCCCGAACACCTGCTTATTGTTTCAATGTTTGTTGGAAGCATACAACATTCGTTCGTTAAGTAATTTTGATTACACTTTGCAAAAAGATGCAAATATGTATGGCAAGGAACTGATTAGTTTTTTTTAGCGATAGTGAACAAAGTGGTAGGGGGTCCGCCAAGCACCTGTTATTTTGGAATCTCAATAACTTCTGTAGCTGATAATCGAGTTGGATGAAATTTGGTACATACACATTTAGTACGGTTTACAAAAGTTCTGCATCCTAACTTCCCCTTTGTCACTTCCAATAAAATTTTTTTTTACTTTTTCTCGTACAACACTCTTTACTTTTTCTCTTGTTTCTTAGCAAGACAAATTTGTCTGAATGGATCGAATGTGATAACGAGGCTCCAGTATTTAGTATGTTGACAGATGCTGAAATGATATCAGAAATTTTAAATTCTAATAATTCAGAAAAAAATTTGGAAGATGGCAATGAAACCCAAGATAGCGAGGAAGATGTGTGTTATCAAACAAACATGTCAACGAATGATGCAATACAGGCTTGCAGTGATCATTTGAATTTTTTGGAAAATCGACCTTAGATATCAACGCAGGAAAGGAAATAATGCAAATTTGTGCTATAAAAGCCAAACTAAATGTAAATAAACCGAAATTAACTTGTGGCGAACATCAAAACTAAAATCATTTCTCAAAAAAATTTAAAATTTAGCAGGCGATGATTTCGTTAACATTTATTAAAAAAACAAAAAATATTTTTTTATTATTCAGATTTTGTTTTTTCCAAATAGTTTCGAGTTCTTAATTTTCTTGTTAAATTAAAAATGTAATTCTCTATGTAAATTATATTTCATCGCCTCACCATCAATTTGATTAATACAATAAGACAAATTTCATGTAACTTGTATAATCTATTTATAAATACAATTAAACTCTAAAATGTTATTGTGTTTTGAGAGAATTTAATTTATATTTGTGCTACTTAATAATGGTTCAAGATCATTAGTGAATGTGGAAGCTACTGTACCTGAAGAAGTTTGGAAATAAATTTAATTCATCATATGGTTGATACAACAACATTTTATCTGCTGGCTTTTGTGTTTAATTTACGTGAACAGTAAAATTGGTAAATCATAACCGAAGATTCAGCTTAATCAACACATTCAAGGTAACTCATTATATTGGATACAACATCTCCAACATCTCGTATCATCTTATTCATCTCAAGGAGAATTCAACGCAACTAGCAGCCAGCCTTTATATTAAAATCTACCTCCACTCAATGCAGTATCATTCCAAAAACTCAAACTGTGTTGCCAAGTTATTTTAAAAAATCTGAATTCTAATTATTTTATTGAATTTCACTTGAGAGTTTTATTTTGTTATGTATACTCGAATTAAGTATATAGTATTTAAAATGAATTATTTATAAATAAATATGATTTTATGTTTTTGGATACATCCATATGTATGTGTGTATAAGAACAAACTTGTGTATTCATTTGTTTAGAATATTCAACAGAATATCTGTTATCCGGAAAATCGGTTATCTGGAATTCTCTTAGTCCCGAGCTGTCCGGATAAAAGAGGTTACACTGTGTATATATATATATATATATATATATATATATATATATATATATATATATATATATATATATATATATATATTAATATATATATATATATATATATATATATATATATATATATATATATATATATATATATATATATATATATATATATATATATATATATATATATATATATATATATATATATATATATATATATATATATATATATATATATATATATATATATATATATATATATATATATATATTAGGGTGGCATCTTATTTTGCATTTTTGGAGGGCGCCGGTCAAAATTTTGTTCCTTTATATATGTGTAACTAGAATCTGAAGTTTGGGCTCAATTGAACAATTTTATCACGTGGCGACTTTAGCTCGAAGTTGAGAAATTTCAAAAAAAATATTTCTTATCAACTTAAAAATTGGAAAACTGGAACAAAATAAGTAAAGGGTCCGTCACTGTGACATGGCCTATGGCCCTCTGTAGTATACGTGCTAGAACAAGTTGGGTCTCGTGCAACCTGTCCGTCCCTATATAATTTAAAAGTGTCTGTCAATAGGTGTGACGCAATGTTAAATCGAAAGACACTATTCATATAACATAATGTCAATCTCTTGTTACTTTACGCAAATAACTTATTTAATAAGTTTAATAGAAAAATTAAAGAAAACAAAAGTTTTTTATAATTTTACTGTTACTCTATATATATATCAACTAATCTGGATTACTGCAGAAGATGGCCTAACAAGCTGAAATATATATATAGTAACAGTAAAATTATAAAAAATTTTTGTTTTCTTTAATTTTTCTATATAAGTTATTTGCGTAAAGACAAGAGATTGACATTATCTTATTTGAAAACTTACGCCAAGTGCCAACGGCAACAGTGTATAATTTAAAATGTATAGTTTAAAATTTGGGAGCTTCATTGGATAAATTTATTGAATACCAAAATTCATCCCAGCAATTCTCATCGCCTCTAGCAGTATCTGGATTATCTCTTATTTGTTCTGAAATTTTTGTTTTATTAAAATCGTTTGTTTTGTTTTGTGATTATTGCGGCTGGTTTATTTTATTTTTGTTTTAATTTTAAAAATATGGCTTCCTCAAACACTTCTCCCTCGCGTCCTGCCTCACCTGTGAATGCCTTGGGTGTTAATGAAGCACCCATGTTAATGACTCATCAGAAGTTGGCTGATATTATCCAAGTAAACTTGCAGCAGTTTACCCATCAACAGTTCATGGCACAGCGGCAGATGCGACCACCTTGCTCACAACCTCCAACAACTGAACCAGATGTAGCTACAGTGAGCAATATTAGTTTTGTTAAATTTAAAGATCCGCAAAATTTGTTTGACCAAAACGCAATTGTTTAGTTCAGGATGTTGGAACTAAAATTTTTTAGTTCGAATGTTAGGTCGGAAATGACCAAATATTCACATGCATTAAGTGCAATTGATTCACGATTGCACAACAAATTGGCACCGTTGCTCTTTAAAGAGATAGGTGATACTCCTTATACTACCTTTAAGATTGAGGTAATTAAAGTTTTGGGCGACAGCGATAAGGCAAAAATTAATAATATTTTGCATAAATTAGAATTACGTGATGAAAAACCTACACAGTTGCTAGCTGAATTCCGAATTAACGGTGCTGATATGAACGATGGCATTATCAAACAACTTTGGATGGCACGTCTTCCTGAAAGCATCCAACTTATTTTATCGTCTTTCGAAAACGATTTGCCATTAACGTTGTTGACAGAACGTGCCGACAATCTTATGGAAACGTTGTCACAGAGACAAATTTTCGCAATGAACTACTTCTACTTCTGCACAATCAACTAACTCAAACCGGTTTCATCAAAGTGCTTCTCAACATAAAAAAATCGAAACATTAATGAAATTCTTAATAATTTTAAAACGTAAATGCTGAGTGAAATTCACTCGATAGTAAATGCTGGTCATAGGTCACGCTCTAAACTCGTGATAACCGTCGGAGTACTTCTAGATCAAAGTCTAGAGAATTAAAAATTAATTCGGACATTTGTTTTTACCGCTCCAGATTTAAAGACAAAGCATAACATTTTTAAAATCACATCCATGCACATGGAGTAACTTAAGTGAATACAAAGAAGCGCAAAAAACTGTAAGTTGTTTAAAGGTAGTCAACGATCCAGCAGAACGATGCATAAAATTAATGGAAGAGTTCAACGATAAAATAACTAAAGATGAAGATCAAAAACAATTTTTGTTAAAGGTAAACAATAAGCAATAATTTAAGATAATTTAAGCATATATATAGAATGAGAATTAATTTTATTTCATGCATTTTCAGACCGTTCAAGACTACCGTAAGAAATATCCGAAATCTGCTACATTGCAGGATTGCAGGAATTTTGTTAACATTATAAAATAGGCTCCTGTTTTTAAACATTAAATGATACTTTAGAAACTATTATACGGTTTTGTTTTTAATACAGACTCGACTATGTGAAAATTACAAAAAAATTTGTATGTAAGCGTGCTTAAGAATAAAAAACGAAAAAAATACGAGAATAAAATACGAAAAATAAAAAAAAGAATAAAATACGAAAACTCTTCTTCAAGATACTACAACATACGAAGTAATACAGAGTTCAACAACATAACAAATTCAAACAAAATTAAATGAAATGGTAATAAAATGGGAAAATGAAAATAGAATTGATATTATTTTAGGAAAATCTGTTCGTAACTATAATGGCTACCATAGACGTATTTATGGATTACCCAAAATACATAAGGTTAATATGCCTTTACGACCAATTGTTAGCTCAATAAACACTCCTATGTACAACTTATCATCATATCTTTCCACAACTTTAAATAAAACTGTTGGTTGCTCGTATTCTTCTATAAAAAATTCTGAAGAATTTAAAAATATTAATTTACCAGAAAATTATGTTCTTATTTCTCTAGATGTAGTGTCACTTTTTACGAATATAGATACAAATTTGGTTATACGATGTATAAAGAATCGTTGGAAGGACATCAAAAGGAATTCAAACATAAAACTACCTCAAATACAATACATAGAAGCTGTCAAATTAGTGATGAATAACTGCGAATTCAGTTTTAATAATATTCAATATAAGCAAATTTTTGGATCTCCAATGGGCTCTCCTATTAGTCCGTCAGCAGCCAATTTAGTAATGGAGTATGTTGTAAAAGGTATTCATTTTAATATTCCATTTTTTTATCGATTTGTTGATGACATCATAACAGCTGTGCCTCGTGATCAAATTGATAATTTTTTAACGAAATTTAATATTTTTAATAATCACATAAAATTCACGATTGAAATAGAAGAAAGCTATAAAATATCATTTCTTGACGTTATTTTACATCATAATTTTGATGGATCTTTGAGTTTTGATTGGTTCCACAAAGAAAATTGGTCTGGAAGGTATTTAAATTTTAATTCGTGGCTACCGTTGTCGTATAAAAAAATGCAGTTAGTTTACTAGCCGAAAAAATTTTCAAATTGTCAGACACAAAATTCCATTTTCAAAATTTTAAATTATTAACAAATATACTACAATTAATTGAATATCCAGTTAAATTAATAGATTTCTGTTTTAAAAAAACGTACAATAAATTTATACAAAACAGACAGCTACCACACCACAACCAGTTGAAGAAACCACAAAATTTACATCAATTCCATATATTAAAAAATTATATGATCAAACAAAACACATGATGTCCAAATATAACGTCAAAGTATCTACCAACTACTTCATCGTAGTCATCGTAGTTTAAAAAACTTATTATTCACAAAATTAAAAGACCGCATCCCAACAAAATTTGAAACAAATGTTGTTTATAAAGCTTCTTGTGATTGTGGAGAGAGTTATATTGGTCAAACCAAACAATATATTTACAAAAGAGTTGATCAACACATTTATGATGCCAAGAAAAACAACATTAATCAAAATAAAATCACATAAAAGATACGAATCACCAAATAAGCATGAATAATGTTAAAATAATCTCAAAAGAACCAAATTATCGTAAAAGAAGTATTTTAGAAATGATCCAAATTAAAAAGTGTAGAAATTTAAACACACAAGACGACACAAAATATTTGGAATCATCATATGATAATATTATTTTATAAAATTAATTTTAAACATTTTTTTTATTTTTCATCAAATCACCTTTTCAAAAACCTTCAGTTTATAATAATGTTTGTTTTTTTCATTTCATTTAATTTTTTTGTAAATTTGAAAGCACTTGAAAATGAACAAGAAATTTGTTCGAAACGTAGGGTAATTAATTAATAAATAAATTAAAAAATTAGAAATTGGCTATAAAGAATTAAAGAAATTTTTGTATATACATATATATGTGTATATATGTGTATATATATATATATATATATATATATATATATATATATATATATATATATATATATATATGTATATAATTTTTTTTTTGTTTTTTCGTCTCCGCTTATCATTTATAGACGACGTTTGGCACCAAAGTTTTCCGAAATTCCGAGATGACGGACGGTGTTGATAGGTAGATTTTTATATGAAATCTACCTGAAACACTAGAAAAGCCTAAGAAATTAAAAGTTAAAACTGAAAAAATACTTGCGAAAAAAATAAACAAACAACAAATACTTAAACATGTATAAGTATTTTATTTTTTTAAAGTATTTTACGGATAGGGCTTCCAGTTTTCAAAAGTTGTTCGGCGGGACAATATGTAGATAAGTATTACTCACCTACACACAAATCGAAAAGCTGTCGGAAAAGAGACATGTTATTTAAATTTTACTTTTTGTAATACGTGATAATAATTCAAAGAAGAAAGTTCAACAAAACAATAATAAAATAAATGCAAATTAATAACGACATCGATTATACTCGGAATTTCTCGAATATTTTCTGTAAAGAAATTTTAAATTTATTTGGTTTAATTTCGATATATGTACATTAAAATTAAACATACGGTTTAAGCTTAAATGCGATAGTGTAAACAAAAAGAAAAATTGCAAACGGAACATAAAATCGTATTGTGAACATAAAATCGTGTAAATAAACGCATAGTGATTTTAAATTGTAAATAAAAGTTTTATGTTATGTATAGAAATACTTTCTCTATTATTTTTTAACGTTATATCTATACTGGAAATTTTTACAATCAACCGTTGGAGTTTCTGAAGCTATTCAAGGAATATTCTAGTTCAAGAATATTATTTGCTGTATTGTGATCCTGTTGTTGTGGAACAATAAAAGTGTTGAGTACTTAATAAAATATAATAGTTTTGTTTACTAATCAATGATCGAATTCAGTAGGAGATTTGACAATAACGTTTATTGAATTGAGAGTTAAACCAATTTGAAGAAAGGCAGAAAAGCTTAACAATATTGTTTGTTTTCGCTTTTTACCAATGGCAATCGTTTTTTATCGGGCATTTAAGATAGAATTTTTTTTTTTATTGGAGGGCCTTGAGACTTGCAGTTCAAGTAGCACTGCGACCTGAAGGTCTATTGTGCTTACCCTGATTGTTTTATTAGTCAGTCGTCGTCTGAGCCGTTACTGGCTGTATTCTGTCATCCAAGTTGAGACTTTTGATAAAATTAATTAGCTCAATTGGAGTGACGTTTTGTGGTAATGGAAGTGTTAGTCTTCGACCAAGTTGGTTGTATCTGTGCCCAGAGAGTTCAGGACAGCTGCAGATGACGTGTTCCATCGTTTCCACGTCCGAGTAGCAGAATCTACACCTGTCGGAAACAACAAGGCCCATTTTGTTAAGATGGTGGTTTAAAGGACATGTCCAGTAACGCACCACGTTAAAATTCTTAGAGACTCTCTGTTTAAGTCGATTGTTTTTAAGGGTGAAACAGGGAGGTTACTTAGAAACTTCTTGGAGTGTACTAGTCCCTCTCTGCTGCTCCATAATTTAGAATTTTGTTCCTGTTCCCATGTTTGAATTGTGCTTTTGAGCGAACTCTTGGCCATTCCGAAGCATGGTTCCGGTCCAACAAACTTTTTATCGGCCCCTTGCTTTGCTAGAGAAGATAGAATTTTACTATGAATTGTTTGAATTTAAATTGTTTAGTAATAAACAAGTAATAGTAATAAACTATCTATCAGGTGAAAAAGTATTGATAATACGTCAACATGGCGTCGATTGACAGGCAATGAATTTTTCTCTAATTAAATAATTAAATTAAACAATATTTACAATGTTATTAAATAATTAGATTAAACAATATTTTTAAACAATATTAACACGTCAGTTATAGAGAAAGGACCCATCATTAAGATTGGCTGGGGATAGATTACTAAATAACCTCAAAATGAGTGATTGCAGTGGTGATAACAGCAAGTGTAAAATTTGTGATTTGGAGGTTAAGAGAAATGACCGTGCATTTTTCTGTGATGGTTTCTCTATAAGATGGTACCATATTTCCTGCATAAATCTAAAAAAGGCAGTATATAACAAAATTAAAGAGATGCCGGAGGTGTGTAAATGGTTTTGTGTTGCGTGTTCTAATCAACTTGAGGACATCAAATCAGGCAAGGGTAACAACAGTCAGAACGATCTGTCTTCTATTCAGCGGCTTGAAGGCAGCTTTGAAGCGGTCCGTGATGAAATTAAGAAAGTGTTGGATAATGCTTCAAGATCTTGTAGCCACGGTCATGCTGAAACATCATATGCTGATGTGGTGAAACTGAATGCTGTTGCGAATAGAAATGATGCTCCTGCTAAGTGTTCACAGGGTACAATTTTGGTGCCTAAAAAGAAGCAGGATATTATGGAAACTAAATCTGATATTGTTAAGAGAGTGAGACCTTCGTCGCATGGCATCTCAATTGTGGATGTAAAAGCCAGGCGGGATGGTGGAGTCATTAGTAATGCTAAGGATGGTGATTCAACAAGAAAACTTGCTACCATTATTGAGAGTCAAGTTGGTGCTGATTACAAGATATCACTAACTAAGAAGCGGAATCCTAGACTTATCTTGTTAAATGTGGACAAGGATCTCGAGGGAGTGAGCTGATTGATGATCTGGTTGAACTTAACTACTTCTTTGGTCCCGATGACATAATTAAAAAGGTGTTTAGTGTGCAGAATAGGACTAATCACAAATGGCTGATTAAAATTGAAGCAATTGGTTCCACGTTTGTAAACTCGTGGATCGTTTTGTCAATTTGCACTGTGGCAGATATCTGATTAAAGAGGATCTTAATGTCACACGCTGCTATAGGTGTCAGGGATATTTTCACTCATCTAAAAATTGCACTGCTCGGGTTAGCTGTGTAAAATGTGGTGGTGAACATGATATCAAAAATTGTAGCTCCGCTGAAAATAAGTGCGTAAACTGTGCCAACTATCATTTCATCAAAACGGACCACAGATGTGATGCTAAGGACTGGCAGGTGTTCTTAATAAAACTAAAGCTTAATAAGCAAAAAATCGATTATTGCTGTGATATCTTATAGAGGTATATTTATTTGATTGTTTTTGTGATATTTTATAGTTATATATAATAGTTGTTTATTCGCTTAATGTCTTGTAATAATAAGTTTCTACTAGGTAATTTTTTACCTGCTAATTCTGGTAATTTCAATGTTGGTTTCTTAAATGCTAGGGGGGTAAGATCCAACTTTGAGGAGTTCAGGGACTTTAATCATAATAGTGAATTTAGCTGTGTCTGTGTGGTGGAAAGCTGGCTGAATGACTCGGTCCGTAGTGCGTCTGTTGATTTTAATGGTTTTAATTTGATTAGGAATGATAGAGGATATAGTTCCGGTGGTGGTATAGCAATTTACTTGAGGAATGACTACAAGTTCTTGGTACTTGGGAAATCTGATAACGTCACGCGATGTGCTGAATTTTTATTGATCTCAGTTAAACATAAGAACTTTGAGGTACTCCTTGCCTGTGTCTACAGAATGAATGATGTTAACTTGGATAGCTTTTTCAATGCTTTTGGTTCAGTTGCTAGTTTATATACCAATATCGTCCTTGTTCGTGACTTTAACATTAACCTTCTTGGTAACTCACCTATGAAGGTTGGCTTCATGAACAGCCTAGCTGCCCTCAATCTAAGTGTTCTAAATAATTTACCGACCAGAACGCAAAATTCAACTGCTTCTCTGTTAGACCTTGTGATAACTGACACTTCATTGTTGGCTGCTAATCATGCTCAAATCCCACTTCCTGGACTGAGCGACCATGATGGTTTGCTTGTATCTTTTTTTACTAATGTTGCTCCTCTATCTCAAATTGTAAAGTATCGAGATTTCAAGTGTGTTGATTTGTTGGGCTTAGCACAGGATCTTGAAGAACTCGACTGGGGTACTATATATTCCACTTGTGATGTTAATATACAGATAGAGTTCTTGAACTCTTCGATACTGAGGCTCTTTGATAAATTCGTGACTATTAAGCTATTTTCTCCTAAAACTCGTGATGATGTAACGACCCCTGAAATTAAACAGCTTAGAAAGATTAGGAATGAGGCCTACATGCTATGGGTTCATAATAAATCGAAGGATTCTTATGTTAGGTATACTGATCTTTGTAAGTTGGTGAAAAGGAAAACCATGGATGCGAGAAAGCTTGCAATGATCAATAGATTTAACCGTAAGCTGTCCTCACAGCAGCTCTGGTCGGAGCTAAAGGGGATGGGCGCTTGCGGTAAAACAAGCACACCTTGTAATGTGGATCCTAACTTGGTCAATGATGCATTCGTGGAGTATGGTAGCTCTTTTGCTCCGACTAAGAATTTCTCCATTCTCGGCTCTTCAGCTGGCGGCTTCGAATTTGGTTTCCGTAATATTGACCATGATGAATTCCTCTGTGCGTACTCTTCAATTAAATCTAAATCAACTGGATGTGATCAGGTGGATGGGCGTTTTTTACAGCTTATCATGCCTTTTATTTACGTGCATGTTACGCATATTATTAATACTTGTTTGACGACGTCGACCTTCCCTCTGGCCTGGAAGTTGGCTAGCGTGGTACCTGTTCTTGCCATCTTCGGTTGATGACTACCGACCTATTAGTATTTTGCCGGTGCTCTCTAAAATTCTCGAGAAACTTATATGTAATCAAATTCTTGATCATCTGGATCGCCATTCGCTGCTAACGGATAAACAATCAGGGTTCAGAAAGAATCATAGTGCTGTTACTACTGTCGCCGATCTAATTGGGGAAATTTGTGAACATAGTGATATGTTGGTTTCGTCTATCCTGGTTCTGCTTGATTTCTCCAAAGCATTCAATAATGTAGACTTCTCGTTGCTTTGCTCTAAACTAAACTGTTATTTTATGTTCAGTAATTCGGCACTTGAGTTGATATGGAGTTATCTTACCCCGAGATATCAATTGGTTAAGACTGGTGTGGGATCTTCTAATTCTCGTGAACTCTTCTCTGGGGTACCGCAGGGCTCTATCTTGGGTCCTCTGTTGTTCTGTATGTATGTTAATGACCTGGAGAAAAGTGTGAAGTTCTCCTCAACCAGAATGTATGCGGACGACATCCAGTTGTGTATGGCTGTACCTAAGATCCAGGCTGATATAGCGGTTAACAAAATTAATGAGGACCTACAGAGCATATATGACTGGTCTATCAATAATCGGCTTCTGCTTAATGCTGGTAAAACCAAAGCTATCCTAATTAATGGTAATTCTGAGTTGATTCATATCCCAATAAAAATTAATGGCGCTGTAATTCCTTTCGTAAACGAGGTGAATAACCTGGGCATAGTTATTAACAGCAAGCTTAAGTGGAATAGCCATATTGATAGAACGATTGGCAAGGTTTACTTTGGTCTTAGACTCCTGTGGGCTAATGCTCGTCTACTTCCAACTAACCTCCGTCTTATGCTCGTAAGATCTTTGCTAGTTCCTATCATTACGTATGGAGATGTCTTATTCTGCAAAATGGATAAGTCTAGTGAACGGAAGCTTAGGGTGGCTTTTAACGACTGTGCGAGATTTGTTTACAATATCAGAAGAAAGGACCGTATTTCTATCTCTCCTAAAACCTATACAATTCTCAACTGCAATTTGACTGACTATCTGAAATTCAGACTTACTATTTTTATGCACCGCATCAAGGCCAAGGTGTTGCCGCGGTATTTGGTTTCAAGAGTGATCGTCTCATCCAGAACTCGTAATAACAATTTTATCATTCCTAAACATAATTCTGCGTGTGTGGCTTCTCAAATATGGGTCCATGGACCTAGAACAATTCCATAAGACCAGAAGCCCTTAAGACGTTGTCTTCTATTAAGAGCTTCTCTAAGGCTGTCCGGGATTTCTTTAGTTCAGTCTAAACTTCTACACTTTTTCCTTTTGTATAAATGTTTTGAATTGTCTTCAAAGTGGATAGTGGGAACTATACATAATAGTTATAACTAAAAAGTAGTGTAATTTTGCCAACATTGGATTTACTAGGATTTGTTAGGATTTGTTAAGATTTATTAATTTTAAAGTTTTTTATATTAAGAAGTCAGTTATCTATATATTGTTACTGTTGTCTATATTGTGAACGAAACATTAATTTGTATTTTTTTAAGATTAAATAAGCATTGTAAAGTAAGCAATAATGCAATGAGTTTGGTTTGCTCTAGATGTCTCTCAACCTATCAAACCATTCTTATAACCATTTAAATAGTTGTAATAGTTAATGTTTGAGGCTGAAATCATGTATTACTTGCTAAGTTTTTGTGAAGTATTTAATTTATTTTAATAACAAAAAATGTTTTTGTAATTTGTGTAAATTGAGCCGAAATAAATGAATAATAATAATAATAATAATATTAATTATTATCTTTTAAATACAGCGAAGAGAGATAGATAGAGAGAGAGAGGGGGGCAGCTCCCATAAAAACTTCTAAGAAATTACTTTTAAAGGTTGTATGAAAAAATAACGTGAAAAAGTGTATATCTATATCTATATAATTTGTCCAATCTTACAGAGCCTACATCTTTTACCATACCGAGCCCAAAAGGTCTTTCGTTTCATAATCTTATAGCTAACATCAACTCTTATACTAACGACGCTATCTATCTGACGTACGAAAAAGTCGAATGGTTGCAGTTTGTTTTCCGTTATATTAATATGCTAGCATTGATATGAAAACTTTATAATCCGAATGTCATTATGCCATTGCCAAAAACCAGCACTTTTTGGTAGTCACCTATGTGAAGAATCACCTGTTATATTTTTCACCGTTTCAACATTATTATGTTGATTAAAACAAGCTTGTAAGGTTACCTTTATATCATCCGGATCACTAAGAAAAATATACAAATCAAGTCCCATCCACATGCAGAATCTAGTTCCATATCGTTGATTTAATTTAATTAACCAGTTGACAAGTCCTAAAACAAAAGACGTCAGTGGTCAAGTATTAAACTGATAATTATACATAATGTAAATCATAATGACTTACTTTCTCTTTTTGAATTTTTAATTAATTCATATATGGAAGGACCCGGTATACTTTTAGACACTTTTATTACTCTGCGAAAGCTGTTTATATTTACAATTATATTGTATTTTATTATTAATAAAAATATGGCAACAAAGATTAAGGTTGAAAAGAACATATTGTATTATTGCCCAAATAACAAACACAACTAACGACAAAATCTGTTAAACTTGTTTTTAAAAGTAATAAATGAAATAAGTATTATTTCACAACATAACTACACATACGTGTTTGTTATAAATGATCCCAACTTATCGTTTACATAATAATGATTAAATGCAAATACAAGTATAATCAAATTATATTTAAATAAAAAACCTTTTGTTGTTTCTTCAACAAATTAATTTTTATCAGAATTAATAATCAAAGAATAAATTAAAAGATAAATAAAATTGAATTCAATGTAAAAAATTCATTCATCCAATTCAAAATGTATATAAATAAAGCATAATTGTTTTTATAACACCAAGTAACTGTAGTAATAGGCAAATGACCGAATTTAAAACATTAATAATTATGAGAAGTTTTCGCAAGTGATTAAACTCAAATAATTTCTCAATCGTCTCACTTTACTTCAAGAACAACTTTTTCATGTTTCGAGTAAAAATTGAAATCGCACACTCATCGATAGTAAGTATAGTAGAGCATATTGAATTCTACAGTTTGACCACTCTATGAGTCAGCTTTGATCTTAAATATTTGATGGATGAACTCTCTTATTTCGTTCTACTTCGCTAATTTAATCTCAAGCGACTTGACAGCGACTCATAGCATTCTCACTTTCAGCATACGCAATCATGTGACATTGTTTATTTATTGACAAGACATTGAACATTCTGAGCCTATATCAATCAGAAGTAGAAAATTGGAGGTTTAATCAAAGATACACATGTGTACGATGATGCTTCAGGCTCTCTTCTACATTGCTTCAAATCCGATAGGCTAATGAATTTCTGAGTCAGCCCTTAATAACTTACCATACACGTACGGATTTTTTGCCGTGTTTGTCCGCGTACTTGGCTCGTCCTTAAAAAAAATCCGTCTATTAAAAGAGAGCAGATACGCCGATCAAGTCCGCGGACTTGTCCGTCCGATTTGATCCATCGGATCTCTCCACTAACGATCGGACCGACAGTCAACTCGTTTCAGCGTGTAAGTGATCATTTTTTTATTATTTTTTATTTAAATATCTATCTTAGATTGGTTATAGATTGCCGGACATCGAATATTTTATAAAACCAAAACTATAAAAAAATGCACCAAAGCACATGTCTTATTATTTTTCTCACATTTTTTCCAAATTGATAAATTTTCAAAAATAGCAGCCTCTAAAATTTCAATTATATAATAATAATTTCTTATCCTATAAAACAGTTTATAGGTTTTATCGCTTTATCCGGTTTTTTCCATTTAGTTTGGTGCTTGTTTTTGTTTTTCTTTTATTTTGACAACTAAAATAGCAATCTTAAGCCTGACACTTTAATTTATGACGGACCAGGGGGTCAATTCTAACTTGATGACTTCAAGTCATATGACTTGAATTTCGAAATTTCGAAAATGAAGTCACAAATCTCGATTCTGTCTGGGTCATATGACTTTTTCCAAACTCATTTGAAATGTCAAAAAGTCATTAAAAAAAAGCTGTGACTACCGTTATTTATTAAAAATGTCGAATGATAAATTTAAAAAAAAGTCAAGTAAAACGCCCACAAACAGCCAAAGGTTGCTTGATTGATTATTTAGAGTAACTTTTGGAGTTGGGTTTGAAACCAATTTTCATCTGCAGAGGATGGAAAAGGTAAACTTGAAGTGCAATGGGAGATACTATTCTAGAGCTAGATGAAGTTGAGAGCAAGAAAGGAGGCATTATCACATACGATGTCGTGGAGGGAGATGGTTTTACAGAAGAACTGGGAGTAAAAACTGAAGATTCTACCTCCTCTGCGATAAATTTCATTCAAAAACCATCGAGCCTGCCGCAAAAACGAAAGAGAAAACTTGAAATGCCAAATGCAAAAACAATTTGCAGCTGTGAAAAACGATATATTGAAATGTACAAAATAATCATTAAAATTGAGAAGCAATTCCTGCCTACTATTAGAAACTTTACTGCATTTCTTGTATTTACGCTCCCTAATTTTCCTGCGTCTTTTTCGTATTTTATTTCTAAAATAAAAATCGCAGAACGTTTATGTTCATTTTGAATCGAGAAACATATATATTTAATCTGACCGAACAAAATTTCTATGATTTTCTCTTATTAATAAGAATAATAAGGATATCTATTTTTTATAAAAGTTTAAATTATGTACCATAAACAAACACAAATTTATATAAAATTGACAGTAACAAAATTCTGTAAATGTCAGTCATTCTATGAAAATTGATTTGAAGTCACTCACTTTTTGACTTAGAATCGCAAAACATAGAATTTTAAGTTCGAATAAATGAGTGACTCTCTTTGAGTTAGATTTTTTAAACAGTCATATGACTGAGTCACCTCATCAAGTTAGAATTCACCCCCAGGGGGTCAATTCTAACTTGATGAGGTGACTCAGTCATATGACTGTTAAAAAAATCCAATTCAAAGAGAGTCACTCATTTATTCGAACTCAAAATTCTATGTTTTGCGATTGTAAGTCAAAAAGTGAGTGACTTCAAATCAATTTTCATAGAATGACTGTTTGACATTTAAAGAATTTTGTTACTGTCAATTTTATGTAAATTTGTGTTTGTTTATGGAACATAATTTTAACTTTTATGAAAAATAGATATTCTTATTAGGCGCCAAATAAGAGAAAATCATGGAAATTTTGTTCGGTAAGATAAAATACATGTGTTTCTCGATTTAAAATGAACATATACGTTCTACGATTTTTATTTTAGAAACAAAATACGAAAAAGACGCAGGAAAATTAGGGAGCGTAAATACAAGAAATGCAGTAAAATTTCTAATAGTAGGCAGGAGATTTCAGGACCAGAAGTTGGTACGTTCGTTTATTTTTATAATATATTCGAAATTTAACTAGCCGTTAAGTATTAGAAAATTTTAAAATTATTATTAATGTAAAAATGAACTGAAACTATTGAAATAAATTTTTATTGAATTATAAAAAGAAGATGAATTGATTTTATTATTGTTTAGGCGAATATAGCGGACGTTACAAACTGCTTCTCAATTTTAATGTTTATTTTGTACATTTCAATATATCGTTTTTCACAGCTGCAAATTGTTTTTCCATTCTGCATTTCAAGTAGTCTCTTTCGTTTTTGTGGCAGGCTCGATGGATTTCGAATGATATTTATCACAGAGGAGGTAGCATCTTTAGTTTTTACTCCCAGTTCTTCTGAAAAACCATTTCCATCCACGACATCGTATGTGATAATGCCTACCTTCTTACTCTCAACTTCATCTAGCTCTAAAATAGGATCTGCCATTGCTCTGCAAGTTTACTTTTTCCATCCTTTGCAGATGAAAATTGCCTTCGAGCCAACTCCAAATGTTCCGTTGAATAATCAACTAGAGCAATCTTTTGGCTGTTTGTGGGCGTTTTACCTAACTTTTTTTAAAATTTATCATTCGACATTTTTAATAAATAACGGTAGTCACAGCTTTTTTTTCAATGACTTTTTTGACATTTCAAATGAGTTTGGAAAAAGTCATATGACCCAGACAGAATCGAGATTTGTGACTTCGTTTTCGAAATTTCGAAATACAAGTCATATGACTTGAAGTCATCAAGTTGGAATTGACCCCTGGTCCGCGGATCAAAAATCTGTCGATTTTAGAAGGATATTATACCATTAACACAAGGATCTTGTCCGACGACGGATTTGGTCCACGGATCGAAACAGTGAACAATTTTACGTTAGTGGAGAAAGCCGGATCGGATCAAATCCGGCGGATCGATCCAACGGACCAAGTCTGCGGCTAAGTCCGTATATGTAAATTTATGTGAATTTCTAGGTTGATTAGAAAAGTGCTTTCACTTTGGCCTGAATCTTTTACCATTTTCATTAAAATTATAATGCTTATAATAGTACCATTGCAGATTTGAACAGGCCTTGGCTGAGGTTGATTTAGGGAGCGGTATGATCGATTAGATCGATTAGAATGTCGATTCGAACCTTGGCTCTACAAGAGAAAGAACTAATGTAATTTTGCTGTTATATGGAAATTAGGATGACCATATGCAAGATGGCAGCTGTCATCGAGTATAGTGTGATAGAAGTACACACATCAGTTGGGCGTTTTTGCCGCCAAAAATTCACTACTCGGAAAAAACAAGTTCTAATTCATATCGAAATTCGATTGTCTCCACCTCACCACGAAGGCGGGTATGGTGAATGGGTCACCGAAATTGATTTAACAACTGTACAGGTACAGAACAGAGTCTTGGAATTCAACAATCATATATCTAAGTAGTTTTGAAAGCTTTCTGTCCCCAAGCTCCATGCTGCGAAAATCTTAGATCATATCATATAGGATAGACTGAACCAGACTTAATTAAAATAACTCTAAACAAGGAAGTTAAATTTGGAATAATACCGCTAAGTACGTGGCCGTACTTGGTATGCTAAATTGCCACGTTGGAAATAAAGATCTGGGCTGTCTGACCAGTACCGAATGATGTTGTGTTATTCCTTTTGCCTTTTTGCATTTTTCGGTACCTGTGGAGAGTTGGAAATGCGATATCGGTCCTAAGTAGAGAGATAATTGACCACTATATAACACTTTTGCAGTGCACAAAACTGCATCAGACGCTCCTTCGGCCAATGATCTTAAATGGTTTAGTTTAGTTGTAATGCGATTATTAAGATGTTTTAATGGGTAAATTGAAGTTGAATACCGTTTTGATTTGTATTTCATTGCAATCATGTAGATTCCTAGCAATATTAATAAACTCACATTAAATTAAAGTTTTCAATTATGTACAATTATTGCATCCATTGCAATTGCAAACTATGTCCCCCAACAATATGCGTTCTGAGTGTTGGAGTAGGCTTTTACTAGCATTTAAATAATAAAAACTATCAAGTATTCTATTCTCACAACAATTGTACAATCGATCAGTGTAATGCAACTGAGTAGAGAAAGAGTAAAAGTCGCAAATGGAGAACTGGCTGATGCTGTGGAGATTGGAACTATCCGAATGAAATTTGTGGACAAATCTGGTAAAGTCACAGGAGTGAAGATGGAGAGCGTGTTATACGTCCCAGAATTGAAAGGAAATTTTATTTCTGTTGGCAAGCTAACAAAGAAATTATTCACAGTTACTTTTCAAAGTACCTATTTTGAAATTAAATATGGTGAAAAGGAAGTGGTGCATATGGTAAAAAATCTGGTGATTTGTACAAAATTAAAACTCCGAACTCAAGTTTACGCATCAGAAGCGGCTGAACCGAATGATTCGGAATGTTGTGCCCATGAATGTCATCGAGTACCTAGACACAGAGACATCAAGGTTGTGAAATCATTACCATCAGGTGAATTTGTCGATGGAGTCAAATTTGGAAAATGCTGTACTGAATGTTCTAATATATTGAACTGTGAAATATGCCTTCAAGGGAAAATAACCAGAATTAAATTTCCACAGAAGTCTGAAAATCGAAAAAAGGGAATGATTCACATTGTGCATTCCGATGTCTGTGGTGCTATGCAAACAGCTACTCCGTCTGGTAAGAAATACATGGTAACATTTATTGATGATTTTCTAAATATACAGTTGTTGAACTGCTTCGATGCAAATCCGAAACGTTTGGAAAATTCAAAGAGTACGTGGAAATGTGCAAGACCATGTTGAAAACTAAGCCAACATTTCTTCGTACGGATCGAGGAGGAGAGTATATTGACAATGAGTTCGTAACATATTTGAAACAGGAGGGCATTCAATATACAACAGAACAGCATCATTCACTCCACAACAAAACGGTGTTTCTAAGCATAAAAATCGAACTCTAATTGAAATGGCACGGTGTATGTTATTGGAAGCTGGTATGGCAAAAACGTTTTGGGGCGAAGCAGTAATTATGGCGATTTACATACAAAACCGTTTACCAGCAAAGGACATTGAGAAAACACCGTACGAAATCTGATTCGGTGTTAAACTGAGTATCACACATTTTAAGCGTTTTGGATCAAAATATTATGTATTTGTTCCTGATGAAAAACGAAAAAAGCTTGATACGAAAGCATTTCAAGCAACTATGGTTGGTTACGGTTTACTATCGAAAACTTATCGCTGTTATGTGTCATCAACTGGAAAAGTTGTTATCAGTAGAAACGCTCAATTTGTAAATAAAGACAGCGATTGGAAAGACATTGAATCATAAACGGAAAACATTGTTATTACTAACAAAAGTTTGGGTAATCAAAACGTTGCTGAAAGAAATGATGTGGAAGAAAATATGGAGTTGCGAAGATCAAATAGTTCCAATAAAGGAATACCACCGACTCATTTGATTCAAATAATGAGTGTGACAAATGAGGCAGAAATTGAACCATCAAGTTACAACTAAGCGGTCACTTTTGCTCAGAAATCGAAATGGGTAGAGGCGATGAATGAGGAAATGAATTCAATGTATGAAAACGAGACTTGGGAATTGGTAGAATTACCGAAAGGATGAAAAGCAATCGGCAGCAAGTGGACATACAAAATCAAGAAGGATGCATGTGGTAAAATACAACGATACAAAGCAAGATTGATGGGACAAGGATTTTCACAAAAGTTGGAACTGATTACGATGAAGTGTCCACGCCAGTTGTTAAACAAACAACGTTCAAAATTTTACTTGCTGTTGCTAGTGCTGAGAAGATGAAGGAAAAACATTTTGAAGTCAAAACTGCATTTTTATGCAAAACCATTTCGATGCAAAACCATCAGATGTTACAATGAATGTGACATACCGACGAGAAAACAACACAGATGATATTTTGATCAGTAACGAAAAATATCGGAAATTAATTGGAAGTTTGTTGTATGTTTCAGTAAATACAAGACCAGATATAGCAGCTATAAGTGTGGCAATTTTGGCTCAGAAAGTAGAAAAACCAACACAAGCAGATTGGGACGAGCTTAAACGTATCGTA
This sequence comes from Diogma glabrata, assembly GCA_963693315.1. NCBI lineage: Eukaryota > Metazoa > Arthropoda > Insecta > Diptera > Cylindrotomidae > Diogma > Diogma glabrata. The sequence goes on from OY856187.1 coordinate 390,567,131, forward strand.
AAGTACTGCAGATTTATCATCATTAATTGGTAGTGGTGAAGGAGGTCTAATCGTGTACGCTGACGCAGACTGGGGAGAAGATAGAAGTGATCGAAAGTCAAGTGGTGGATACGTTTTCATGTTCAATGGAAATATCATTTGTTGGAGTAGCACGAAACAAACTTGTGTTGCGCTATCTTCAACAGAAGCTGAGTTTATTTCACTGTCCGAAACATGCAAAGAAACTCTTTGGATTCGACGTTTGTTAGAAGATTTCAACCAACTTGTCAATACAGCAACAACAATTTATGAAGACAATCAGAACTATTTGAAATTAGGTCAGGATGAAAATTTATCAAGTCGATCCAAATATATTGATATAAAGAAGCATTTTGTTAAGAACCATGTGGACAAAGGCACGATAATATGTGAATATTGTCGTACAGCTATGACAATGTAGCGGACATGTTGACAAAACCATTACCGGCTGCGGTGTTCTCAAGAATTTCAGAGAATTATGTGGAATCGAATTATTTAAATGAGGAGGAGCGTTGGAGTAGGCTTTTACTAGCATTTAAATAAAAAAAACTATCAAGTATTCTATATTAGAAGAAATGCAAACGATTAATAATAATTTGACCAGATGATTAAAATAAAACACGATATTAATAAACACAAGCTTTTTATTTACACAACTGTGTGTGACAACTTATTTAGAACAACAGAATATATTTTACAATGGGAAGAGCTTGACGTTTTGTTGATACATTTACAATAATAGAAAGATACAAAAAATTTAGTTCACAATAACAAAGTTAATGATAATTCTAATTGAAACGTCAAGAACATTTTATCGTTAAGTAAAGTATAATTGATATATTTAGTTCAACACCCTTCCTCAATTATATTTCTCTCAAACCACACAATTCACGCAGCTGCTGTAGACGATTAGATGTTAAAGGTTTGGTCATCATATCAGCAATCATTATTTCTGTTGGGCAGTATTGACAAACTATTTCGTTCTTGTCAACATGGTCTTTGACAAAATGATATTTGATGTCTATATGCTTCGAACGATTTGACAGCTTTTCATCCTTTATCAAATTAAGACAACTTTGGTTGTCCTCAAAAATAATTGTTGGCTCTGGTGTACTAATATTAAAATCATTCAGCAAACGCCGCAACCAAATGCCCTCTTTGCATGCTTCAGATAACGAAATGAACTCCGCTTCAGTGGATGATAATGAAACACACGTTTGTTTCTTGCATGACCAACTAACTATTGTTCCATATACGAAAAAAACATAACCGCTGTTTGATTTTCTGTCAGCAGAATGTTCTGCCCAATTTGCATCTGCATACCCCATTAGATTACAGTCATCTTTTGGTTGTGCTGAGATTAGTTTCAAGTTTGATGTTCCCTTCAAATATTTTAACACACGCTTAACTTCGTTCCAATCTTCTTGATTTGGATTTATAGTTTTTTGTGATAAAATACACACACTTGCTGATATGTCTGGACGAGTGTTTGTTGCTATATATAGTAAACAACCGATGAGACGCTGATATTGCTCATTGTTTTCCAGCAAATCGTTACTTGTATTATTCTTACCATATCCTGTGCTTAGAGGAATAGTGGATGGTTTAGCATTATGTAATTGAAAGTTTTCATTTACCTGTTTTATATATGATGCTTGACTTAAACTGAAGATTCCATTCAAATCTCTTTTTATTTCAATTCCCAGAAAAAGCTTGATTGGCCCTAAACAGTTGATGTTAAATTTTGAGCCTATTATATTTTGTACTTCACAAATTAGTTCATTATCTCTGCTTGCTACAATTATGTCATCAACATAAACAAGCACATAGCACCAGTTACCTTTGTGAGACTTTGCATAAAAACACGGATCAGCATGACATTGATGATATTTGCCGTCAATAAGAACTTGATGTAATGCCACATTCCAAGTTCGAGCTGCCTGCTTTAAACCATAAATACATTTGTGCAAACGACAGACTTTATCACGATGTTCCATCTCGATGAATCCTGGAGGTTGTTTCATAAAAATAACTTCATCAAGCGTACCATTTAAAAATGCAGTTTTTGCATCTAAGTGCACCACTTCCATATTAAATTTTGATGCAATTGCTAGCAATACTCGAAGTGTCGTTTGTTTAACAACTGGAGCAAATACCTCGTCATAGTCTTCTCCAAATTTTTGTAAAAACCCCTGTGCGACTACACGAGCTTTAAATCTTTTTGTGCTCCCATCAACGTTGTACTTTAGTTTAAATACCCACTTTGAACCAATTGCCTTTCGTCCTTGTGGCAATTCTTCTAATGTCCATGTAGTGTTCTCCTTCAGAGATTTTATTTCATCTTTCATTGCCTGTAACCACTCTGTCTTGTAAGGAGAACTTACCGCCTCATTATAAGTTTTCGGTTCTTGTAATTCTACACCAACTAAATTTGCTTCTTCAATGTAGCGTTTGGGTTGGTTTCCCTTGTTTTCACGACTGGATCGCCTTAATGATTCATTATCTGGTTCAACATTCACTTTTGTTAAAGTTCCAACATTAGGTAATGTGTCATCTTCCTGTTCTGGTTCATTTGATTCTTTGGAATTACTTTTAGTTTTAACTGACGTGTCACTGTTACTTTCAACAATAATATTCTCATCAGGGTTCTGATTAACGTCTGCATTAGTAACTTCAATGTCATTACCTGAAACATCAAACTTCACATCATGACTTATAATCACCTTTTGTGTATTAAGATTTAAACACCTGTAGCCCTTAGAATGTTCGTCATATCCAATGAAAATAGCCCTGAATGCTTTTGGATCTAATTTATGTCGATATTCAGATGTGACACAAACAAAACACTTTGACCCAAATTTTTTAAATTTACTTATATTTGGTCTTCGATTATACCACCCTTCAAATGGTGTTGTTTCAACTGATTTCATTGGTAAACGATTCTGAATGAAATTTGCTGTATTAATCGCTTCACCCCAGAACTTATGAGGTAAATCTGCCTCCAACAACATACAACGTGCCATTTCTACTAGAGTGCGGTTTTTTCTTTCTGCAATGCCGTTTTGTTGTGGACAATGCGGAATTGAATATTCGATTTCAATGCCATTTTGATTTAAATAATTTGTTACATCCTTTCCTGTATATTCACCGCCTCTGTCTGATCTTATAACTTTTGGCTTTCGTCCGAATTTGTTAATACATAATTCAACATATTCCTTTAATTTAACAAATGTTTCAGATTTATTTTTGAGAAAGTAAACAACTGTATATTTGGTGAAATCGTCTATAAATGTTAGAAAATATCTTCTTTTGGAAGGTGTTTCAATATGCATAGGTCCACACACATCAGTGTGGATCAGATCCAAAACTGCCTTTGAATGCTTGCTGGCTGTTTTCGGAAACTTGTTTCTAGTTTGTTTACCGATTTGACATATTTCACAAGTTTCTATAACACCGCAATCAACGATACTTGCACCTTCAACTAAGTTACTAGTGCTCAATTTTTTAATCACCTCAATGTCTCTATGACCGCACACTTTATGCCATTCATGTATACATTTTTTACTATGTCCATATGTCAGACACACTTTATTAGCTTCTTTTAAAACGTATAGGTTATGTTTCAACATTCCTTTGGCAATACACTTATCTTTCAGTTTAACCTCACATTTTTCCTTTTTGAAAACAACATCAAAACCTTTTGCAATTAGTTTATTCACACTAATCAAATTACTGTTGATTGAAGGAACCCATAGCACATCACTTAATGTCACTTTATTAATTGTATTTAGTTCACCAACCACTTCCAATTTAATTGTTCCTTTTCCACATACATCTAATTGTTGTCCATTAGCTACGCTGATTTTATCTTTAAATCCATAGTCAACACTGTCAAACAATTCCTTATTGGCGACTATATGCGAAGTTGCACCCGAATCTATTATCCATTCGTTTTTAAAACAATGATTTCCAGCAACGAACATAAACTCTCCTTCGCCCGCCATATTTGCTTGTTGACTACCTTTAATACCATTTGAATTGTTTTTCTTTTTCAGCCACACCTTATATGCATCACAATCTTTTTTATAATGCCCCTTTTTGTGACAGAAAAAACAATTAAATATTTTCTTACTGTTTACATTAGTTTTATATCCATAGACCTTTAATGCGCTGTTAGTATCAGATCCATTCTCTTTAAATTGACGTTTTTTGTATTCGTCGATTATTCTGGATTGCACAATACTAGCATTTAATTCTGCCTCTGGTCTTGATTCTAATGCCGTAACTAATGTGTCATATGAATCAGGTAAGCTACCCAACATCACGGCAATTTTCCAGTCATCAGTTGTCATTTCTTTGTTTATATCATTTAATTGTTGAAACGCATCGTTTATGCGTGAAATATGTGCTTCCACATCATCATCTTCAGAAACTTTAATGGCCATTAATCGTTTTACTAACCGTACCTTAGTGTTTGCAGTACCTTTTTCGTGATAATCCTGCAGTGCATCCCACGCTGAACGTGCTGTTTTTGTCGATCTTATATGGATCAATTGGTCATCTTCTATGTTTAGACCAATCGTGGCAAAAGCTTGTTGATCTCTGTTTTTCCAACTATCGTTCATTTGTAATGGTGCATCATCAGTTATTACATTATATACTTTTTCCTTTTGTAGCAAAAGCATCATTTTAAATTTCCATGAGTAATAGTTGGTGTTATTTAACTTTGTGAATGTAAATTTCACTGCTTCAGCCATGATGCGATCACATGCAATTATTAAAAAAATCAATCTTAAATTTCTTATCACCAACCAGCTTTATTTAGTAAATTGCAATTGTTGCGGGTCTGGGCCCATAACCTATTAGAAGAAATGCAAACGATTAATAATAATTTGACCAGATGATTAAAATAAAACACGATATTAATAAACACAAGCTTTTTATTTACACAACTGTGTGTGACAACTTATTTAGAACAACAGAATATATTTTACAATGGGAAGAGCTTGACGTTTTGTTGATACATTTACAATAATAGAAAGATACAAAAAATTTAGTTCACAATAACAAAGTTAATGATAATTCTAATTGAAACGTCAAGAACATTTTATCGTTAAGTAAAGTATAATTGATATATTTAGTTCAACATTCTATTCTCATAACAATTGTACAATCGATCAGTCGCATTACAATTTAGTCCTTTATAAAATAAATTTGTTTCATTCTATCCTGAGTTCCATATAAAAGCTAGACTCTCTAAGACTGAGTTGTTGATGGACCCAAATGTTTGTTAAAGATTGGATAACTAGACAATAAAGCTTATCACATAATAAAATATGACATTATGCCCACTATATTTTCATTTAATGAAATTTAATCTAATTCAAAATTCAATAAAACAACAAAGTTTAGATAAATTATTTTGTTCAACTTGTTTCAACCGCTTTAATTAGAAAATTTTGGGGTTGTTGATTTTTAAAGAAATGCATCTATTTTTAAGTCCAGAAAGTTCGCCAAAAACACATTGCATAACTGTCGATTGAGTAAATTTGAATTGTTTTCGCTACTTACGCTACTCAACACTAGGCTATGAACACATCAATGTCAAAGTTGTCACAACGACGGTGCTAAAAAGGTGTTTTATTTATTTATTTTTAATTAAATATTTTATTTATTTTTAATTAAATAAATACATAATACTGTTTAGTTTTTAGAAACTAAAGAAGAATGTTGAGAAACACCATTAAATCATTAAGGTATTTTAAAGGCTTACCACCAATAACATGGAGTAAAAGGTAAATAATTTTTATGTTTATACGCTTTTAGTTGTAATAATTTGTTTAGGTAATTAGGAATTTATTTTGCTAATAAAAGCGGGTATTTACTGCCTTTCAATCCAAGCTTGTATAAAAAAATATATACCATAAAAATTCAATTTTTGGTTTCAGTCAAATTCGTTTATATAATCCATCGAATAAACCTCGGTTATTGACAACAATTCAAAGATACAGACCATCATATAAGATATGCTCTCGTTCGATGTTTATACAAACACAAGACACTCCGAATCCTGATAGTTTAAAATTTTTACCAGGCATAGATGTCCTAGGAAAGGGGACAATAGATTTTCCAAATATTGCAAGTGCACGTTCGAGTCCTCTAGCAAAACTATTATTTAGAATTGAAGGGGTTCGATCAATATTTTTTGGAGCGGATTTTATAACAGTTTCAAAACAAGAAGACGCAGATTGGGGTCTGTTAAAACCAGAATTATTTGCAGTTATAATGGACTTTTTTGCTAGTGGACTTCCAATAGTTACAGATACAAAGCCAAATACTGATACAGGTATGCTCTTAATATCCAGAACATTAAATGAATATAACTAAAATATTATTTTAGAAATCAACGATGATGATGATGAAACTGTTGTGTTAATAAAAGAATTGTTAGACTCTAGAATTAGACCAACTGTTCAAGAAGACGGTGGTGATATATATTTTATTGGATATGCAGATGGAATAGTAAAACTTAAAATGCAAGGATCTTGTTCATCTTGTCCTAGTTCAATCGTAACGCTTAAAAATGGCATACAAAATATGTTACAATTTTATATTCCAGAAGTTGTTAGCGTTGAACAGGTAACCGAACCATCAGACGACGTCTCTGAAAAAGTTTTTGAAGAGTTTGAACAAACAATAAAAACAAAACCACAGAAAAAATAGAATACATTAAAACAATAATTATACCTAGAGAAAACTATCGTTTTATTCGCTTAATTGGAAAATCCATAACAAAATCATCTTTTTCACTGTCGACATCACTAGTTTCAGTTTTTATTTCCGAAGTAGAAACTTGAATGTTATTAAAATTAAAATTTTCAATTAATTGAGACGTACTTTCATCAGAATTTTTATTCATATACTTATTCATAATTTTATCTACTGTTTTATTTATTTTGATTCGTTTTTCCTTGCCGTCGGGTAAAACATTTAAGAAAACTTGTTTTGGTTTTAAATACAAGAGCATATCCTTAATTTCTGTATAACTAGCATGACTTGAATAACAAACACGATATATTTCATTTGAATGTTTTTCATATAACTTATTTTCGGCATTCCAGTTTGTCCAAAACAAAGCAGATGGACGAATAACTCTCAAATACTTTTCCGCAACAAACCTACATCTAATTGTTTTAAAATCTTTCGTTGTATTTGCTACACAGGCATGAATCTGGGTTTCGTAAGGGTGGCTCGTAACGGTATTATCCATTTCAGCTATATAACAATACTTATCGTATTCAAACCGGTTTACGTGAATTTTCATTTTAGTTTTCTTAGCTATTTCTATATATAAATATTCGGAACCATATCTTGCTGGTATTTTCAAAGAAATAATATACTGTTTTCCTTTGTTTATCCATTCTGATATAATTTCACATATTTGAACGACACTATCAAATTGTGTAGGGAATTCTAAAAAATTTTTATCAAGAAATGTTGAATCCAAATAAATTGCATCTAATCGAATTGTTTCCGTTAAATTATGTTTAAAATGCTTAATTTTATTTAAAGTGGAAAGTCCAATGCGGAAATCTCCAGTATAAAGAATACGTTGATCTAAATACTCAAAATACAGCATCACTGATCCGGGACAGTGTCCTGCTGGGATTGCTGTAACCACTATTTTATAGGTATCAGTTTGGTTCGTGTATGAAATTTCTGTGGGAACTTTAATAATAAACGTCAATAGCATATAATGAAGCTTTATAAAATTAATAAAAATACCTCCGATTTGTAAAACAATTAAGCTTTTTATAAACGGATATTGATGTTTGATTATAATAGTTGATATTTCACTTGCATAGAGTGGTCCTGATTCGTCATTGAGAAGATCTAATCCTTGCATATGATCTGTATGACAATGTGAAAGGAATAATAATTTCGATTTTAAATTATCTCCATCGAATCTATCAATAGAAATTAAAGGGATTTCGTTAAGAAATCCTTGAAATGTACTCATTTTATATACAAAGCATTGAATATTATTGATTCGACAGTTGACAGTTGAATATTTCAAGTTGACATAAACAAATTGTAAAGTCTCGTATACACGATGACAGTAAACGCGACCGTTGCAGTCATGACAGCGACTGTCATGACTTTTGTCATGGTGTGAACGAAGAAATTATCATGACAGTTCTGTCGCACTATCAAAATTGACTTGATAATGCGACAATTCTGTCGTGACATTAACAGCAGCTGTCATCGTGTGAACGGTGCTGTCTTGACAGTTCATTCTCATTTTTAATTTCTGCTCTCAGTGGCTCATTTAGTGTTGATTTTGTGAGTTTTTACAGATGTTATTTCCATTTATATTATTTTTCTTTAAAATTTCACCTAAAATAAAAAACTAAGCATCTTCTTCCTCCATTTTTCATATGCAACTGTCGAGCAAGCCAATAACGTGTGAACAGCACTGTCACAATGTCATGGCAGTTGTATTGTCATGACCGAGATTCAACTCTCTAAGCCCCGAACTGCCACCCAGAGTCAGAGAAAAGGTTAATCGAAGACGATCCGCCATTCGGTTAGAACATTCCCTCCCTGTAAGCGCAAAGCGGCCTCCTTTACCACCCCGCTCACGCACAAATACTGGTGCTCCATTACGTCCAGTTCATGTGCTACTGACCATTTGTCTTTTAATTACATGTATAAATAGCTGTGACCAAACCCTATTTTTGGAGTCAACGGGAAGAATATGTTCAAAAGAAAAGTGCCATGCTAGTAATATGTATGCGTTTAGTCTAAAGTTTGGAGAGAGCATCTGCTTTCAGGATCGTACAAAGGACGTGTTTAGATTGAGCATATCCAATTCACATATATTGGACAGATATAATCCGCTGTATTTGACCTCCAATTACGAAATACAAATGCTGAGGATTCATTCCGACACAAATATTTCTTTTAACGTATGGAATACATTTGGAAGGTGGTGTGATAGTGAGTAGACAACGCCGATAGGACCAACAGCTGCATTAGACCAAGAGTAAGTAAACTTACCATATTTAATGATAGAATAACATGTCGACATGGTCGAGAGATTTTTTTTCATGATGAGTGTCGAGAAGATGAGGTAAACTCGATCCTAAAAAAAAAGTGAGTGTGAGTGTGTGAACCGATCATGTACTGGCCAGGTAAATTCCAAAGATGAATAGGGCCTACAAACCTCTACCGGCAAGACATGTTTCAAAGTACTAGCTTTTGCTATCCCAAAAATAGTACAGTAGCAGGAATTACAAAGGTAGGGTTCGCTCGTGCAATGGTTTCCTTGTGCAATATAAAAAAAACATCATGATATTTTACGTCAAAATTTTTTCCTACTAACATTCCGTTTATTTATTTATATATATTAGTTAATAACACATTTCTGTAATTTAATACACCTATCCCCCGCTTTACACGGTACTCATTTAACACGTTTTCGACTTTACTCGGTTTTTGAAATCAAAATTTCCAAAAAAAAGGTAAAAAATAAGAGAAATTTTGGTATTACACGCACTTATATCTACTTTATTTTAATTGAACCTTCTGATATACCACTTATGATCATATACATACAGGTTGTAATAAAAACAAGAAAACAAGAAACTTGTAACAAAAAACGCCTTTGAGTGTTCAAAGCAATATTTTGTAAATACATGTTGATGTAAATCAGCAAAGGGATGTAAGAGATTCTCTATGTAAATCAGTTGATTTTAAGCAATAGATCGTTATTAGCTAGATACAAAATGCGTAGGTGTATCAATGGTCATAGTTAATTTGTAAGTAAATAATTCTATTTGTTGACATACGAGTTAACGTGAGATATTTATTATACAACAAGAACACAAACAATAAAAATTAGCGTCAACCAACATCGTTGAACGCATGTTGTTGCGGTGACCGTGATGTTAAAAGTTTTTATTTGTTGTTTTGATACATATTGTAATTCCTACTACACAACACATTTTATTTAAAAAAAATAAAAACAATGGAAAATAAATTAATGATATGGCTTGAAGACCAATATCAAAGACGCATTTCAGTTGGTACCAATATCATAACTAGCAAGACTTTAAAATTTTTGGAATGTGAAACATTTGCCATCTACTTAAATAGATCTACTCAAATAAAATGCCTTTTAAGTTTTATTGCAAGTCCTGGTTGGTTCGAAATATTTGAACACGGTGAATTTCTTATTGGTTATGTTACATGTTTTTTTTGAAAATTAATTTAACTGTTATGTCGATATCTTATGTGATTAAACTGGTACTTTTACGTTTTACCGAATCTGTCTGTCACTCAAGAAATGACCAAAAACCCACGTTTTTCGTTTAACACAGTTTTCAATACAAAATTTATATTTTCGATTAAGGCCGTGTGTCAATACAGCTAAATCTAATTTTTTGAAGTCTAAAACTACTTTTCGACGTTTATATTCCCCACAAAAAAATTAAAAAATTAGCTTGCCCTAGACCTATAAATTTTGACAATTCAATCTAAAACAAAAATGATTTTTTTGTTTATTGTTTTGAATTGAACTTACATACAATTAAAAGGTTTTTTTAAATTATTAAATTTTGTTTGTGATGGAACCGCAACAAAAAAGGATTATTGCTTCATTTCCAAAAAAATTATCAATTTTTTTTGTTAAAAGCAAAGACAATTATTTTGATATGTCACAATTTAGATTTAGCCAATTGACACAGCAAAATTTGGTCAATAAATTCAACATACTAATTCAACATAGGCTAATTTTTTTCTACCATATGGTAAGAAAATTTAGTTTTAGATTTAGCTGTACTGACACACAGCCTAACACGTTTTTATCAGGAACGTATCTACCGTGTAAAACGGGGGATAGGTGTAATTAGATATTTTGCATAGAAGTGTCAAAATTGACATTACAGACATTAAGGGCCGATTGTATGAACAAGGACGGATAGAAAAAAATCCGAGGATAAAATTCTTTCTTCATCCGAGGATTCTTTTTTTCGTCGATTGTATGAACACGGATAGATTAATTTTTATTGCAGTTTATAGCATTTTTTTATAAGTGGCAATACTTTTTCTTTTACTTTTTTATTAAATCAATTTAATTATAAATTAAAAACATTATATCAAAATTGAAATTGAATATATTAAAATTATATTGAAAATATTATTTATTTTACTATTAATTTATATCAAAAAACAAATTTTTGAAACGCAGAAATTTAAATTAAAAAAATAACTACAAATTCAAAACAAAACTTTTCTGCTATGCGCATGTCAAGAAAAAAGTTTTATTCTTTGTTTTATAGAAGATAGATCAAAGGATAAATTAACAATCCTCGGATAGATTTTTTAATCTATCCTGATCCATACAATACAAACGACGATTAATCCGAGGATTTATCTTCTATTCGCATTCATACAATCGGCCCTAAATGAAATTCGTTCGAATACTGAATGAACCACGCGTATTTTGTGCATTAACTATATATTTAATGAAAATTATTATTATTATTATTATTTATTTATCTGTAATTAAGCTGCAACAGCTTATAATACATAATATGCAGACTAGACAAGAAAACCTTATGCCCGATTTATAGTCGGTAACTTTAACTTAACGTAAAGTACAAATGTATGAAAATGAACTAGAGCATTTATAGTCGTTAACGCAAACTTAACGTAAACTTAACGTAAAGTTCATTTCATTCTATCTTAAAGATTTTGTTAAGGATTTTTTGACGTTTAGTATAAAAACTGAAGAAAACTAATTTTTAATTGCAGGTGTCCATAAAAGTAAAATTTTATTTATTAAAAAATGCAAAGGCTATAAAAAGAGCGACTTTAAAGCCAAATATTAGCATGAAATTAATGTGAAAATAAATTTTTTTATTTTTAAATTTTGTATCAAATGTTTATTTCGAATTTTATTATTTTAAATTTTGATTTTAAAATCAGTTTGTTACTTTTAAAGGATTGATTGATTTATAGAATTGATTACAAAACCAAAATTAATATCAAATCAAACGTCTAAGAATACGTAATTTCTTATCGACTATAAATCAAAATTTTTAGGTGTCTTAAGTTACGGTTAAGTTAAAGTTAACGTTACCGACTGTAAATCGGGCATTACATTCAATAAAATAAAACTAAAAATAACGACTAAAAAAAACAACTATATGTAATACAATACAATACACCTATCAGGTAACAAAATTCAAAAAACAAAAATAAAAATAAAAATACAAGCTCGAAAACTAAGAAAAATACAGAAAAAATTTAGATAAAATTCAGACAACTGTAAGTTCCATCCATATTTACATATTTACATTAAAATTAATAAAATTTTTAATTCCTTTTAAGCTAGTTTGCCAACAGCTAGTTAACAATTATGACCATGTGAACAATCACCATACTCGGTTTGAAAAGCCAAAATGTCGCTTATAAGACGCGACAAAACTACTCATAGAGGTACTATCTCTCACATTTAATGGCAACTCATTATATTTTCGTAGCCCCAAAACGAAAAAAGAAGAGCTAAAAATTTTAAGCCTGTTATTAGGTAGTCTCAGATGACGCACCCTTCGAGAGCTCACCAGCTCAAGCTTGTCAGAAAGATACGGTGGACACCCAGTTAACAGGATCCTATGGACATATGAGCAGCTTCTTAACTCGAAATACTTTCCTATACTACAGCCAAGCAACCTGTTTGCAAACAGCAATATATGATCAAATTTTCGGAGCGAATATATGTAACGGACACATGCATTAAAGGCCATTTTTACTTTGTGCATAAATTGTTCCTGCATACCATACCATACAATGTCACAATAAAGGAAATGCGGAAGAAGGTAAGACATGAACAATTTATGCCTCAGTCCAACACTTGCAAAAGATGTTACGTTCCACAGGGAACGAAGAGTAATATACACCTTACTGCATAAGTTATTCACATGATCCTTCCATGACAAGGAAGGGTCAATAATAAGTCCTAGATCACGAACAGTGTCAGAATACGCTATAGGTTCATTATTTAGTGTCACAGATGGGAAATCTGAGGTAGACAACTTGCTCCTAAAAATGAGAATAGACTGCGACTTTTTAGCATTCAATAGTAATTCATTTTCCACAGACCAACTAGCGATTCTGTCAAGATCCTGGTTTAGTTCATTAACACATACCACTCTATTAGCAAACAAATCACTCACATATAGTTGCAGATCATCCGCATACAAGTGGAACTTAGAGACTTTCAAGCAAGAGGATATATCGTTTATAAACAGGGCAAACAGGAATGGTCCAGGAACAGATCCCTGGGGTACCCCACAAGTAAGTCCCACAATACCGGAACGAACACCCGCAACCTCGACAATTTGAGATCTACTGAACTGATACGAATAAATAAGTTGGCATGCGGATCACGAAAACTTATAACGCAAAAAAAGTTTCTAGCATAGCTTCACATGAGTTATACAATCAAATGCTTTAGAAAAATCGAGCAGTGCCAGGATTGTAAACAAATTAGCATCAGCACTACGCCTGATATCGTCAATAATATGTAATAAGGCAAATGCAGTGCTATGTCCCCGTCTATAAGCTGATTGGAATTTGCATAGAAAAAAAGCTTTAGCAAAATTTCAAATGCCTTAGACAAAGTCGATAGGGTGCTGATAGGTCTAAAGTCCGACATAGTCGTGGGGTTATTTACCTTCGGTATAGGCACCGCTCTGGCACCTTTCCATTCCGCGGGGAAGTATGACTGTGTAATACTATTATTAAAAATATACAACAGATATGGAGCGATCTCGGGTAAAATCAGCTTGATAAACTTAAGAGGGATACCATCCAGCCCCATGGCCTCAGATTTAAAATGAAAATGAGACCTCATCAAGTATTCGAACGCACTCCAGATTTTTTTTTATCGTTCGGACTTTTTGTAAAAAAATATGTGCTATCGGTGTAAGAACGACAATTTGTTTATATTTATTAGGCGTGCTATACACTTGAGCTAAACTATGTGAACTATGCGAACTATGTTTTTTGTATACAACGTAATTATGCAAAAAAACATTACGGAAACAAAACATTTAAAAAAAGAAAATAAAAAAGGAAACATTACATTCATTACATTTTGTTTAAGAAATATTATTCGCGTTAAAACTTAAAACATTATTTTTTTAAAAACATAGTTCACAAAGTTTAGCTCAAGTGTATAGCGGGCCTTACTGTTGGGCAATAATATTATGCAATACGAACAATAACAAATTATTTACATCTACAGTACGAAAAGTCAAACTGTATTTGAGGTTAAAATTTGCTTCAAAAACTCAAATCTTAAAAAGTTTAATCAATAATAAAATGTTTAAAATAAGTAGAAATGTTTTAATAGATTTAAAGTTACCATCATTTAAATATGGCCAAAATGTTCAAAGATTATTTTCAATTACGGCAAATAAATGGATTCAATCAGATCCGGCAGCAATAGAAAAGAAAAATCAAGATCGAACAAGTGTAACTGCGGAAAATGTAAGAGCCGGAAATATTAATATTTCAACAAAATCTAGAAAAAAGTTTCCTCAAAGAGAACCTTTTCTGAAAAACCTGTTTATTGGTAAACTTGATACAGACCTACTTGCTTACCCGGAGGTTCTATCAAACGAAGAAATTGCTAAATTAAATAAGGACAACGAACGTTTGGTTTCCCATTTTCAAAGAACTTCAAATCTAGAAGATGAACCTACCAATTTGGTGGAAAAATTAAAGAACTTGAAGAGTTTCGGACTAAATATACCGCAGATTTTTAATGGCCGTGAATATTTACTTACAGAATCTTTATTAACGAGTGAAATTGAATCATCTGATACATGTGCCGCATTATTGCTAAACTCTCATCGATCTGTGATAGAAGTCATTTTAAAATATGGATCTGATACATTAAAAGAAAAATATTTGGAAAAACTTTCAAACGGTGATATAGTTGCAACATTTGCTTTCTTTGAAACTCAATTGGCAGATCCAGGACCATTTAATACGATAGGATGTATAGATTCTGACGAAAACTCATGGTTAATAAAAGGACAAAAAGATTTGGTTTTAAATGGACCAAATGCATCATTATTCCTTGTGGTTGCAAAAACTGATGGAACAGATTCTTTAGGCAATGTAACCGAGGGTTGTTCTATGTTTCTTGTTGATGCAAATTCTGATAATGTGATCAAAGGTCAACCGGATAAAACATTTGGTTGTGACGGATTACCACAATCAACGATTGTATTTCAAAATACAAAAGTACCGATTGAAAATGTAGTAGGAAAAATAAATGATGGAACGGAAATATCTCAAACTTTGCTTAAATACTCCAGAATTCAGTCTGGTGTAGTATCGTTAATAAAAATGAAGAGTATGTTAAAAGAATTGGTGGAATTTGCAATAGTTACTAAGGTCAATGGTGAATCGCTCATAGAAACTGAATTGGTGAGAGAACGTCTCGCATTAGCTACATGTAACACTTATGCTATTGAAAGCATGATTTATATGACTTCCGGCTTGATTGATAATTATGAAAACCAAGAAGTAGATTTAGAAGCTACAGTTTTAAAAGTATTTTCTTTAGAGAAATTGTTCAAACTATCTATAGACTCATTTTACACGAAAGGACCAACATCACTGTTCTCATCAGAACCCGTTAATACACATTTTAGAGATTCTGCAAATTTATTAACACAAAGTGAATCAATAGATAGTTTAAAATTGTTTATTGGATTGACTGGAGTTCAACATGCTGGGGTAAGATGTAAACATTTATTTATCTAAAACATATAAACGTATACAAATCGCTTCTTCTAAAACAACCGATTGTGCGGTCTCTGAATATTTTTTTGCTGTTATAGCGCGCCAATTATCCCTCGCGAATTCTAAGCCAAAAAAGTAAGTAGCTGTTTCTTTAAATTTATCTGATGATGTTACTTCTCTTCTTATGAGCATTAAACAAACACTTTCGCGACCTACTTGGGATATATTCGTTCTTGGTAAAAGTTTGTCTAATAAAAAGTAGTTCTCATAGGTGTCCTTATTATGTTTCATTGTTGAGCACTGTAAGTTGTATCAGATTTTGACATCGACATCTTGTTGGTGGTTGTGTGTTTAACGATTCTTTGAATGGATGTTCGTTTTCGTGGCATCTAAGAGGATATTGTTGGTCTAGCAGACTACCTAGTGTGGTTTTATTTGCATTTTTAGCGTTTTAATATTTGATATATTTTTAGCGACCTCGAATGTAGTTCGAGAGGCATTTCTTGATTGTTTGTGGAACAGTTGAGTAGATCTAGCGAAAGTTCACTATTGCTAACGGTATGAAAAGCACGTGGAGACCAGTATTTTTTGATGATTTGGTTTCTTTTTCATTTTCAACTTTCCTAGTGTTAAGAGTATAAGACACTCCATTAGTTTAGCTATCGGTGAAAGTAGCGGCATCCAAATTTATGTTTTCCGTTGGTCATCCACTTTTACATGTGTATTCTGTATGACTCGAGCAATATTAAATACTTTCGGAATTTCTAGGGTATTAAAGATTAAAAAGAAAAGTTAGGTATGAAATACTAATAAAACCCAAGTTCTTTAGCCTAATTGGTGACATGAGATCTGTTCCGAGAGCGTTGGTCGTTTTATGGCCTTGATTGCTTCAGCGACGTTAACTTTTGGTTTTGCGCCTATGTGGACCCTACACTGATTTTCTACACTCCCCTAATTTGCTCGTTAAGGTTTTTTATTTTGCCTCATATGTCTTGATCCAGCGGATTAAAGATTAGTGTTGCGTAGTTTAGCTCGTTCATTTGCCAATTAGGTGTAATTTTCTATGTTACCAGATGGTAACAGTATTCATGATGCTTTCCGCAAGATTATGCGGAACACACAACTATTCGGCATAGAGGTGGCTGGGTTTGGTGGTTATTATATATTTAGTAGTTGTTCTCCAATTCGTTTACAAAAGCCACCTCAATCCTTCTTCGAGAAATTTGTGAATATTCAATGATCGTACTTGAACTTTCGATATCATTTTTGGAACATTATAGAGTTATAATAGAGTCGTTGTTGTCCCCCATATCAAGCTTGTTAGTTGTTATACGCTGGTGAATGATAGGCATTGATGACGAGTTGTTGAGAACGCCAAATTCTGTTTGATAAATTCATCCATCATGGCATGTTGAGTGGTATCTGGTGAGCATGCATGTCTTCTAAAATGTAGCGTTAATTTCACCCATCTTGGGTTTGTAGGGACGCTACTTGAATGTTCTATTCGTGAACTGTGTGATTTTGTTGATTTTTTTTCCAACACAACGGTCTTGGGCTAGCGGATAAACGGAAGTGTTCCGGTCGCGTTTTCAGAATACTACTGTTGTCTTTTAGTTATTGTTTTTATGTTGGAGCTGTTATTGTTTTTGCCATTATATGTGTTAAGGCCACATGGTATTTTATAGTTGGTGTTCCAAGTTGTACGATCTCAGTACATTTTCTTAAGTGTCACCACTGCTGGCACCATTGATGTTTAAATATAGTTGAGGTGTTGTGGATGATGTTTTGCAGACTGGTGCATTATTTTGCTTGATTCTATTAAAACTATTTCTAACAATTTGCCTTTATCTTAGCAAAAAAAGATGAAAACCATACGCGACAGCTTGTTGATCAAGTTGGCATACCAGATTCGATCGAGTGCCTTGAACTGGAGATCCGGAAGCGCCTATATATACATTATAATTCAGAAAATATAAACTCAAAAACAATTAACGCAAATTTGTTATTTCGGTCGGAAAAGATTTTTCCGGCCGAATTTTTTTTCTTTGCATTTCTTAATATTTCATGCCATGAGTCCAGATTAGATTCCACTGGATATCATAATAACACTAAGTAGGTCACGGCAATTCACTTAGAACATAATAGGTTCGTTGTGATACCACGGATCTCACCTTTGACCACTCGAACCATTTCAACTTCTGCTGAAGCTATGAAATGTCTTGATTTTAGCAACCCATATTTTGCTAAAAGTAGGCCCAAAAGTGTTTGCTACTTCTTCCCTTCCTTACAACTGCTGGAAAAATTATTGGTGAGAAGTCTTTTGGTGTGCTTTTAAAGGATCGAGTAACCAGTGATGACTCCTAGCAACGAAATAATATCCCACTAACGCAAGGTTATGAGTTCTTTGTAACCCTGCGGATCGAATCTATGCCAGATTTTTCTGCTTATATGCTTTCTATGACTAACAAGAAAAAATTGACATAACTTTGGAATAGAATTTCAATCTCAGGGTTTGAAAAATTGTACAATAATCGATGAAGCTTTAGGTCGTATATAGCAATTCAGTTTAAATAATTTATCTAAACGTTAAAATACTGATCTGTTCTCAACAGTTTTTCTAGATTTGGTTGAAGAATTAATTCACAAGATGCTGAAACCATATACACAATTATGCTAAAGAGCAAATAAATTAATTGAATTGCATTTTGTACTAATGGTGCAAGTGTACTGCTTGATTGGAAATCATATCTTAGCTCAAGAATTTTAAAGACTTCTCCCGCATAAACATTTGACAAATATACGTTGAAATAAGAATCGACATTTTGCAAACAAATTAGACCCTTCAAGCTGAAAATATAAATATATTTCGAGCTGAAAATTTAATTAAACGATCCACATTATGCATTAAAATTATAATGCGTAACCGGAAATACGTGGAAAATATTAATGCATGACGACAGTTATGGTTATGTTTTTTATTTTATTTTTCGGAACCCAAAAAAAATTGATGAGGTTGTGCTTCCATAGATGATGGCAGAGAAAAAAAAATTACAGTTAAAATTTAAATATGAAATCGAAGTGGTTTCATATGGTGCTAACCTGTTATTATCACTTTTGAATCCCATCACTGCTTCAGTGATACCAAAATTTTATTGTTGTTGTAGCGACGAGTTGTGGTGCTATTCTTCCGGCTCCAAGTCCAGATTCAGGAACTCTGCTACTGCCCTTGGGCGGTACCACAGATCTTTCTTCGTCAGGTCGGTTGGTTTCTCTGGACAATTGAAAAGGTGGTTAGCATTATGTGGCGTGTCTTCACATATAGGACACTTGTCAACAATTTTATGGTCAATTCTACTCATGTAGTTATTTAAGATGCGTGACCAGCCGGATCTTAACTGCGCTAGGATGGTTCTGGTGCTGTGTGGCAGTTTTACCTTTTCAGCAGCGACTTGTGGTGGTTTGCTATTAAGAACTCGATTCGGGGCGTAGTTCTTTATTGTGTCTTCAACGGTTTTGGTATGTAGATCTTTCAACCCCCTCTTATACGTAGGCTCGTCGATGTTATTTATGTCTTCATTGCTTCTAACATCTTGTAGGAAGCATTTCGCAGTTTTTCTTATGTCTCTAGGTGGTGTTGTCATGGATAAGGTGTCATTGCAGGGATGCTGCTCTCTATGACAGGACCAAAGATATTGTTTGGTAAGCATTTCGTTGTGTTCACGGACCGGCAATATGTTACATTCCTCGTGCAGGTGATCTCTGTGGGCCATCAAGTGACATCCGGTTGCTGTACGCAAGGCTGCGTTCTGTGTTATCTGTAACTTATTCCAGTGGGTGTCAGCGACTTGGGGTGTCTATATGGGAGCAGCATAATTTATGAAAAGCCTTCCTATTGCTTTATATGCCGTTATTATTGTGCTTTTATCCTTACCCCACGAACTGTCCGCTAGAGCTTTCAGTGCGTTATTCCTATTTTTAGTTTTGTATTTACTTGTTGAGCATGAGCGTTGAATTTAAGTAGTGGATCGAATGTTACCCCCAGCAGTTTTGAATTTTTCACAGTAGGAATTAGCATGTTGTCAATGCAGATATTGAGTGTTGTATTTACCTCCTTCGTCCATGTGGTGAAAAGTGTGGAAGTGACTTTTCAGTGGACAATTTCAATTTTTTGGTTTTAAACCATTCATTCAAGGTGGTGAGGTAGGTGTTTAGGACATTGGTGAGTTGTTCCAGGTTGTTTCCTGTTACAAGCACCGTGCAGTCGTCTGCATATGACGTGATAGTTATTCCTTCCGGTGGTGCAGGTAAACTACTTAAGTAGAGGTTGAATAATGAAGGCGAGAGAACTCCACCTTGTGGAACTCCTTGTCTGAGCACTCTCATCTTAAATCTAGAGTTTTCAAAATTTTATTAATCTTAACCACTTCGGTATAAAGTATGCTGCAGGATTTATTCCTAGTTCGCATTTCCTTGTCCAAGTTGATACTATTCAAGGCTAGAATGTATCAAACAAATTCCGACACCGAATTATCGAAATTTGTATTTTTGTATTGCACAGCATACTAGAGAATACAAAGTTCTGTCAGGTCGTTTCCTTTTGTAAGCACCACGCAGTCGTAATCATATGATATGATGGTTATTTCTTTTGGTAGAGTAGGTAAACGGCTTAAATTTGAGATTAAATAATGATTTTGAGAGCACTCTACCTTGTTAAATTCCTTGTCTTAGAACAAGAACATTTTTGGTTCACACTATTACTGATTTAGGTTCTGTAAAAAGCGTTTGCGCTGTTCAGAAATTATGTTCGTATACCGGTAACCATTCAGCTTTTGGGCATAATGGCAGACATACCACCAAGTCCAATAGCTTTTAATGACTTTATTTTTCTTATTGTATTCTCAGCTTGTTTTTTGCTAATATCACTTACTCTCGAAACTGTTGTAATCCGTATTCGAAACAGGGTCCTCAGTGCTTCTGAGCCGTAGAACTGACCATCGTGCCCGGTCAAAATTTTTTACTCTCTAAACATGATACATATATATATATATTATTGTTTGAACAGTCTGTCACTTGTTTTATTTCTTTGTGTTTATAGCCCTACTCGCTGATATTTCACCAAATATTGTTGGGTTCACCCAAAATTTTTAGATAAATTAATTAAGAATCGATCATACCAAATTTTATTTATATATATTTTCAGATTAATTTAAACGAAACTGTGAAAAAGGTCAGAAATCCACTTTTTCATCCAGAATTCATATTCAAAAGATTATTTTTTGATCGTCGTGATTTTGACAATCCCAAACTTACTTTAAAAATATCTGAATATCTTCACCCAACTTTGGATCCAGCTGCGCAATGGCTGGAGGAATCAATTATACGATTACAATTGGGAACTGAATTATTACTTACCCGCTATGGACCAGAAATCGTAGAAAAACATACAGAAATATTGAGAGTAGGTGAAGCAATAACACTAATTTATGCAACATTGACTTCAATATCAAGAGCCTCAAGAGCTTATTGTATAGGTTTAAGGAATGCGGATTATGAAATGTTAACAGCAAGTGTTCTGGCACTGCAAACTAAAGATCGCGTTAAAGTAATTATCAACGATATTGTGACTGGTCCTTACGTAACAAATGATGCAAATATACAAAAATTAGGTAAACGAGTTTGTAATAATAAAGGCTATTTCTTTGAACATCCGACAACCTTAAATTTTTAAAATATAGTTTTTAACGTTAGTGAAAATAAATGATTGTAAAATATAAATTTTTGTTTACAAACCTATATAAATTTCGCACACGACACGACAGCATCAAAATTTAAATCCAATTATTATCTTAAAACTTTTATTAAACTTAATTATTTTTGAAGTGTAATCAACGATACGCCAGCCGGTAAGTTTACTCCATGAATATTTCTTACATGAGCCCGTAGATTACTATTTGTAGACATTTGACGACTACAAATTGAACAAGTAAATGTACTGTGCTCTGTCTTGATATGAGTATATAAATCTTGAACTTTTGTGAATCCAGCAAGACAATGTTGACAGACGTGTGCTTTTTGTGTATGAATGCCCAAATGATATTGTGTAGCAAACGCTTTTTCACAATAGGAACATTGATAAAGTATAGAAGAATCTTCAATTTTATCAAAGTTTGAAAACATTTGTAATTGTTTCGAATCTAATGTTACCGCTGATACGTCCATTGTGATCTTATGTGTGGGTTGAATCGGTACTCTTTTCTTATTTGTTGTTGCATTTTTAAGATCTGTACTAGAATCTTCATCTTTTACAAAATTTGAGTTGTGCGATTCTGTATTTCCTTCATTACTATCTGGTGAATCGCTATTAATTCTTGTTTCATTTAATACAAATTGTTGCACTAAAATTGAATTGGCTAGGGTTTGATTTTTTTTTTCTGTCGGACCTAATCCTTTTGTATCTGCTTTCCGTTTTCTCACCGTAGATGGAAGTTTTGTTAATTTATTCAGTATGGAATAAACATTAGTAGTTAACTGAAAATTTGGTTCTTTTTTCGAACGTTTTCTAACTTCGACATCTACTTCACTATAAACTAAATCTTGATTCTCATCATCAGATATATCTTCATTTTTAATATCTTCAATGTCTTCTGTTGGTGTCTCATTTTCTTGTTTATTATTATCATTAGAATCAGTATTGAAATCGTTAATGATATATTCTACCGAATTTTCGTCATCATTTCCGACAAGTTCATTTGATTTTATAAAATTTTCATCACACTGTTCATTTATAACTAATTCCGATGTTTTAACTTTTAAGTAAAAATTATAAGCTTGTCCAAGTTCTTCAGTGCAAGTATCACACATCATCGGTGATAGATTGCAATCTTCTAGCTGAAAAGCAAATAAGTATAATGAAATTCAAAACCAATCTAATATATTTTACACACAAAACTTACTTTTATTGTTGAAAAAAATTGTAATGCATCCGAAATTAATATTAAATCGTCATTCATAACTAGTTTGTGATCATTGATATTGTAACTACCTGTTTTATCACATAATCGGCAAATTTGATTACTTGTTTGATATTTTTCCATTTTTGCCGATTTGATTCAATTTGTTATTGTTTGGAGGAAAATGCTACATTATCTGTCAATTTAATTGTATTATTTTGACATTTTGAATTTCCAAGATTAATACTATAGGATAGGTTGAATCTTTCATTTGTGAAAGTGTACTATATGGTGCACAGTTTATAAGCGAGGCCACATTTAAAACGAACGAATTCGCCACATGAACATATATAGCGTTTTCGTTTCTCGATTTAAGTTTCGACCTCAGAGCGGGCAAAACTCTTTCAGTTTTGCATTTTTTTGTAGTTTTGCATTTATTTTTTCAGTTTTGCCCTCAGTTTTCATCACGAAAATATCACATCCAAAAAACACACGCGAGAAAATATCACATCTTAAAATCACACCCCAAAAATATCATGTAAACAGAATTATATTATAAAAAAACATAATGTTCGTATATAAAATAGAAATTTTTTAAAGAATTGTGAGATAGCAATCTTTCATATTATACCGTATACTAAGTATATTATACCGTATACTAAGTCAAGTAAAAAAGCAAATTAATCTTATTTTATTGATTTTGGATCCCAAATTATTTAATCAATATTCATCTCAAATTTTAGATCGACAAGATTTATAGTTAACAAGATAGGACGGTAACAGACAAATACGCAGCAACCGATGTATTGCGTGTTTTCACAGTTATGTATTTTTAGTGTTTTGAATTCTTATACCATACATGAGCAATTTTTCTTAACATTTTGATTCTCAGGATTTGTAAAAATATTTGTTATCCTTTCTGCCAATATTCTGCACCTGTCACTGGATTCGTTTGCCTGAACACACTGCTGCATATAATAACCAAACCTCAGAATCCAAAAAATGTCATATCGATTGGTACACATTGCTGTAATCTAAATCTGTAATAATTATTCTAGGATTTGCATTGGGTATTAATTCTAATGTCTTATTTCGTAATAATGCTAATATACATGGCAAAAAAAAAATATTTCTCGAACCACCAAACCATCTCGAAACCAAACAAAAACACTTACCCGTCAGCCATTCATTACTCATTCATTACTTATCCACTATTCTATAGTCTGCTAGGAAGCAATAACTAAACTATTCGCAGAATTTTTCAAACTATGTACATTTGAAATGGATATACCTCTCTCTCTCTCTCTCTCTCTCTCTCTCTCTCTCTCTCTCTCTCTCTCTCTCTCTCTCTCTCTCTCTCTCTCTCTCTCTCTCTCTCTCTCTCTCTCTCTCTCTCTCTCTCTCTCTCTCTCTCTCTCTCTCTCTCTCTCTATCTCTCTCTCTCTGGCGTTTACATTCCATGAATGGGTTTTACCGTCTGTGCAATCAGCTTCCAATCATCTCGTTCCATGACCAGTTGACACCAGTTTCGACATCCTATATCACGAAGGTCTTGAATGATGTCATCACGCCAGCGTTGTCTAGGTCTTTCTCTTCGATGAACATCAGCTGGTTGTTGTTGGGACGCTTCTTTTTATATACCTCTAGTGAAATTTAATTAAATTATAATACAGTCATATTTAAGTCAAAATTATGACATCAGTCATCATCAATTATGACACCAGTATGGTTCCATTGCAATAATTCGCCAAATAATGTCGTCAATTGAATGATCGTACCTATCCTATATTGGATCTCCCAATGACAACATTTTGCCATCATTGGAAGAAGCTGAATTGAATATAGAATTCGAAAAACTACATCAAGATCATCAACAATGTAGACCCTTTGGAGAATGTTGAGGGTCTGACTATAAATAAGTCTGAATTCTTAGGAAGACTTATGCATACCATGAAATCCAATGTATTACTTTTACAAGAAACTCACACAGCGGACTATAACCATTTCTGTCGGGTCGGAAATATTCTGAATTTACATGTATAGATAACATTCTACATCCTCATCACGGCATTGCTACTTTCGTGAAAGATAATTTAGTTGAGAAATGCAGTATTATATCAAAATCCAGCGTTAACAACATTGAGTGCTTGGTCATCAAAATGGATGCCATATATATATATATATATATATATATATATATATATATATATATATATATATATATATATATATATATATATATATATATATATATATATATATACATATATATATATATATATATATATATATATATATATATATATATATATATATATATATATATATATATATATATATATATATATATATATATCTTTTTTGTGTTCCTAGGTCTTTAATGCCAAAGACCTAGGAACATTTCATTCTGGGCGTTGGAACACAGATATTAATCCAGATTTTTGTTTTATATCGGTAGATGAGTCTGGAAATTCTCTTCCTTCAGCAAGATCAGTCGGTATTTTGTTCCCGAATCGTCCAATTTTCCTAGAAATGGGTATTCAAATTCCTGCATATGCTATCTCTGTTAACAAGAATAAACGATGGATATCTCGATCTGTGGATAACTGTGATAGATCGGTTGGTGTAATTCTAGCAGCAGCAAACAGAAATATCCCACGTGGATTCAGAAGAACGTTTATCCCGAATTGGAATCCAGAGTGCGAATTGCTTTGGAATTTATATTTACTTTCTTGATCCAGAGAATAAGGTTTACAACTTTTGTTGGCTCTAAATAAAACCAGAAAGGCTCGTTGGATAGAATTAGTGAAAAGTATGGATTTCTCTCACTCCAGTCGTGAAGCTTGGAATCTACTTAGGAAGTTTGGCGGAGCCAAATGCCAGTCTCATTCAGCATCTCCAGTAAATAATCACGCTATTGCTTCCCTATTATTAATAAACACAAAAGTTCCAGTTGCTAAAGAAATTTCCAGAAAAATCAAATTACGTCTAAAACAGATGCGTAAAAAACAACTCTCCTTTTGGAGGCTCCGTTACGGTTGGAGAAGTCAACATTGCAATAAGAAGTTTGAATGCGGGTAAGGCTCCTGGATGTGATGACTTGTTTCCAGAACTTTTCATTCATCTTGCAAAAAACGCGAAGACGTGGTTATCAAAATTTTTTACAAATTGTTAGACTACTGGGAAAACCCTAATTTATGGAAAAGATCTGAAATCCGAGCAGTACTTAAACCCGATAAACCAAAAGATTTCCAAGGTTGTTATAGGCCGATTTCACTTCTCTGTGTGGGTTATAAACTGTTGGAAAGAATCATCTACCACAGAATAGTAGAATTGGTTGATTCCATCATTCCTGTTGAACAAGCTTGATTCAGACTGGGAAGAAACTGTTGTGGCCAAGTCTTATCTTTGACTACTTTTATTGAAGCTGGTTTTCAAGACAAAATTAGATTTGCTGTAGTTTTTATCGATTGTACTGCTTACGACACAGTTTGGAAAACTGGTCTGCTGTATAAGCTTTTAAAAAAAAGTAGCCACCGGAAACGACTTAATAATGGACTTCCTCAAGGTTTTATACTAGCTCCACTCCACTATTTTTTAGTGTATATACTTCGGATCTTCCAAAAACCATATCTCGAAAATATATTTATACAGATGATCTCGCCATTGCTTGTTAATACTCTTACGATTCACTAGCTGAATCTAAAGTAATTCATATTCTTATTAACGATTTGAAAGTTTTGGACCAATATTATCAATATTATATCTCCAATATATCATATGGAGATAACGTCAAAATCCAGACAAATGTGAAGTTGAAACTTTCCACCTTTCTAATTGTAATGCCAATACTACGTTAAATATTTATTTTCGTAATAGTCTAATCCGTTACAACCATACGCCGAAATATCTGGGTGTACAATTCGATAGATCGCTTACATTTAGACAACACTGTGAAACACTTAGTGGTAAATTAAAAAGAAGAAATAACATGAATCAGAAATTATCTGGACAGGATTGGAGAGCATCAGCAACTGAACTTAGAATATCAGCTTTAGCTCTGGTATATTCCACTGCTAAATATTGCGCTCCCGTCACATAGTTTTCAAGCTCAACTCATTGCTACGCAGTTGAATTCTTCCTTGAGAATAATATATCCGGAACAATAAAATCTTCTAATCTACCTTTGCTGTCTATGACTCTATACTAGCCAATATTGCTCCTAACAATTTGAGAAGAGATGCGGTTTTGGCCTGCGAGTTACGTAAAACTTCAAAACTTCATACTCTTCCAATTCACTCTGATTACAAAATAGCCTCAACCAATAGACTTTTATCACGAATTTAAACAGAATAAGATCAAATTCTGGTAGAACTTTAAGTGCAATATACATATATGGAATCCAGAAATCTCTCCTGCTTGTAACTTTGGAGCTCCTCAACAAACAATTGCTCATATTATAAGTGAATGCCCTTTTCGTCATTTTATAGGCGAATTATTAAATCTTCATAGCTTATCGTATGATGCCATTGGTTAGATGGTATTGATGTGATTATTTAAATTTAATATAATTAATGTTGTCTATCGATTATCTACCGATTTAAATTAAAGTTTGTATTTTGTCTTCTTGATAGTATAATATGTTGTGAATTCCTACACCTACATCACCTATGTCTCAACAACAACCAGCTGGTGTTCGTCGAAGAGGAAGGCCCACACAACGCTGGCGTGATGACATCATCACGCGAGACTGATAATAAGGAACTTATTAAAAGAAATTTTTGGATATGTTTATGTTTTTCTTACATTCATTGATGACTCTAAAATAGATGATTAATGTAAATTAATCTTGTCAATAAATCCGGTTGCTGGGTTTGGCAACTACTAAAAATACGTAAGATACGTATACGAGCTGTAGAAAAGTAAGTCGTTGAATAGTTTGGTTAACTGATCTAATGGTTCTAGAACTAACGAGGGAACTAGAAAAAGAGGATTATCAAGATCAGAAAATAAGAGTGAATTATATAAAAGTGGATAGTTCGATTAACATACAATCAAGAGCATGATATATCGAAAGATATTAAATTAAACATATATATATAAGAGTGACAAACAATACAATCAACCGATGTACTCGCTACACAATCTTAAATAGCCGAAAATACTTAACGAATGTTTGGCAACGACGAACAAAATAGTAGACAGGTAACATTCAAATCGAAGTATAAACCTACAAACAACTATAGCAGAAACTCGAAAAGGTGCTTTAGAAATGCTGGAAACCTGACTATAGATTTCCATAAAAAAAGCTAGTCATTGTATATGAAATACTCCCTAGAATTATACTTGCTCAACTCATCTCTTTCGCTGAATCTAAAATTAGCGCCTATCATTGTGGTTTTCACCCTAATCGTTTACCTAATGATCCATGTTGTGCCGACCAATGCTTCAAGTTCAAATTGCAATTTATTCATTTAACATTTCATAAAAAATAAAATTTACAATAGTTTACGACAGATGACAGTCATTTTATTCTTTAAATCGCGATCGTACAAAATGTGATCTAACTTTCAACGGAAAACTTTCAAAAATTTCAATATTTCTAATAAGTATAAAAACAGTTGAACAACTGAAAAGAATAACGCAAGGCATATTATTATACTATCAAATATATTGGTCACCTAGGCTATAAAATTATTTGGTCCAAATACATGTGCAGAATTCTGCATGCAGCGAAATTAGAACATGTGTTGTTATATGAGAGCAATTACATGTAAATTCTGCATGCAGAAAAATTCTGTAATGGTCCAAATACATGTGCAGAAAGTCTGTACGCAGTGCTGCATGCATATCTGCATCTAAAATAAATGTGCAGAATTTTTATATATTTGACGTGCAGAATTTTCGTAACAATGACAGTTTGTGTTCTTACGTATTATGAAATAGTTATAAGTGAAAGTTGTGAAAGTGAAAGAAAACTGTCATTTTAATTTAAAAATAGAAAAAAATAATTGAATCGTTGCCTGTAAAAACGTTTATGTCTAAATTAAAATTTAAGTTCAAATAACATATACCACTGTTTCCGATAATCCTTTCCCAAAAATTTATTTATTAACAATATTAGTTTTAATTATTTTATAATTTGGATTATTTAGAATATTTGAATATCTTTATAAACAAATAATCATTACAAAAATAATTTCATTTTCAAAAAAATATCTCATTTTTATTTGAGTTATAAAAAAAATAATTCATTTTCAAACAAAATGTCAAAATCATCCATTTTCATCTGAGTTTTCAAGTAGTTTTTGTTTTTTTGATTGTGGTAGCACTGCCTCTGTGCAGCGAAATTAGAATTAGAGATATCTTGCAGAATTTTTCTGCATGCAGAATTTACATGTAATTGCTCTCATACAACAACACATGTTCTAATTTCGCTGCATGCAGAATTCTGCACATGTATTTGGACCATAAGATATCTCTAAGTCCAAATACATGTGCAGAATTCTGCATGCAGCGAAATTAGAACATGTGTTATTATATGAAAGCAATTACATGTAAATTCTGCATGCAGAAAAATTCTGCAAGATATCTCTAATTCTAATTTCGCTGCACAGAGGCAGTGCTACCACAATAAAAAAAAAATAAAAACTACTTGAAAACTCAGATAAAAATGGATGATTTTGACATTTTGTTTGAAAATGAATTATTTTTTTATAATCAAATAAAAATGAATGATATTTTTTTGTAAATGATAATATTTTTGTGATTATTTGTTCATAAAGATATTCAAATATTCTAAGCCATCCAAATTATAAAATAATTAAAACTAATATTGTTAATATATAAATTTTTGGGAAAGGATTATCGGAAACAGTGGTATATGTAATTTGAGCTTAAATTTTAATTTAGACATAAACGTTTTTACAGGCAACGATTCAATTATTTTCTTCTATCTCTTAATTAAAAAGACAGTTTTCTCTAAATTGCGACAACTTTCACTTATAACTATTTCAAAATACGTAAGAACACGAACTGTCCTGGTTACGAAAATTCTGCACGTCAAATATATAAAAATTCTACACATCTATTTTAGATGCAGATATGCATGCAGCACTGCGTGCAGAATTTCTGCACATGTATTTTGGGCATAATTCTAATTTCGCTGCACAGAGGCAGTACTACCACAATAAAAAAAACAAAAACTACTTGAAAACTCAGATAAAAATGGATGATTGGATGACATTTGAATGACAAAATGAATTATTTTTTTTATAACTCAAATAAAAATGAATGATATTTTTTTGAAAATGAAATTATTTTTGTAATGATTATTTGTTTATAAAGATATTCAAATTTTGTAAAAAATCCAAATTATAAAATAATTAAAACTAATATTGTTAATAAATAAATTTTTGGGAAAGGATTATCGGAAACAGTGGTATATGTAATTTGAACTTAAATTTTAATTTAGACATAAACGTTTTTACAGGCAACGGTTCAATTATTTTCTTCCATCTTTTAATTAAAAAGACAGTTTTCTTTAAATTGCGACAACTTTCACTTATAACTATTTCATAATACGTAAAAACACGAACCGTCATTGTTACGAAAATTCTGCACGTCAAATATATAAAAATTCTGCACTCTATTTTAGATGCAGATATCCATGCAGCACTGCGTGCAGACTTTCTGCACATGTATTTTGGGCATTCCTCTTTTATTTTTATTCAAACTTCATATAAAAGGCAAATGTATTTTACAGGTTTTCTATATTTTTTAACTGTTCTAATTAATTGAGACAACAATCAAAAATGGCCGCCGAGTAAACACGTAGTCAATTTCGTGCTAGTGATTTTTAGTATCTTTCTGGGTATTCTTGCTTCTAAAATTAAATAAAATTATTAAATGTGCAACAATTAAAATCGCGACATCGTACATAAGTTTATTTGCTCTATTGTGTTAACTAGTGTTTTGTATCATAATGATCACTAAATCATCTAACCCTAAAATTAACATGTGTTAAACCTGAACTACTAAACTTTCAGTTTACTTTTATAGTGATCTGCCATCTTTTAGGCTATTTTTATACATCTTAGACATTATACCTTCATTGCCTTATCTTTAAAAATCTTCATATCTCTAAAATTATCATGTGTTAACCTAACAATTAAACTTACAGTGTATCTTTATAGTGTATTTGCTCTATCGAGTTAACCAGTGTTTTGTATCATAACGATCACTAAATCATCTAACCCTAAAAT
This sequence comes from Diogma glabrata, assembly GCA_963693315.1. Lineage (NCBI taxonomy): Eukaryota > Metazoa > Arthropoda > Insecta > Diptera > Cylindrotomidae > Diogma > Diogma glabrata. The sequence goes on from OY856187.1 coordinate 390,598,188, forward strand.
TAAAATGTGTTAAACCTGAACTACTATACTATCAGAGTACTTTTATAGTGATCCTGCCAATTTCTAGGCTATATTTTTACACCTGAGACATTATACATAGCCTTATCGTTAAAAATCTTCATAACCTTAAATTAACATGTGTTAACCTAATAATTAAACTTAGTGTATCTTTACAGTGATCCTGCCAACTATTAGATACTACAGTCGCAACACCAGTTCCACAGCTATAAACACTATTCAACATCAATTTTCAACTTCTATATTAAGTTTCATCGGAGTCTTCGTTATAATTGGAAAGTAGCATATTACCATCAGCCTATTCTGGCAAAGCAACTTTTGAAATCATTGCTTAACCAAGTCCAGCTCTATTGTCATCGATCCGTTTTGGAATTACTACTTCACCAATCATTACTCAACTAAGCTTGGTCTTGCTGCAACACCATCAAATAGCTACATCTGGATCAATACGTGCATATCAACCTGGCATCTATTTATTGCAATCATCAACATTCATATGCTAACCATTGCTGAAACATAATAGTTTATTTTTTCTACAAACCACAAGAATTCTTGTTTTGCTATCATTACCACAGCTCTATTGACATCAACTGGATTGCTAACCTTCTTCACGGCTATCTTCACTAAATGTAAGTTGAACTATCACGGAATATCGCATTGCTTCGCATTTTAATTTTTAATACTATAACTCAACTAACTACTCTTTTAATTAACTTAATTCTTGAATAATTATTAATCTTTAATAATTAATTAGTAATCTTAAGCATTAATAATTAACTTTAGTTATAATTAAATTAACTTAACTAGCATAAACTCCTTACTTAATTATTAACTACTTATCAATCAATTAATTGTTTAATCTATCCTCATAATTAATTAACGTAACTAACGCATAATTTCTTACTTATTATTCAAGCAATCTATACTACTAATTACTTTAATTATAGTATAATTAACCAACTTTAACCACTTTCTACCTTGCAAATCATTAACTTTTCTTCATAACTCTACTCCCACACTGTAATTATGCCAGACTCTTGCCCAATCTGCAAGTCTGCTGTTAATAGCAACAATGCCAGCATTCAATGTGATACCTGCTCATCGTGGATTCACAAACCTTGCTCTAAATTATCGTCCATTGAATACTCTAAATTCGAATCTGATCCAAGTCTTACCTGGTCCTGTTCCATATGCACCAAAAAAAATTAACCTGTTACTACTCAGCTCTCTCAAATTCAAAATTCAAAATCAAAATCATCCCACTGGTCACCTCCATTATTGACCACAACCAGGCTGATGTAAAAAACGATCTTCAACGCCTCAAAGCTGAGAACACCAGAATGCTTAGAGAACAGAGACGCCGGGATATTCTCATCTCTGGTCTTCCAAACTCAACCAACCATCGTTACCATTCGTGACTCCATTATGAAGGCTTATTTTCTCAAAAAACGCTTACCTATATCGGACATTTTTCCCTCCCTAAAACTTCTTAGCCTTATTCACTTCAACGACAATCTTCCTCCTATCTTGGCTACTATGGCTAAACACGCTCGCTCTCTTAAAAAGTCCAATCGTATCTCTCGCATTGGGACCTCCAGCATTTTCATATTCTCTTCGGACGGATCTACCCTTGAGTTTTTCTGTCCTTCTGAACTCTCGTCTAAATACCAACTTTAATAACTTTTCTCCCTTCTGTTAGTCATGCTATACTCCCTTCTTTTCACCTCACTGCACGAAAATTGACAACTTTATGCCATTATGTTCCTATCAAATACATATATCAAAATATTAATTTTTCTCCTCTTGTCCTTCACTTCCTCCTCCCTTATCCCATACCATCTTCTCCCCCCATCAACCCACGTAATCCCTTCCTTCTATTTCTTAAATATACGACTCTTCACATTCGGTAATCATGTCTCGTGATAGTTCATCCAGGGTAGCTAGTGACAGCTCATATCTAATAAAGACCCTCAGCAAATATCGCCAGTCTCTAAACATCGGCCACTTAAATGCTCAAAGTCTAAAACCTAGTGCCTTCTCTTCTAAGTTAGAAGAAATTAAATCTATACTTTCTAGATCTCTCCTTGACATGGTCGGTGTTTCTGAAACATGGCTTAAATCATATGTCTCCAACTCTGTAGTTGAAATCCCCGGTTATCGGACCCATCGGCATGATCGTCCAAGAATTAGAGGTGGTGGTGTCGCTCTTTATGTTAACAAAAAAATTAAGTCCAAAAAAATTCACACCTACGATGATTCCGATGTTGAGGCTGTCTTTGTTCAGATTAATCTGGGTGGGACTCGCATTCTGGTTGTTGTTTCATATCTCTGTAAGGGCAAATTTTCCTTAATCGAAGACATTATTGCCCCTTACTCCAATCTCTATCCCTATATTATTCTTATGGGTGACTTTAATACTAATATGCTCAATCCTCATTCCTTATCCCATGCTTCCGACATCTGTTCGCGTCTCAACCTCCACATTGTTCACAATAACTTACCTACCCACCGTGCCTACAATTCCCCTACTGGATCGTGTATAGACTTTTTCCTTGTTAGTGATCCCTCTTCCTCTCCTTAGTGACCAATTTTGGGTGCCTGGGATTTCTGCCCATGCCTTCATCTTTTCCTCGCTTAACCTAAGTAAGGTCTATAAACCTTCCCCTGTCCTCTATCATGACTATAAAAACGTCAACCTCGAACTTCTATCTTCTGATACTCTTTTAACTGATTTTTCACCTTTTTACACCTCGACTGATTCAGAATCGAAGCTTCAACTCCTCAACAATATTCTCCTTAACCTTCTCAATAAACATGCTCCTCTTCGCTCCTTCCTCCCTCCTCCTCCTAGCTCAATCAACCTAACTCCCGAAATGCTCCACATCCGCAACCTCCGCGACTTATCTTTTAAAGCTCACAAAGCAAACCCTTCAACCATCAGCTGGAAAATCTTCTGTCACCATCGCAACCGATTCAAATCCTTAGTACGGAAAGCTAAACTTGATCTTGGAGACAAAATGTTTTCAGATTTGCCATCTTCTAAAGCAATGTGAGCTAAACTCTCTAGCATAGGTGCCATTAACTCGATTTCTGAACCCTCTTTTCTTAATCCTTCTGAACTTAACTCCCTCAACCAATCCTTTGTTTCCGCTAACTCCTTCTCACCTCTCCCCCGCTACGATTCCTCCTTTCCTGAACACCACAATTCCTTCTCCTTTCGCTCTGTCACTCTCTCCGAGATTGAACTAGCATTCTACTCTATCTCTTCGAACGCGGTTGGTTCTGATGGTATCCCCATCAAATTTCTTAAAATCCTTTTTCCCTTCATTCTCCCTCATATCCATCATCTTATTAACCACATCATTATGACCTCTTCCTTCCCATCCTCGTGGAAATTTTCAACCGTTCGTCCTATTCCTAAGAAGGGTAGTGATGAGTTCCGTCCAATCAGTGTTCTGCCTGCTCTATCCAAGGTTTTCGAAAAATCATAAAAAGCCAGATTATTGAACGTGCTGCTGCCAATAATCTCCTTTCTGATCATCAATCTGGCTTTCGTAGCCATTATAGTACTACCCACACAATGATTGATATCACTGATCGACTTAGACAAAATATAAATAATAAGCTCATCTCTATTCTTCTTCTTCTTGATTTAATAAAGCCTTCGATTCAATTAATCACGCAACTCTCATTTTAAAAATTAAATCGCAATTCCGTTTCGCTTCTTGTGCCTGTAATCTTATCTTTTCTTACCTCTCTGGAAGATCCCAATGTGTTTCTTCCGGTAATCTCTTGTCTAGTTCTATTCCCGTCCTTAAAGGTGTTCCCCAAGGTTCCATTCTTGGTCCTCTTCTTTTTTCCATCTACATTAACGATATCACCTCAGTCACTCAATTTTCTATTCTCCACTTATTTGCTGACGATGTTCAAATTTTACATGCTCTTCCCACCTCTGACATTCAGCGTTGTTTCGCGGAAATTAACCATGATCTGGCTAAAATCTGTGATTGGGCCCATAGCAATATGCTTGTCTTGAACCCCATCAAATCACAAGCCTTACTCTTTAACTGCCCTTCTTCTCTTCGAAATCTTGGACTTGGAGTCTCTCTTGGTGGCATCCCCATTAACTTCGTTCAACACGCGATGAGTCTTGGTATTATCATCGACCAAGATCTCTCATGGAAACCACATATCAACTATGTCATAGGCCGTGCTACTGCTGCAATGAGGAAGCTCTATAGCCTTAACCATTATCTTCCCTTGCATATTAGGAAGCTACTTGTTCATGCTTTAGTCATGCCTATTTTCAACTACGGCATCGAAATATATTCTCGATGTACACAGGAAGGGATTTCCCGTCTTACTAAATCCTTCAACTGGGCAGTTAGATTTATTTATAACCTAACAATTCGCGATCATGTCTCTGGCTGTGCTTTCGACCTTTTTGGCACCTAGTTCTCAAATCACATCTCTACCAGCCTTCTGCTACTCTTTTTCAAAACTTTTAGATTTCATTGTCCCCCATTCATGCTGCAATGGTTCTCTTTTTGTCCTTCTCGTCGAGTACAAAAAGTCATCCTCCCATCTGTTTCTTGCAACTCTTGGGCTCTTTCGTACTCAATCCGTACTTCAAAACTCTTCAACAAACTTTCCTCTGATTTAAAGAAATTCAATATTTCTATACCCTTATTCAAAACCAATATACATTCCTTCCTTAATAATGTGTAACCCCTAATTTTACCCCCATTCGCGTAACATCTTCAGCTCTTCACGTTCCTGGTCTTTATATTTAATTTCTCTGTTCCTAGCTTCCCTCCTTCACACTTCACTGTCTGTCAAGAGTCGTATTTTTCCAGAAATTCTACATTCTTCGTTATAATTTCCCTCCCCCTCTATCCTATACTATTCCCTCCTACCTCCCTCCCTTCCATCTTTCCTCCCTTCCAACCTCCCTCAATTATCCTCTCTTTGAGTTTTATCACACTCAAACTCACACCTCTTATTAATAAGTCTTGACTTTTTTATTTGATTTTTTTATATATATATACAGGAATACCTCGCATAGTACGGTTAATCGGTTCCACCATTTAGCCGTACTATTTGAAACCGGACTAATCGAGGAACTAACTACATACAAAAAACGATAATTTGTTCCATACAATTTGTTTTTTCCTGTTTTTCAATAAAGAAAACGAGAGAAATATATTCAAATGTACATATATTTATTAAAAATAACTAAACAAACAAAAAAAAGTTAATTTAAAATGGTTAAAACAACTAGATAAACAAAATTCACACAATTCACTTTAAATTCTAATGTTTTAATTAATTTTTGCCAAAAAATTGCAATAACGATGTCTGGATCATTTTTGGTGGTTTCTCCTCAACAATTCTTTGTAGCAATGAATTGTATTGTTTGTTGTTCTCCCTCTCCCTGTCGATCTTGGGTGGAAATCTTTTGTCAGATTCATTGGCAAAGCACTTTTTTGAATTTCCGTTGGCCGCATGTTGGTTGATGTTTTTGATGCAGCTCTTCATATTTTCGCGTTTCTTTTTACGTAGACTTTTTGCTGAGGCTTTCCTGGCGCATAGATAATCAGCTTGGGAGCTTCGGGTGTTCCTTGTTAACCATTTTTCTCGCAGTTTTTGTTTTTTTTTGTGGGTCGTTTTCCGATTGTAGTTTGTGTTGCGGCTATAATGGTTGATTGAAGCGTTTGCCATTCTTCTTGTATGTTTAATGCATCTCAGAAGAGATGTCATGCTCTTTTATGTTTTGTGTTATTATTTCCTGGTATCTATTCAGCGTTTCCGGATGTTTAAATGCTTCGACATTCCAGCGCACGGTCTTTTTCTCAGAGTCCATATCAGCACCTCTGTATGATCGAACATCAGTTATACTTGTAGAGTGTCTCTTAGAGATCATGACTTGATCGATTTGATTTTCCATTCTTCCGTCATTTGATTTCCATGTTGCCTTGTGAATTCTCTTGTGAGGGAAGAAAGTGCTGGGAATTACTAGATCATACATCATAGCCAGCTCGGCTGCACGGAAGCCGTTATTGTTGCTGGTATGATGCAAGCTGTTAGGGCCAATATGTGTTTTAAGTTTTGCAATCCTCCCAATTTCAGCATCAAAGTCACCTACCACGATTTTTATATCGTGCCGCGGGATTTTATTGATGACTTCTTCGAGTTCTAGGAAGAACAGGTCTTTAATATCATCTGTTTTATCTTCAGTAGGTGCATGAACATTGACGATCGTTACATTGAATTTTTGCGTGCGGATTCTCAGTGTGCATAACCGCATATTAATTGGGCACAAGTCGATAACATGCTGATTCACGCGACGGTGTATAAGAAAGCCAACTCCAAATTCTTCTCCGTTTTGATGACCGCAATAATAAAGAGAGTACCCTTTCGCTGTTTCATGGATTCCACTGTCTGGCCTTCTTAGTTCTTGTAATGCCACTATATCCAGTGTGTAGCTCTCGACTTGTTGGGTGAGTTTTAGGAGATCTCCTGGTCTTCTAAGACTTAGCACGTTCCAGGTTCCCATTTTTAAATCGTAGTCCGGGTACAGTTTCCGAGGTCGTTCTAATAATGAATCCGAGATATTCCAAGGCCTGTGTACAGAATTCATGACAATAGTTTTATACGGAAATGGGGTGTTAGCCCTTCGCCCAACCCAAATTTTCGTGAATGGGTTCGTTCTGCACCTTAAAGTCACCAGAAACAACCTTTTTACACGTTTATATAGCGAGCCGCTTGATCCAAGACAGACGCCCGCTGCAAGCCGCCCCTAACATAGAGAACAGCCGCTTTTTACACTTGATCCAAGACAGCCGCGAGCCGCTTGATCCGAGTCAGATGCCCGCTCCAGGCCACCCCTAACATGGAGAACAGACGCTTGAGTTGCATTGGTTTTATGGCACCAATGACTCGCCTTGGTGCAGAATCATTGAGAATAAGCAGTATTTACTCTGCCCCTCTCAACTACACCAACCTACTTCTGTTAGCGTTACCCAGGTAGCATGGCGTAACGTAGAATTTCGGATTTTCAATACCCTTTATTGTTTATTGTTCGACGGATTGTAATGCTACGTTCGATATTAGGATCAACTTGCTTAACATAACCTGAAACTTTTTCGACCATTCCAATAATTTTTGAAAGCTATTCAGACGTTAAATCTCTGAAGACATTTCAGCACAGTCATCGTTGTCTGAGTTTTGCTTATAAAAATAATTTTATATATGTATTATGTATGTACATATTATTTTTTTTAAGAATAATTTTTCCCTAGAATTTTTTTCCTTATCATTTACGTTTTTTTTTGAAAATTTCAAAACCGTACTATAGTGAAACCGGACTAATCGAAGCCGTACTATGCGAGGTATTCCTGTATATATTTATATGTATATATTTTTTGTTTAAGCTTTTATAGCTTGTATATTATATTTGTTATTCGCTTGTTCATGCGCTACATATTTGTTCCATTAAACATGTGTGTATTTATATATATGTTATTATTTTATATTTTATGCCTTAGTTGAGGACTGTGAATTGTTTGATGTCCTCTTATGATTTGTATATATTGTTATTTCATAAAAAGAAAAAAAATAATTTTTTTTGTAATATTTTTCTTACTTGATTTATATAGAATCCTAATTAAATAAAAAAATTTTGTAAATTTTTATTGGATTATTATGGGAATTAATAATAGTTTCGCAGTTTTACTTAATAATTAAAAACAATAACACGTGTTAATAACACAAAACATTTATTTCTTTATTTCTTTTAACAAAGCACAATCATGTAATGTAACAAACGAAGTGAAGTCGGAAGAAACAAAAACTTATATATATGTATGTATATAAAAGATTCCCGCTTCATTGTTTTATGTGAGAGAGATAAATATATTATGAATATATGTATTGTTATAAATACAGTGGCATCCATAACGGCTTGCACACAAATAAATCTTGCTACTTCAATACTCCCACTCAAGATTTAATTTAATTGCTTAAAACTCTATAAATGATGTCTTACAGTATTTGTTAAATTTAAAAACTCAATTTTCTTTAATGCCTTGTGTTGTTAAAAAAAAATATCTTTGTATGTATGGGGAGATACAAAAATTGACCCAACATTTGTTGCGGTGGATTGGGAAAACCCCTAAAACCCAATCAGATCAATGTAAAAATTTAAATGCTATAAATGCTATTTATAGAATTCAATTATATGTTTAAATACATATGCTTGTATGCTATTTACAGAATTCAATTATATGTTTAAATATATATGCTTATATGCTATTTACAGAATTCAATTATATGTTTAAATATATATGCTTATAAGCTATTTACAGAATTCAATTATATGTTTCATTTTGAAAACATTTAGATCAAATTATTTTAAATGAATAAAAAAAATTTTGTTTTATTTATTAATTTGTAATTGTAATTGTAAACCTAATTTGTCGCGTAGTTTAGAAAATTGAATGGCAGGTAAGGGCTTTGTGAAAATATCTGCCAATTGTTTATCTGTTGAAAGATAAATAAGTTTTATTATATTTTGTACAATTTTTTCTCTAGTGTAATGGTATTTGATGTCTATATGCTTAGATCTTTTATGATCTGTTGGATTATTAGCAATAGCAATTGTTCCATTATTATCTTCATATATTGGTATTGCTTCATTTATTTCAATATTCAATGTAGTCAACAAATGTTTTAACCAGCAAGCTTCTTTTACACCCTCATAGAGAGCAATATATTCTGCTTCAGTGGTTGATGTAGCAATTGAAGTTTGTTTTCTAGTGTTCCAGCTTATCGAGCAAGTATTAAAAAGTTTAAATAAAAAGCCGGTTGTGCTTTTTCGATCGGTATTATCACCAGCCCAATCTGCATCAACATAACCAGATAAAATATTTGTGTAATCCAATCTTTTGAAAGTTAATTTAAGATTTAATGTTCCCTTAATGTATCTTAAAATTCTTTTTAGATTTTTCCACAATTCTTTGTTGTTTTTAACTTGAAAGCGACTCAATAAATTAAGACTCACACAAATATCTGGTCGTGTGCAAAGCATGGCATACATTAAACAACCTATAAGATTTTTACAGGGTGCATCATAATATTCTTCAGAGTTTAATGCATTGTAATCTAATTTAGTGGGCAAAGGTGCATTTACAGGTTTACAATCCTGCATTTTGAATTTTATTAAGATTGATTCTAAATATGATCTCTGATCTAATGTGATTATTTCATCATTTCTTTCTATATTTATTCCTAGAAAATATTTTATTTCATTCATATCTTTCATTTGGAATTTTTCTTTTAAATATGTTTTAAACTCTTTTAATGTAGAAACACTGTATGTAGCAATTAAAATATCATCCACATACAATATTACATAAATATTTTCTAGAATATTACCCCTATCTAAGAAATATAAACAATTATCAGAAGCTGAATTTTTAAAATTGCATTTCTTCAACACATCGTCGAAATGCTGGAACCAACAACGTGCTGATTGCTTCAATCCATACAGCGCTTTATTTAATTTGCAAACTGTTTCATTAGGTGCCTTAATACCTTCTGGTATTCGCATATATAGATCTTCTTTCAAAATACCATTTAGGAATGCAGTTTTAACATCCATTTGATGGACTTGTAACTTGTATTGATTTGCTAAGGCAATGATTAGTCTAAAAGTAGTTATTCTTGCAACTGGTGCAAAAGTTTCCTCATAGTCGATGGGGTATTTTTGGCTAAACCCCTTTGCAACCAATCGTGCCTTATATTTTACTGGTTGTCCAGTTTCATCAGTTTTTATTGTAAAACACCACCTACATTGAATAATATTTTTATCATTTGGACGCTTTACAATTGTCCATGTATTATTTTGTAGGAGTGAGTCTATCTCTTCTTTAACTGCTTGCTCCCACTGAATTCTATCATCCATCGTTTTAATATCATCAAAATTTAAAGGTATTTTCTGATTGATATTAAGATGATAGCATTCATAGTCATTTATGAGATTTAATGGCATACTTCTTTTACGTATACTTCTTCTCATATTACTAGAATTTTCATTAAGATTATCATTGAAATTTTCAGCGATTTCTAATTCGCTGTTATTATTTTCAACATCACTCTTAATCTCTTCATTATTATCTGAATCATGTAATTTTTGAAGTTTGGTATTTACTTCACATTCCGACTCTCCTAATTGAATAGGAGGTCTCGTAGTTTTGAAGTTTAATTCATCAAATACTACATCCCGTGCAATAATTATATTATTTTTATCGGGATTGAAAATCCTATAACCACATTGATCATACCCTACCATAATACCTTTTATTGACTTTTCTTCAAATTTTGTTTTACGGGATTTATTGTGTACAAAAGCAGTACAACCGAATATTTTTAAATATTTTATTTTTGGCTTTCTATTGTGCCAATTTTCATAAGGTGTTGTATTAGAAGAAATAGCTTTACTAGGTGCGATATTTATCAGATAAATTGCAGTCAAAGTTGCTTCACCCCATAATTCCTTTGGCAATGCAGCACCGGATATCAGACATCTTGCCTTCTCGACAATTGTTCTGTTCATCCGTTCTGCAATGGAATTTTGCTGAGGTGTATACGGAACTGTAAAGTGAAATTGTATGCCTTTTTCAGCACAAAATAATTTAAATTCGTTTGAGGTATATTCCGTTCCGTTATCACAGTATAACTGAGCAATTCTTGAATTAAAATGGTTTTCACTCTTTGATGTGAAATCTTTGAATGCATTAAGGACTTGTGATTTATTAGACAATAAATACACTACTGTGTAATGAGTGTATTCATCAATAAAAGTTAGAAAGTAATTTTTGCTATCAAATGTTGATGGTGTGATTGGACCACACACATCGCTATGGATTTTCAATAGTGGTCTATTTACATGACTTCTATCACGGTTCCTTTGAAATGGAAGTCTTGCTTGTTTTCCTAATACACAAGCTTCACAAATACCTTCATTAGGATTGATATCCTGTATTACGTTTCCATCAGATAATAAATCAGAATTCTTTAGTCTAACAAATTTTTCTGTACTAATGTGCCCTAGCCTTTTATGCCATAAATCATAATTATTTGTATGTGTAATATTACACACATATTTAGAAATTTTAAAATTAATATAATAAAGATTATTATTTGATTTACCCATAATTATGTCTTTGTTATCCTTTTGGATAACAACTTGCCCATTTGACTGGAAATTCACATTGAAACCGGCTGCCTGGAGTTTTCCTACCGAAAGCAAGTTATGTTCCAAATCTGGTACGTATAAAACGTCCTTCAGTATTCCATTTCTGGTCGAATTAATTTTAATTTGGATATCACCCTTTTTGTAAGCCAGCAAAAAATTCCCTTTTTTGGCAATCTTTATTTTGATGGGTTGTTCAAAAGTTACCTCATTCACAAAAATGTTATCTAAATTGACTATGTGATTGGTTGCGCCCGAATCTAAAATAAAAGAGAAATCGTTATTAGTGTTTAAATCTCCTGCCATAAAAGCAATTGAATGCTGTAATGTTTCTATCCCCCCAGCCGCTTGTTGAGCATGATGGGTTGATTTCGGCGTTTGAGCTTGAACTCTTTTATAATAAAAGCAATCATTTTTCATGTGATTCTTTCTACCACAAAAATCACACCACACACTATTTTTATTTAGATTCAGTTTATTATAAACTGTTTTGTGGATTTTATTTTTCTTATTTATATATTTTTGTCCCCTATTTTTAAATTGTCGTTTTTTATTATCAGGTTTTACACTTGCATTTAAAGCTTTTACACTTTGGTTTATAATTTCACTTTTTAATTTTATTTCATAATCTAAAAGTCTTGTTTTGATAAAGGCTAAATTTAAAGTTTCGTCCGATAAGGTTTGGATAGCTGTTACTACAGGATCATAATTTATTGGTAGTGACAATAGTAATCTTGCAACCTTATTTATTTCGTCTAGTTGCGCACCACTTGATTGCAAATCAACTATCATTTCGTCAAACTTTAGAAAGTGTTGACTCAACGAGTCTTCCATTTTTAATTTAAATAATAATAATTTTTTTTCAATTGCAAGCTGTGTTGCAAGACTCTTTCTTTCGTAGATAGATTCTAATGATTGTATTATTTCTTTTGCAGTACTTTGTTCTGTTGCAAACCCAAGCATTGAATCATGTAAATATTCAATGAGAGTACTTTTAGCAACTCTTTCCATTCTTTTCCATTCATTATTAATAACCAATGGTCGCTCTTTATCAAGAGCATCAAGAGCATTGGCTTCAGCAATTATAGAACGCACTCTAAATTTCCAAATGGTGAATTTTTCACCCATAAAAGGCTGAATATTTCTTTTCACTTTATCACTCATGTTTTATGTTGAAAACTAATTTTAAATTCGAATAACTATTCACTATGCATATACGTATATGTTTTTAAATTTATTTCACAATTGTTTTTATTTTAAACTATTGATTAATTTACTAACGTGAACTGGGCACATAACCTATTGGATTATTATGGGAATTAATAATAGTTTCGCAGTTTTACTTAATAATTAAAAACAATAACACGTGTTAATAACACAAAACATTTATTTCTTTATTTCTTTTAACAAAGCACAATCATGTAATGTAACAAACGAAGTGAAGTCGGAAGAAACAAAAACTTATATATATGTATGTATATAAAAGATTCCCGCTTCATTGTTTTATGTGAGAGAGATAAATATATTATGAATATATGTATTGTTATAAATACAGTGGCATCCATAACGGCTTGCACACAAATAAATCTTGCTACTTCAATAATTTTTGAATGTATCTGGGCAAGAATTGGGCCACGGCCTGTTTGCCGTCTTCCCACCAATAAATAAATAAATAAATAAATAAATAATATTACATCCACTACTAAATTATCAAAAATATTTGCTAACATATTTGACTTAGTACGTAATATGGTTTGCCGAAGCCATCAAATAAAAAAAAATTACTTGACTAAAAGTTGAATAGAAAATATTTGTCCAACATATTTGATAGTGTGATACTGGCCTATATTATAAGAGTTAGGCCCGCTATACACTTGAACTAAACTATGTGAACTATGCGAACTATGTTTTTTGTATACAACGTAATTATACAAAAAAACATTGCGGAAACAAAACATTTAAAAAAATAAAATAAAAAAGGAAACATTACATTCATTACATTTTGTTTTAAAAATATTATTCGCGTTAAAACATTATTTTTTTAAAAACATAGTTCGCATTGTTAGCTAAAGTGTATAGCGGGCCCTAGCTGTTGGATTCAAATTAATGTTGTTCATCAATCGTCATGAAACTGGACAAAAGCATATGGGTAATTCTTTTACAAATCGAACAAATTTGGGCAAAATCTGACCGACACATTTTTGATTTGGCTGAATTTTTTTACAGGTTTTATAACGAAAAAAAAGATATACATGTTCGAGGATTTTTTTTAGCTAGGCGCTAGAAAAATTACCTTATTTGTAACAGTAAAACTCATTTTTCCATTAATTAAATATACGTTTCTTATTGAAAATTGAACGATAAAATTAAAATACGATATTAAAATTTAAAATACGATGGTCATACTAAACATTCTTTATTTTTGTTAGATAATGACTAAAAATTGATTTAAACATTTTATTTGTTTATAAATTATAACAATAGCAATTTGTTAATAATTTTTATAAATAACATCCGCTCTATTTCCCCTAAAAAAAAACCAAATAGAAAAATCCTCGAACAAGTATATATATTGTTATGTTTATATAGAATCCGTAAAAATTTTTTCAGCTGAATCAAAAATGTCTTAGTCACATTTTGTCCTAATCTGTTCGGTATGTAAAAGAATGACCCATATATGGAATTTTTTGTCGTCCCGCGCTCGATAAATAAATTTATTTCTAACATTAAAAATCATTTCTCTATTAATTAATAATACTTTTTTTATAGGAAATTAAATTTAAAATACGATGGTTGTACTAAAAACTCATTTCGTGGGTGGGGCAATAACTAAAGATCAATTTGAACATTTGATTTGTTTATAACAATAACAAATTGTTGCTAATTTTCATTAATTTTAATTTTTTTTTGTAAACTAGCATCTTTTAGCTTTAAAATAAAACAAACTAGCGATTTTTATCTTTAATCAAAACCGAAGTTATGAATATTTGAAAATAACTCATCAAGCCAAAAAGCATGAAATTCTCGAAATTTAGAACCGCTATATTTTCTAAAAAAAAAAATCCTCGAACCCGTATATCTTTTTTTTCGATATAAAACTGATAAAAAAATTTCAGCCAAATCAAAATTGTGTCGGTCAGAAAGGGGTTCGGTTTGTAAAAGAATTACCCATATTGGGTATAAGCAACTGGGACATAAGCATCATCATTTGCAAATAAAACCAAATTAACATTTTGTACAAAAATAAATTTTTAACAGTTTTTATTTTTCCAATAAATTATATAAAATATTTTTATGCTTATTTACATAACTATATAAGTATGTTTTTTATATTAAGTTAATAATTATTAAACCGAAGTTAATTAATTACATAATTTATAATTAATCACAGCATTAAAAGTTGGTTGTAATACAAAATAAATTTAAGAAATATAATTTATTTCATTTGTTTGTATTATTAATTTTTTTCTTGACCAGGCATTTTATTATTATATAATTATAAGTATACGTTTGTTATACTTAGTACATTAATGTTAAAAAAAACAAATTCCAGTAGTTATAATAAAATAATTGTTTAGATATTAATAAAGTTAATGCATAAAATTATATTTCAACTTGAACCAATAAGAAACCATGGTAGAACAACAGTTACAGCTATTGCAGCAGCACATGTAGCACAAACCAAGAGAAAATGTGTTTTATTTATTGAATCATTTCCAATAGAATTTTCTTCGATTGGATCTTTTATGTATTCTAAGACTTCAACATCACAACGGAATTTTACTTTTGATGCATCACGACGCCAAAATAATTGACCAGAAGACTCACGACGATCTAAACTCCAGATTGGTTCTGCTGGTACTGTAAACGAAACAAAAATTATTGAAAATTAGTTTTATTTATTAAATTGGTTTTATATTATTAAATATAATTATTTCATAAAAATAAAATAGGTAACTTGTGAGTTGTGTTGTGACTGAAAGATTATTATAATTCTTTTTTTGCTAGCAAAGGATTGTTCCCGTAGAATAATTTGAGTAAAAGGAAAATGTTTTTCCTTGATTATTTCATTTATATATAAAAACATATTCTACATCAACAAATGTAGAATATTTTTTAGAGTCTGGAAGGTACTACCAAGTCCAAAAAGACTTGGAAAACACATTGTAAAAAACTGCTGTTTAATCTATCATTTGTATTAAATATACTGTGCAGGGCTACACAAAAATAAGTGTTTTAATTCACTATAACAAACAGTTCCATTGTAAGGTCAAAGTCAAGGTAGGTCGAGTGATACAGGAACAACGCTAAGAATTAAAAAAAACGTGAGATATTTGATAGTAAAATTCCAAACCTATTAACTAATAAAACTATCCAAATAAAGTTGATTGTTACAATAACGATTTACGTTTATTTATTTTTTATTGTTGATGACTGTATTCAGTTATTGTCATTGTAGATAATTAAATTTAAAATATTGACATTTGCCAAATAAAAAGTAAAAGAAAGTGTTTTATTGATAAGGATTATCGCATGAGTTTACTATAGCATTCAAATTGGAAATCACAACAAAGCTACTTAAATTAACTCAAATTTTTGGAATTTGTACTTTTTTGTTATTTCATTATCATTTCAGTACGTATTTACATTATTCATTAAATCAATAGATTTTTTTTTCAATTGCGAACATGAAACACAATAATTTTAAAAATATATTTATATTCAATGTGCATGTGAAGTTTGATATTTTATATCAACCGCAAAATTGGTATAAATGAATAAATTATAACAAAATTGGAACTAATAGATGCATTTTATTTAGAATTTATGTTTAAACTCATGAAAAGAAAATGATTTTGTTTAGACTAAAAGGCTCGGCTCAGCTTAAGACAAAGTTATGAACAAAGTAGAGATCAACTTGCAAATGTTAATTCTGGGTGGGTGGGAAACATCTGATAAGAAACCATCAGATGGTTGAATAATATAATGCAGTTCATTGGTTATGGAGCATATCGTATGCAAAAGCATTTATAGTTTTTGATATTTTGTTCGCAAAGCGCAATTTAAAACGGACCCGGCAGGCATCTATAGAAATTGTAAAATCTTGAACCTTTCTTTGGATGGATTCATTCTCGTTTGATGTGTTGTGTGGAACACATCATTCTTGTTTCTAAATTTTAATTTAATATTTGAACTTTCGT
Source organism: Diogma glabrata (assembly GCA_963693315.1). NCBI lineage: Eukaryota > Metazoa > Arthropoda > Insecta > Diptera > Cylindrotomidae > Diogma > Diogma glabrata. The sequence continues at coordinate 390,614,661 of OY856187.1, forward strand.
GTGGTTTTATTATTACCTAGTTATTTAACTATTGTAACTATTGTGTTTGAGTGCTGATTTTCTTTTTATATATTAAGTAAGAATTAATATTTTGAATAATGTCAAATTGTAGTGAATGTGGTCTAAAAATAGATAGAAAGTGCAATGATATAATTGATTGTGATAACTGTAAAAATTCTTTCCATATAAAATGTGTACCATTAAATCTTGTTGATTTAAATGCGTTCAAAAAGGAAAATAATAAGTGGATTTGTAAGAAATGTGTAGATGATAGTCAGAGATCGGAATATAAAAAATTTTTATCTCAGTTGTCCGAAGTATCATCATGTATGAAAAATGGATTCGATAAATTGGAAGAGCTGATTAATCAGTTCAAATCGCTTTCCTCGGAACATGAGATCTTAAAAAATGAAAATATGTTACTGAAAGAACGAATGTCGTTTTTGGAACAAAGGATAAATGTTGTTGATGAAGATTCTCTGAAAATGAAATTTGAAGTTGTAGGTATTCCTAAAACTGAAAATGAAAATATTGTACAAATTGTTGATGATTTGTGTGTAAAAGGTCTTAATCTTGATTTAGAAAAAAATGATATAGTAAATTGTTACAGAAATAGATCAAATAAAATTATATGTGTGTGTGCTTCAAAACAGGTTAAAGACGTTATTCTTAAAAAACGAAGAGAGTTGAAAAGTAACTTTACCGGTCAAAAATTTGGTTTAAATAATAACAACAAAGTTTATGTGAATGAATGTTTAACTGTTTTCAAAAGCAATTTGCTGTTCAAAGCAAATGAATTTAAAAAAAGAGGTATAGTTAAGTATAGAAAGAGGTATAGAAAGAAGGCGAGAAGGTCATTTATATTAACTCTCTATCAGATATTGATAAACTCAAAATTTAAATGATGAATGAAGATAATAACTTGTATTTTAATATAAATGAACCTTCTTGCCATGTAATAAATTCAACAGAATATCCTCAAAAAGATTTTAAATTTTCTGTAATCTATCAAAACATTCGCTCTATGCAGTGGCGTCATTTCCCCAAAATCGTGGGGGGGGGGGGGGGGGGGGCGAGAATTTAAATGACATAATAAGATTTTTTTCGTAAAACATAACATACACATTTTTATACACACATATATTTAAAAGCATTTAAATGCATGGACTAAGAAATAAAAATAAAATGATTTTGAGTTACCTCGGTTACTCTGCTAGATCTTTGTTTTCTGTTGTTGTTTCATTGAAGCGAATGTCGCAAAGTTCTGCAAAATCCCTTCATTTGTTAGAAATAATTTTAAATTTAGTATCATCTCTGCATTGTTTAAGCATCAAGAAAGTAGTTTTAATTAAAGCGCTTGTTCTAGAAACTATTATATCTTTGCTTTGTAACTGTTCAGAGAGTGAATTTGTAAACGACAGCAGATCGAGCAGCATAAAAAAAGGATGGTTTTTCTATACGATCCCAGGCATCCCAGGATTTAAAATTTATGAGTCACGTAGTCCCAGGATCCATAAAACACCACGGGATTGCAGTCCCTACGTGACTCCTCTTATGTCGAATCGTTTTTTTGTTTGTTTGTTTGTTTTCCTTTATTTGTCTCAGAGAGAAAGAGTTATGTCTACCCTAAACTGACCAGAGCCAAATCGTTAAAATGTGGGACAAAATGCAAACATTTTTCCAAATACTAGCTAATTAGCATTTATATTGCGAGAAAGTGGGACGGTGAAAACGTGCTAACTAGATTGTGCATAAATTTACTATTTAATGCTTTCCTTTACTATTTGTTTACTATTTAATTCTACAAAAAATCCTTTTATTTTAATTGGACATTTTTCAACCGTTAGGAAACATGCTTACAGTGGTTCGTACGTTTTCAAAATTCTTTCTGGTGCTGGCATTACCGCCAGTCAGCGAGTTTCACTGTATCCAATAAGTTGGTTATGTTTGACATTACTTTTGCCGCAGAACTCCTTCAAGTTAAACCAGTAAAGACAGTAAAATATCCAATTTTTTTTAACCCTGCCATTTAAATCAGCAGCACTTCTTATTGCATTATTTAGAATACGGGCTGCGAATCCAATACCCAATACATTCTGGTTCAAATTCGCGTTTAGCTTGCTTTTAAATTTTCACCCCTTGACGTGACACCACTAAAATTGGTGTTCGTGTTATCAGCGCAAATTGCAACTAGTTTTTTGTCAATGTTAAATAACAACAAGAAAACAAAATAACAACAAAACTTGTTTAAGCTACTGGAGCTGGCGGCTTATAGCAACGCTTTTTTATGTTTATCTGTATCTATATGTCTTTTAATATCATAATGTCCACTGTTAATTTGCAAATTCACTCCGACTGGTAATACAATAAACTTTTGCGTCGTTATATTTTGATTTTTTTTATAAAAGGATAGTCCAATTCAATATCGTATGAGAATTTACGTAAACGTTTTCTATCCATCTTGATTTGCAGGAGAACTTTTTAAATATAATTTTAAAAATTAGTAAAAATTTACCTTTTATAGTAGCTTAAAACTTTTGTTACACAAGTAAAGACTGCAAAACAATTGAAACAATTTATTTTAATTTTACTAAATAATTAATATCTCTTCTGTATTCTGTAAGTATAAGAGGTATATAGTATACCTTACGTTCTATCTTTTGCAAATCTATACCATTTATTAAGTTTTTATGCTGTTTACTTTGTTTGTTCAATGTTCTTTATTGAGAAAAAAAATTAGAAATTAGAAAGTAATAATTTTACTTTTGAGCTACCTAGTTAAAGTGTGTTTAAACAGAGTTTGAAACGCTATTTATATCACTCCTTTACTTTGTTCTTCCAGAGTGCGTAGCTTAAAAAAAATATAACACTCCCACACAGAGGAGTGAAAATAGTAAAATATCATTCTTGCTACTAAATTGAAATAAATATTTTCTTTCAAATACTCAAAACTTTTATTTTTGCTTCAAATTTGATGCTTTCCAACGTAAAATGCTTCGAATGATTCGTTCAATTATTCATGTATTGTTAGAAAAATGAATATAAAGGATGACTAATTTTGTTCTTTTGCAAATCAAATAAAAGAACAGGAAAATAAAATCTGCTCCAAAGGAGTAAAGTCGAAAAAACAAAAATTTTGCTCTTACGAGTAAGAACGATATTCAAATTATGAACATTTTAATTTTTGAATATTATTTCAAAGGATTGAAATGAGTGCTCGAATAAAGTAAAATTGTAAACTCTGGTTTGAAAATTTAAATGTTTATGAATTTATACGGAAAACTGCGTCTTTTTAAGTAAAATATTTTGTATTTTATTATTCATAATATACTTTTGATCTCTCGTATATACACCGGGGAGATGTTTCTATAAACAAAGAAACCTTTTCGCTGAGGTAGATGTGTTAGACATCAATAGATATTTGCAAAATAAAATGTAAGTCATTGAAGTGAAAAAAACTGAGGTTAGTATTTCTATGAAAATTATAGTTAAAACACTATTTAGTAAAAAAAATATTGCACTGGTTTGTTCTCTCAATATAGTTAAATCAACATATACATAACATCATACAAACTGCAAGAAAAAACTGTGAAGCCATTGCTTTGACTAAGATATTACGCAAACTGTAGGTAGGTAGATATAAGGTTTTTTGATTATTTCGATAATGCGGGCAAATGTGGTGGAAATATTTGTTTCGTGGGACGCTTCGTGGGACAAATTTCTCCGTGGGACAACGCAACGAAATGTGGAACATTTCCACGCAGCGTGGGACGTCTGGGCAGTTTACTACCCATAAACGTGCGTACATTTTTCATTTGATTCAAAATTGCACAATTATTGCGGGCTTCTTTTAAATCTATAAAAAAAATCTACCACAAAAAAAATGAACAAAGATTGACGTTTAGGATACATTTTAGATTTTATTATAACCAACCAAACATATAATTTTTGCTATTTTATGAATTAAAAATTATAGTCCATATAGCGAAAAGAATTTGTCAGCAAGTTTTCATAACATATTTTGAAAATATTTACATAACTTAATTTGTTCGTGTCGTTAGAAAATATTGCTTGTCCATTATAAAACATTCAGTATTATAAAATCACTGGAAATAACACAAAAAATTTAAATTACTCCCGTAATTATTTTCATTCATTTTATAAAAATTAGAACAACTATCAAGAAAACTTTAGATATGTTATAGGATTTTACATTTAGAATTGTTTTTAATTTATTGTTTTTAAAAAAGTTGTAAAGTTTGTACAATATGATATAGATAAAAAACAGGACCAAACAGTCAGGCTTCTCAAAATAAGTGGGGCATGGAGGGATCAGTTTTTATTGTTTAAAATTTCTTTTTTTATTTTTGATCTACGGGTGTGACAAACCCGCGTACTCCAGTCCCTGCTATTGACATACGAGTTGACGTGAGATATCACATACCAATGGCAATAGCAGTGACCCGAGCAGAAATTAGTTAGGGAAAGCCTGAATACAGTCAGGGCCTGATCAGGGTCAGATAGGGCAAGCCCTATTAGGGCAATCTGATGTGGGCCTGTTCCGGACCTGAATTAGAATACCCTTTTAGGGCAAACCTTATTTGGATACATCCGGCCCTGATTTGGTTTTTCGTATCTGACCCCTAGTTGGGCAATCTGATCAGGGCCTGATACAAAATGCCTTACTAGGGTTTGCCCTATTTAATTTTATATGGAAAACTTGGTCAGTGCCTGATCCGTTTATCCCAATCAGGGCCTGATTTGGCAAAAGCGTTACACTCATGATCAGGGCCCTATCAAACTAGCGCTAGCCTGATCAGGGCCGTATTTGAGCCCTAAGAAATTTCTGCTCGGGGAGATATCACTAGCCATAGTGACGTTTTAGGGGTGGTGGCGGATGAACTGTATTCAGTCAACGGTAGCACTCTCAATCTTAGCTTTAAAATAATCCTTGATGATGAGACGCTATTGCTTCCTTGAAGAAACGAGCCTTCATATAACTATGTGTGGGCTTTAATCATTAAGAAAGATGGTGCGTCAAAGGATCAAGGAATAGGCAACCGGCTGGATTATTGGCAACTACATTTTTGTTTTGTTTCAGCAAATTTTTGCCAAAATTTGCTATTTACTTTTTAATCTACTTTTATTTTCTTTATTCTATCATAAAATATTGGCCTATGTCATATTTTGTCAGTGATAGGATTTTTTGTTTAGTTATCTATTCTTTAAAAAAAAATATAAAAAAATAAAACAAAGGAAGATTTACGTCCATCAACACCTTCGAACGTATGTTGTTGTGGGACCTTGGTTTTAAAAGGTTTTTAAGTGTTATTGTGACACTTACTACACAACACATTTTATTAAAAAAAAAATAATTAGGTTGTGTTCTTCTGCATGTACTTACTTTTAAGTTTATATAAATAACCAATGACCAATAACAATTGAAATTTGAATGTTAAATACTGCACTATGAACTCTCGAGGAGCCCTATACTAACGAAATATTTTGTTTCCTCTGGCTCGGACACGAATATCTTATAAATAAAACACAATCGTTCTTCTAAAAGTGGTAATGCCGCGCACCTTATAGTACGATAAAATTTTGTCAAAATACGCACCCACGGCGTTTTTGGAAGAACGATCGTGTTTTTTTATAAAACTGATTTCATCAGAAGATTAGAAGCAATACGACCACCTTTCATATCGGCGGCGCTCTAGTCCATGATACAAAGAACGATAACGGTTTGAATATTGCGATGAACTGTACTTTAGTCGGGCCAAAATAATATGTAACGTAATAATTATATTATCAGATATATTTCAATTAATAGTATGCGATAAAAAATTGGTATATTAGTTAAGTAAATCTTCTAGAAATTAGACGAATTTAGAAAATAACCGTGCATTGAAATTTTTATAGTGTATAATTCTACCACGATTGGATGGTTTTATTGAATCGATGTTTTGAATTATTGATAGTATCAGATCCTTAGGGGGGGGGGGTCAATGCCCCCCCCAGCCCTACCCAATTGACGCCCCTGGCTCTATGAGACAAAATTTTGATTTCTTTGTTTTGCATTTAATGTCGTTGAAAAGTTTTCCGGATTTAATTTTTCTGAGTGAACTCTCTCGTTTTACAATACCGGGTTATGATCTATTTGCAAATTGTAATGTGAATATGGCTTCTGGTGGAGTCGCGGTGTTTGTGAAAAGAAACTTAAATTATTCGATTAAAAATATTGATTGTTCAACAGCTGATTGCATCAGATGCGATATAAAAATCTGTGGTGTTTTGTTTCGTTTTTGTGTTTCTATCGTCTACATGAATTTCCTATTTGGCAGTTTCTGGATCAACTGAAAGTAATTTTACCAAAGGTTGGAACCAAAAATCTTGTTTTGGTGGGAGATTTTAATATTGATTTATTTACAAGCTCTAAGGACGTGGAAAACTATCTCACTATAATAGCATCTGTTGGTCTCAATTCTATACTGAATAAAGTTACAAGGCTTGTGAGTGGTAAATGTCTTGATCATATTTTTATTAGAAGCAATTTTAATTTAGATATAAAGTTTGAAGGAAATGTAGAGCACCATCATATTTCGGACCATGGCCTTGTGTCTTTAATAATCACTTTGCCTCAAACTAAAATTGCCAAACCTATAACTGACCCTTCCAAAAAAATAATATATTACGATAAGTTGAACAATTTGCTAGCAGCAGAAAATTGGTTTAGTGTTTATACCTCTTCAAATTGTTCAGAAGGGTTCTCCAACTTCTTAGAAATACTAAATACACATGTGGAAAATAGCTCCAATGTTCATAAATTTAAACAGAAAGATATAAAATTGAAACCTTGGATGAGTGACGAATTGCTAAAAAAAATTAATTAAAAAAAAAAACTTAGTAAAAAATTAAATAAAAATCTAAAAAATTGCAAATTAATCGAGAGAATTAGACATCTATCCTCTCAAATTAAATTTGAGTTGGAATCTACCAAAAATAATTATTTTAAAAATATGTTCAACAAGAATAATGACGCGAAAACGCATTGGCAAAACATAAATAAATTAACGGGGCGTGTTAAAAACAGTTCTAAAGTTTCGGAAATTATAACTAAGGATGGTATGTCTTCTGATGCCTCTGAAATTTCAAATGCGTTAAATGATTTTTTTGTTGGTATTGGTGCTAATGATTTGGATGCGTCGTTAAATTTGAATAATATTGATAATTCTACTCCTTTTGTTCATCAAAATCTGATTATGTATGAAACAAGTTGTAATGAAATTTTCTCAATCATTCATAGTTTGAAAAACTCCTATTCGTCAGGTTTTGATGGATTTAACAGTTTATTTTTGAAAAAAGTTTGTGTTAATATTGTTCCTATTTTGTGTCTACTCTTTAATAGAAGTATGTCTGAAGGAATTTTTCCTGAGCTTTTAAAAAAAGCTGTTGTCGTGCCATTATTTAAAAAAGGAGATCGCACTAATCCAAATAATTACCGTCCAATTTCTATGCTACCAGTATTTTCTAAGGTTTTTGAAAAAATTGTCAAAATTCGAATTTTAAGTTTTTTAAAAAAATACGATGTGTTGAGTGACAATCAATTTGGCTTTCGAAGGAAACTTAATACGGAAGATGCGTTGTTAGCTGCTTTAAATATTATTTATACTGGTATAAATGAGAATATGGAAACGGGCGCTCTTTTTCTTGACATAACTAAAGCGTTTGATATGGTAAATATCAAATTATTATTAGACGTTTTATGGAAATGTGGTTTCAGAGGAATAGTGTTAAAATGGTTTGAGTCATATCTTTCTGGCAGGAAGTCATGTGTGAAAGTAAATGAAACTTTAAGTGATGAAAAACTCATTGTGTCTGGGGTACCCCAAGGATCGGTTTTGGGACCGATACTTTTCTTGATATTTTTTGATTCACTGCTACGTTGTAATATGAATGGTAAGCTGATAGCTTTTGCTGATGACCTAGCTGTAATTTATTGCGGTGGAAATAGAGAAGATATTAAAAATAGAATGACTTGTAACTTAAAGATATTTTCCGCTTGGCTTGGAAATAATAAATTGGTTTTGAGTGATAAGTCAAAATGTATGTTTTTCGATCTAATTAAACCCTGGCAAGAGAGTGTCTTATTGTATCATACTAATGATTGCAATGGTATTATATGTTCCAACTGTTTTACAATAGAGCAAGTTGATTGTTTTAGATATTTGGGTGTTTGGCTCGACCGAAGGTTGTCTTTTAAAACCCATATTGATGTTTTATCATCTGAACTTAGGAAAATTATTAGATACTTTTGTATTTTACGAAATGTTTGTCCAACAGAAGTTTTAATTAATTTATACTATGCTCTTATTTATTCCAGATTACAATATGGACTTATTTGTTGGGGTGGGACATATGTTTCACACTTGAATTCCCTCCTGGTTATTCAAAAACATATTCTAAGGGTTATTAATTACAAAAATCTAAAATCACCGTCATTTCCGTTATTTTGTCACCATAGAATCTTACCACTTCGATATCTTTATGTCTTTAGAGTACTTCAAATGTTTTTTAATCGCGGCGGTCATAGATTGATTCATTTAAAATTTTATTCCCTTAGAGAAGGACAATCCTGTATTGTACCACGTCCGTTCAAAGAACATTTCAGAAAATATCATATTTTTTTAGCACCAAAAATTTTTAATAAATTACCTAACGATCTAAAATCTATGTCTTCGTGTTATTTGTTTAAACGAGCATTATTTGAGTGGCTTTTGTCTCAAGAGTCTGTTAATTATTTATTTCAAGCGATTGTTTAGCTTTTTTTCATTTTCCACGAAATTTTTGTTTTGGTTCTCTTACTTATGTCTATTATCACAGTTTTTGCATGTTAAAATTTAAATATTATCATTATTATTTTTAAATATTAAATGTCCACACACACATCCTACTATGACTTATTTATTAAATTTTTGCATGATTATTCAATACTAAATTTTTATTTAACGAATAATCTTTATCTTATTTCCACAGGTTTCATAGTCTAAATTTTGTTGTCCGTCAATATTTTAATTTAAAGAAGTGATTTCCTTTTTTATCCAAGTTTTTGAGTTGGAGGAAATGCCATCTCAAAATTACTAACCATGCGAGTATATGGCGCAATAACCATTACCCTGTAACAAAATCACTTTCTTTTAAAAAAAATTGTAAATCAAATTTTATTTTGTTAGTTTATATAATATATTGACTATTTTGTATTTGAAATCTTGGAAATAAAGAATTATTATTATTATTATTATTATTATTATTATTATTATTATTATTATGTAGCAAAGGATCCCAATTTGCAAATTTCCTCCGGCTTAAATAGAATTCTTGCTATATTGAAAAACATCAAATTAATTTTTTCGTTATATTAAAAAAAACAATAGAATTTTTCAATGAACAATTTATTAGTAGTACGAATGATTTTGTAATTTTAATAAATTTGTTATCAAGCCAACAAGAACAAGCAAAAAACTACACCACAAAAAGCATCCTGAGACAATTATGAAATATTAGATTAGAAATCGTGGTGTGAATTCGTTTTATAATTTAAAAAAATTTTGTATGGTATTGTAGCTTATCTTGCTAATCGTACGAAGGGCAAATTGTTGTTTAAAATTGGATTAAAAATCAAATACCGAAATAAACCGGTATTGATAATTCGGCATCGGTTTTGTAAAACATCATAATATTCGGGATACTGTCATACTCTAACCTTTAAGAAAATTAACTTTGAAAAGAATTAACTAATTAGAACTTTTACGTAATACCCTTTGGTTAGTGGTTAATCGAAGATTTAAAAAACTATAATAGATCGAAAAACAAATGTTCAATTACATATACTTCAAATCCTAAAGATCCGAAAATTAAATATAAAATTACAATCTTCTGAAAAGAATAAACCTTTCATGGCACCTAGCCACTCTTAGCACCTCATAACACAGAGCAACAAATTTCGGAGTGATCGCTATAGATTTAATTTTTTTTTTACTTCGCTTACTACTATTGGAAGATTGATAGGTCAAGCGGTGATAGGTCAAGCGCAAAAGGCATGAAAATCAAATAAAAAATCGCCATTTTCTTTTTTAAAAAAGTCCAAGCGGCACGTATATCCGCTAGAAATAGGTAGATTTCGAGATCAGACAGTTTTGTGTGCCAGTAGAATCTGATGTATCAGATTAGTTTAAACAACACAAACTAATTTCAAGCAGATATCGAACAAATTTTAAAAATAAAATTAGCTACATATAAGCAAAACCATATCTATCCAATTTTGCAACAAACAAATATCAAATCTACCACAGAATATGTGTGTGGCCATTTATGACACTAGCGGCTTGTCTACGCTATATCATGTGTCGTCCAATTACTGCAAAATATCAAAATAGTATATTTCTAAGAAAAAAAATTAATTTCTTCTATTCAAACCTTTTTATTTTATTTTCATTGACTGTTATAAGGTTTTTGGAAATTGTAGTTATGGATTGTTGCAAACTTTTTTGTTGAAGCCAACAAGTCAAAAACCTCGAACTGCAGAGGTTTATATTTATAAGAAACGGATTAAAATGTTTCCACAGATTCTAAATTTTTGAAGTTTTTAAAAATATTAGTATCCAAACGGCCGTTATAACGGATTAAAAAAACAAATGTTTTTTCTAGTATAAAGCCTCTAGTTATTTAACCATGTGTCAGATTTTTCTGATTTACGAACTTGTCCAAGATATTAATAAAACACATATGTTTAGGGAAGGTTTTTTGATCTGGCTCTACAAATGCGACCGTGAGAGTGCTGGTTGATTCAAACGCATTTTGTGTTTTACAAGCTTTTTTGTTGGAGCCGCTCACTCAGAAGCCTCCAACTGCAGAGGTCTTTTTTTTAAAGAAACTGATTAAAAAGGCTTTAAAAATTCTAAATTTATGAAGTTTTTAAAAATATTAGAATCTAAACGGCCGCTATAACGGATCTAAAAAATAGAGTTTTTTTCTAGTATAAAGGCTCTAGTTTCTTAACCATGTCTTGGATTTGGCTGATTTACGAACTTGTCCAAGAAATTAATAAAACGCACATTTTTAGAAAAGGTTTTTTGATCTGGCTTTACAAATGCGACCGTGAGAGTGCCGGTTGTTTCAAAAAAAAATTTTTTTTTTGCAACGTTTTTTGTTGGAGCCGCTCACTCAGGAACCTCTAACTGCAGAGGTCTATTTTTAAAACAAATTGATAAAAAAGATTCTAAAGATTCTAAATTTGTTAACTTTTTAAAAATATTAGTATCCAAACGGCCGTTATAATGGTTTTAAAAAATCAATTTTTTTTAGAAAAAAGGCTCTAGTTCGTAACCACGTGTCGGATTTTGCTGATTCACAAACTCGTCCGAGATATTAATAGAACACACATGTACAGAAAATTTTTTTTATCTACCTCAACAAATGCGACCGTGAGAGTGCCGGTCGTTTTCGTTATATCTCATATGGTGTATATGAGCAATTTCACGCAAGTTCAGCAAATTTTTGGGAAATTTTGACTTGACCCCTTTTAATTTTGATTATTTTTTGTTTATGGATAGTCTTTCATAAATAAAAAATAAAAGTTCTCTTAGAATTTTTTTTTTCGACCAGGGGTCTTTACAGGGTGCCCCTCAATTTTTTGTTATTTTGTGATGTGAGTGCATTTTGACGAGCGATTGTACAAAAACTACTAAATCGATTTTCATAAATGATACGTCGTTGAATAGGTATTAAAACAAAGTTTTTAAAAATGTACACTGCTAATTTTTCGAAATAATTTTTAACGGTGTAACATAAGAAAAAAACGGTGTAATTGAAAAAAAGATGGCATAGAGTTTTTTTTTTTTTTTTTTAAACAAAATAAAATTGAGCTTATTTTATATCTAACCACTTGTGAAAGTTTCGGAGATGCATTATTTTTTGTTTTAGAGATAAAATTCGTTGTGCATATGACTGTCGGGAATCAGTTTTTTTTGTTCTGAAGGAAAATTATAAAAATGGCGTTATAAACTAAGAGATTTTTTTTTATGTTAAATATCAAATATTTTATTATTAAATGAACTTTTTACAAAGCAATTTCAGTCAAGTTCAGCAAAATTTTGCGACATTTTGACTCGACCCTTTTTAATTTGGTTTATTTTTAGTTTATAGATAGCCTTTGATAAATGAAAAATACGGCTTCAAGTAGAATTTTTTTAAAATATAATAATATAAATTACAGTAAAACTCGCTTTTAGCGTACACCATATGTAAAGTACACTTGGTATATAGAGTACAGCAAATTTTTTTCTTACATCTATAAAAACTTTACGAACAAATTATCCTTCTTATAAGGTACCTCGGCTTATAAGGTTATAACGTACACACGTTTAGTCCCGTGAACTATTTTTCTGTGTAATTTGCCCAGTTTATAAAGTACGAATTTATTTACCGTTTACAAATATTATTCCGTTATAAATAATATTCCGTTTACAATTTTGATACCACATAACTTTATAGCAAAACAGCAATCTACATTCATTGAGGAAAAAAAAAATTTAGAAGCAGGAGAGTGCTTCGTTCAAGGGGATTTTTCTGAAAACTACGGCTTCATAATTCAGAATGCGGTTCAAGGCTATTATTATAATAATTCACAAGCTACTATTCATCCATTTGTCATTTATTTTAAAAGTGCCACAAGTGAATATATACAGCACCGAAGTTTTATACTCATTTCGGATATAAACGATCACAACAGTACTACAGTCCATCTTTTCATTACAAAACTTATTGAATTCATCAAAACGCATATAAATTCTAATATTACAAAAATAATTTATAACACTGACGGTGCACCTTCTCAATACAAAAATAAACATAACCTAATTAACTTATGCCACCATAAAAAAGACTTTAAGGTTGATACTGAATGGCATTTTCATGCTACCAGCCATGGAAAGGGACCTTGTGATGGAATTTTTTTTTTTTTTAATAAAATGTGTTGTGTAATAGGGTTTAGAATATGTGTCACAACAACACATAAATACCTTTTAAGATCTAGGTCTAGACCTGGGTCCCACAACAACTGGCGTTCTGAGGTGTAGATTAACGCTTTTTTTAAACATCTGTGGGTTGAAGCCACCTGAGACTAAGTGTTCCGGCAAACTATTCCATTTGTACGCAGTTCGGACAAAGAAGTCTCTCTGCGATCTGCCAGTATGACAGCGCGGGATCTTTACCGTTTCACTGGTTGCGGCAGCCGATTGCCGAGTGGAACGGGGGTAAGAATAAGTTTGAGGCATGATGCCGCTGATTTCATCTGAGCACTGCTGATGACAATATTTGTAAAAAACAACGAGGTCAGCAACAGTGCGACGATGTTGTAGGGAATCAAGTTTTGATGTCAAAGTTTGATCACCTACAATTCGTATAGCTCGCTTTTGAACAGAGTCCAAGAGGGCCAAGATGGAAACAGAGGCAGCACCCCAAACTTGACAGCAGTACTCCATACAGGGACGAATATACCCAGATTAGAAATACCAAGGCTTATCGAATGGGGCAAGCTTGGCCCATGCTTGGAAAACTAAAAAATGATTATCAAGGCATACTAAGCCAATGGTTAAAATAAATAAATGAAAATTGTATCTTTTGATTGGGCCAAGCTTGGTCCAATGTTGAAACAAATTTATTGTAATTGTTATATAATTTCAGCATTTGTGCAATGATGGACTGTAACCAACAAATTTACAATATATGAGGAAATTCCATTACAATACCCGGGTAATAAAAGGCTAAGGGGTCAGACCTGCGCCAAGCCCGCACAACAGCTTTCGGGGTTTGGGCCAGATTTAATATTTTCAAACGGCCCAAGTTTGTGCCAAGTTTGGACTGATGTCCTTGGGCCAAGTCTGGCAAATAAAACTTGGGCCAGATCTACCAAACCAATTTTTTTTTCCAGACCTCCTTTAAATGTGTGGAAAGAAGTTATTGAAAGAGTAACATTTATAAAATTAAAGAAAAACTTAATATGGCTTGCACATGTTTACACTACAGGATTATGCTGAATTATACATTGAATAAAAAATTAAAAAGCTATGAATTCGATTTATGTGTTTTAGAATTGGTCCAGCATTGTATTTAAATATTGATCCAATGTGTAAAAATAATAATGGTACGTAGTTATCATTTAAGGTTAAAACAACATTCAACCAATTTTGTTTTAAAGCTTGTCTCAACGTTGTTCAACCTTAAAACAAGCTTGGCTCTATGTAAAAACAATCCTTTGTGCTTACCTGGGTAGGACTTATAAACATGGAGCAATTGGTATGGAGTGAAAAATTTTTTGCATCTATTTAGGAGGCCGAGTTTTTTAGACGCGCTTTTTGCCATCGCCATTACATGATCGTTCCAGAGTAGGTCATTTGAAACTGTGACACCCAATAAACGAATGTTTTTACATTCACCTATTGGTTCATCACACATACTAAATAAAATATCTTTGGGGAACTCGGTCTTTAATCTGGAAACAATCAACAGCTGTGTTTTGGTGGAGTTGAAATTGACAAGGTTTTGGTTACCCCAGTCGGCGACTTTTGGTCACCCCAGTCAGCGACTTGGTGGTACACTGAAGCGTGCTGCACACCGTTATAGTATGGCGAGCGAAGATAATATTATTGATACACCAAAAAAACTTTTCGAATGGGCTTTAAAATGGGAATCTACCATGAACTTTGGATACGCCGATAAAAATGAATATCAATTAACAAAAGGAAAATTACAAAATCGATATAAAAATGCGATTACTATAAGTGGAACTCAAAAATTTCATTCTTTTGTACTATTAAATACTAAGACAATAATTGCGAAAATGTTTTCCAACTCAAAAGAAGTAAAAGAAGTAAATAATTTTTAATAACTATATTTATTTTCACATATATGATTTGTATAATATTTTAAAAAGTTTATTCAATAATAAAATATTTGTAATTTAATGTTGAAAAACAATCTTTTACTTTATGATTCCATAATAACATAATACGAACATAATGCTTCTCCAGTCAAAAGTTCCTAAATAGATTTAGTTATTTATACGGCTTTTTTGTTTGCAGTCGAGACTGTCAAATTATTTTTTATAAGAGTGACAAGTGATTACTAAAAGTGATAAATAAACATTTCATTTTTTATGCCATCTAATACAAAGAAAATAATTGCAGAAGTGCTTTCCTATTCAAAAGAAAACTTCTGTTTGTAAAAGAAGTAAATCATTTTTAACAATTGTATTTATTTTATTTATTGTACTACATATATAATTTTTATAATATTTTAAAAAGTTCATCTAATAATAAAATATTTGATATTTAACATAAAAAAAAAAATCTCTTAGTTTATAACGCCATTTTTATAATTTTCCTTCAGAACAAAAAAAACTGATTCCCGACAGTCATATGCACAACGAATTTTGTCTCTAAAACAAAAAATAACGCATCTCCAAAACTGTCACAAGTGGTTAGATATAAAATAAGCTTCAATTTTATTTTGTTTAAAAAAAAAAAAAAAAAAGGCTATGCCATCTTTTTTTCAATTACACCGTTTTTTTCTTATGTTACACCGTTAAAAATTATTTCAAAAAATTAACAGTGTACATTTTTAAAAACTTTGTTTTAATACCTATTCAACGACATATCATTTATGAAAATCGATTTAGTAGTTTTTGTACAATCGCTCGTCAAAATGCACTCACATCACAAAATAACAAAAAATTGAGGGGCACCCTGTGAAGACCCCTGGTCGAAAAAAAAAATTCTAAGAGAACTTTTATTTTTTTATTTATCAAAGACTATCTATAAACAAAAAATAATCAAAATTAAAAGGGGTCAAGTCAAAACGTTGTTGAATCTTCGTGAAATTGCTCGTATATATATATATATATATATATATATATATATATATATATATATATATATATATATATATATATATATATATATATATATATATATAATATATATATATATATATATAATATATAGTATATATATATATATATATATATATATATATATATATATATATATATATATATATATATATATATATATATATATTATATTATATATATATATATATATATATAATATATATATATATATAATATATATATATATATATATATATATATATATATATATATATATATAATTATATATATATATATATATATATATATATATATATATATATTTATATATAATATATATATATTATAATATATATATATATATATAATATATATATATATATATATATATACATTTTTTTTTTGTTTTTTCGTCTCCGCTTATCATATATAGTCGTTTGGCGCAAAAATTTTTCCGAAATTCCGAGATGAAGCCCATTGCAATAGGTAGATTTTTATATGAAATCTACCTAAAAGTTGCCCTTTTATATGACATTACACTCGACCGGCACTCCTAGGTCCTTAAAACGCAGAGCAACAAATTTCACAGAAATCGCTTAAGTTTGCGATTAAAATTCATTGAATTTACTTTTGTTGTAAATTTTATCAAATTTGTTGGTCATTACGCCCGGAGTTAAGTCTGCTGCAGAATAATAAAAGATTTTCAGTAATATATTAAAATCAAGACACATACAAATAATATAAAAAACATTATGCTCTTCCTTAAAATCCTTAACTCGACCATATAAAAAAAATTTGTTTTTCATTTTTAATGCCCAGCCCTTCAAAACACAAAGTAACAAATTTTGGAGAGTCGCTTTAATCATCGTTGCATATTTTTAAAAATTTGCTAATATTGTGAATTTTATCAAATTTTTTAGTCGCCCAGTCTCGAAGTGGCATGACAAAACCTAAGGAACGAAAATTTGGAACACATTGCAATATCGCTTTAGAAAAATTAAACTTTCAACCACTCGACAGGGACAAAAAAAAATTCGTTTCACATTTTCTACTCCGTGCCTCTTTAAACAAGGAGTTCCACGTTTTTGAGTGGTCGCTATACTTTTCATTGCATTTTTAAATTTGTTACAATTAGGAATTTTATTAAATTTTTTAATCGGCAACATCCAGTTAAGGTCTGTAACAGACAGATTTTCTATAATATGTTAACACACGTTAATCTTTAATTTAATACGGTTAAGACTTACCTAACTTTAAATTTAAAAAAACATGCCATAAAAAGCGGTACGTTTTTTTTATATGACTTTTAGTTCCTTAGAAAAGGATAAAACAAAATTGTGAAAAGAGGGCATTTTTTTAAAAATCAAAATAACACGTGCCGCAAATAGATTTTTGAAAATATCTCATGAAATGTGTGTTTAAAAAAAATCGTCTGATGGTCTTATGAAAAAAACTTGTAAATCTTCGTAACTCATAAGAAACATAATAAGGATGACGAAAAAGTGCTAATTGATTGATTATAAAAATGATTATAAATTATAAAAATGATTATAAAAATAAAGAAAGAATATAATACTAATTGTAATAAACTAAAAGAACTAACTTGTATAAATTAATGATGCCTGTTCAATATTATTTTTGGATACACCTTCAAGCATTCATTTACGGTGCATATGAACAAATTCGAATAGATTTTTTTTTTTTTTTTTTTTTTAATAAAATGTGTTGTGTAATAGGGTTTAGAATATGTGTCACAACAACACATAAATACCTTTTAAGACCTAGGTCTAGACCTGGGTCCCACAACAACTGGCGTTCTAAGGTGTAGATTAACGCTTTTTTTAAACATCTGTGGGTTGAAGCCACCTGAGACTAAGTGTTCCGGCAAACTATTCCATTTGTACGCAGTTCGGACAAAGAAGTCTCTCTGCGATCTGCCAGTATGACAGCGCGGGATCTTTACCGTTTCACTGGTTGCGGCAGCCGATTGCCGAGTGGAACGGGGGTAAGAATAAGTTTGAGGCATGATGCCGCTGATTTCATCTGAGCACTGCTGATGACGATATTTGTAAAAAACAACGAGGTCAGCAACAGTGCGACGATGTTGTAGGGAATCAAGTTTTGATGTCAAAGTTCGATCACCCACAATTCGTATAGCTCGCTTTTGAACAGAGTCCAAGAGGGCCAAGATGGAAACAGAGGCAGCACCCCAAACTTGACAGCAGTACTCCATACAGGGACGAATATAGGACTTATAAACATGGAGCAATTGGTATGGAGTAAAAAATTTTTTTTTTTTTTTTTTTTTTTTTTTTTTTTTTTTTTTTTTTTTTTTTTTTTTTTTTTTTTTTTTTTTTTGTCTTAGTTTTCCAACATCCCAATTGTACCACCCGATTTAATTTTAATTTTTGATTGCCGATTTGTTGATTTGGTGCTTTTAAAAAAAAATTAAACCACAGAAATCTTTAAATTACTCCAAGCTGGTGTGGTATCAGCAAAACCAATTAAACTTGATGTGAACAAAAGAATAAGATACAACATATATCTCTCCAAATTCCACTTTGGTTGTATTATAGTGGTTAATTTTTCAATCCACTTCCCATAAAATTAAATGCCATAATTAAATTTTATTCTTTTTAATTATTTCTATTTATTTTCTCTTTAGAAAAATTATTGTGTGTTTGTTTTACAAAAGATTGAACAAACATTAATTAAATTAAGCAAACCTCTTTTGTATTCACGAGAAAAAAACAAAACTTTTTACTTTTTAGTTTAGATGCTAAAAACGAATTGAGATTTTTTAAAAATTGAAACCATCAAAAAATGTGTTTTTTTGACACTTCTTATTAAGCAAAAAAAAATGAATCAACGTTGAGCAACAATATCTGTTCGTTAAAACACATTAATAATGAGTTCTTTTATCTATTGGTTATGATATTTGAATTTGAGGCTGTTCGTTATAATTTGAAAATTTCTTTTAAATTGTTATGATTGAAAAAAAAAATGAAATGGAATGATGGAAATATATTTTGAATGAATGGAAAAAAGAATAGAAATTGGTTTTAATATTATTTATGAGAATTCTCGACGTTACATTATATGTAATCGTGAAAAGAAAAAAAAAAATTAGTATTTTTTCGTCATATTTGATTAAGAGTTACGAAGGATTTCGATTTTTTTTCAAAATATCATCAGAAATAAACGTATTAGGCAAAAAATGACCAGGCAGTTTTTTGTACAGAATTCAATTTTAATTTTTACAAAGATATTTATATGATTTTTTTAAAATCTGCATATTACAAGAGATATTTAAAAAAATTTATGATTTTATCAAAAAATCAATTTCGATTATTTTGGGGCCCGTGTTCATTTTATTAAAAAAAAGTCCAAGCGGCACGTATATCTGCTAGAAATAGATAGATTTCGGGACCAGACAGCTTTGTGTACAAAAATAATTGGATATGTCCGATTAGTTTAAATAAAAAATTTAAGTAGCAACAGAATAATCCCAAAAATTTATCAAACCAACCAAACTAAATATATAAACGGAAACTACTTTATTAATGCAATTTTGGAATAGTTTTGTTTAATTTGGTTTAAATTCCTTAATAACATATTAAATCCTTTGGTGGATTACCGTTCTAACTACGTCACAACTGCAATACTACCACACATAATTTATAATCAACAACAACATCAAACAACTTGTACGCGTCAAATATAATAGAAATATCTATCTTTTTATAAAAAACTTTTGTAAATGTGTAATCAATATATGTACATATATTTATTTCAACCAAACCACTTCCAAATATTCCAAAATCCCAAAGAAACTATTCCCTAATTCAAAACAACAACAACAAACATTCAAAACAACTTTTTTAAATTTTTGTGAAAAAAAAATAAAAACTCAAAGAGAGAAATACATTTTCTTTTGTTTATTTAATATTTCTTTAGGATATTTTTATATTTTTGGGATTTGCTGTTGTAGTTATATGAGAGTGGCTGTGAGAGTGACTTACATTAAGTTAGTATAATGCTAATTGCATTGGAACTTCTTGGGTTAGAAAGCTGAAAATTTCTGAGGTTATAATTGAAAAGTTGAATTAAAAGCTAGTTTTTATTCTCGTTATTTTTCCACCAAACAGAATTTTTTTAGGGGGTGTCCGAGAAAATTTAATTTTGAACGACCAGTCTAATAAAAATACAGATGTTATCAACTTCTACACGGGTGGGTCAAAAATGAAGTCGGCTGGGGAATACTCTGCAAAGAACTAAATTTAATTTGAACCTTTCTTTTCGGCCTACCTGAGCCCTACCGTCTAGTGTTTTTTAGGCTAAACTTGCAGCTATAAAAAACCGTAGGTTGGTTGAAGTATAATGTAATATATCGACAGGATGTCGGTATCTTTACGGACAGTCAGACTGCAATCAAGGTTTTAGAGTCGAGCCTCACCAAATCCAAAGTAGCTCGGAATTGCATGGGATCTCTTAACAAGATGGCTGATTCGTTTAACATCCACCTTGTTTGGATACAGGGTATTTCGGTATAACAGGGAATTTTAAGGCCGAAGAACTCACTTCCTGCTTTGTGTCACCAAACATGGGAAGTTTGGGATACCTCTTGCTTTATGTATATTGTCACTCCAATGGAGACCATTAAGCGCAGCACATGTGTAATTGTCAGCCAGATCCAGTCTGTAATGGGCCGCTCAAGATCTGATCGATTGATATCAATAACTCGCATAGCTGCATGGAGTAGGTGTCATTACACTCTTATTGGGAAACATGCGCGAGTAAACTGCACTGAAAGAAAAAATGCGGTCATTACAACCGCTTTTGTACGAACCGAATGTTTTCTGTAGCCACAAATTCGGTTATTGTTTCTTCAAATTTGGAATTTTTGAAGAAAATACAACCGAATTTGAGGTTATTGTGGCAGAAAATATTCGGTCGGAATAAACGAGGTTGTAATGACCGAATTTTTCTTTCAGTGTGGATGTCTTCTCCTTTTCTGCTCGTAGCCTAGTCTGGCACAGAGTAGACTCAGGTTTCTGGATGCACGCACCTTTCATGATCTGACGCATATCTGCGAGATGAACGGCGTGAACATTTGTTGCTTTTTGAGAACCTCTGGCTGGTTTGCTAAAGATGGTGCTTGAACGGACCGCTTATTTCTATACCTTGTCCTTAGGATGACCATTCTAAGCTATAACCTTGGATGCTTTAATTATCAGTAATTAAAATCGGTTCGGTAGCTCATTTTCCAGTTATAGTTAAAGAGTGAGACAGCAGCGCAGGGAAAAATTTTACTAAAATTTTGTAATTTTGCCTATTTATATAGTTTAAAAAGCTAGCAGAAACAAAGCAATGAGAAGTAGAGATAAAGTTTTAGGGAGTGAACGTTTTTCTAGTTTTTCTAGAATTCAACACAATTTAAATTATTATTTTTTCTTAAATGTCGATAATAGGAAAAATTTGTTCACCATTGATACGATTATAGATGTTTATCTTAAAAATAAAAACTAAGGTTATCGCTAAATGTTCATATAGTAAAAAAATTCCATTATTTTTTATACTTCGTCACATTAAAGTTTTATTTGGAATCTTTACAGTATTACAAATAGTCAGCACAACAAATAAACAACAATAGCCAAATTTAGCAATACATTTTTTCAAAAGCTTCTAACCTTTTAGAATAAAATGACACGTCAAAAGAATAACATGTCAAGAAGACTGGCACTAACGTTTCAAGAACAGACAGGAGAGATAAAGCGGACTACGATAAATTTCTCACATAATATCAGCGCTAAATATTACATTCTTAAGAGGCTGTCAAGAGGAGATCAAATATTACTTTTTGTGGTGGAAGAAATTTACCAACTACAAATGTTTAGGTGAAATACAGTGGCGTCATTTCACCAAAATCATAGGGGGGCGAGAATTTAAATGACATAATAAGATTTTTTTCGTAAAACATAACATACACGTTTTTATATACACATACATTTAAAAGCATTTAAATGCATGGACTTAGAAATAAAAATAAAATGCTTTTGAGCTACCTTGGTTACTTTGCTAGATCTTTGTCTTCTGGTGTTGTTTCATCGAAGCAAATGCCGCAAAGTTCTGAAAAATCCCTTCATTTGTTAAAAATAATTTTAAATTCAGTATCATCTCTGCATTGTTTAAACATCAAGAAAGTAGTTTTAATTAAAGCGGTTTTGCTAGAAATTATTATATCTTTGCTTGGTAACTGTTCAGAGAGTGAATTTGTAAACGACAGCAGATCGTGCAGCATCAAAAACTAAAGGATGGTTTTTCTATACGATTTTTTATATCCAGGGCATCCCGGGATTTTAAATTTATGAGTCACGTAGTCCCGGGATCCATAAAACACCACGGGATTGCATCCATACGTGACTCCTCTCATGTCGAATCGTTTTCCTTTATTTGTCTCAGAGAGAAAGAGTTATGTCTACCCATAGACGTGCGTATATTTTTCATTTGATTCAAAATTGTACAATTATTGCGAGTTTCTTTTAAATCTATAAGAAAAAACCTACCACAAAAAAATAATAGTTTCTCCCTCCCTGTGACTGTATAAAAAAATGAACAAAGATTGACGTTTAGGATACGCTTTGGATTTTATTATAACCAACCAAACATATAATTTTTGCTATTTTATGAATTAAAAATTATAGTCCATATAGCGAAAAGAATTTGTCAGCAAGTTTTCATAACATACTTTGAAAATATTTACATAACTTAAATATTTGTTCGTGTCGTTAGAAAATATTGCTAGTCCATTATAAAACATTCACTATTATCAAATCACTGGAAATAACACAATAAATTTAATTACTCCCGTAATTATTTTCATTCAATTTATAAAAATTAGCACAACTAAAAAGAATACATTTTACTTTTTGTTTCGTTTTAAATTATTTAATTGTTTTTAATTTATAATTTAATAAAAAAAGTTTGTTGTTGTAAATAAACAGAAATGCAAATGGCGAAAAGAGAAATTGAATATTAGAGATGTTAAAATACCGTATTTTATTTTTTTGGTATAATACAGCGTATTATACATTGTATTATACTGACCAAATTTTTTGGATCTTTATACTAGTGATGTTTGTATTAAGCGAGGCCTTCAAATTTATCTGCCTATTTTAGAGATATTTCATTATTATTGCAAAGAATGTCCGAAAAAACCCGAAAAATTTACATTTTTTGGATAAACGTATTTAAATCGTTAATTTTTTTTTCTTTTTACTCTATGGAGGTTTACCGACGAATTTTAACGATTATAGATATAATTTGGTTTAATTTATTTTTTTACAAGCTTGAGAAGTGTCCGTACGCCTGAAAATTTTTATGTGTTTTTACGCTGTAAAACCAAGTTTTTGTTAAATAAGTGTGCTATTCATTGCAAATGCTCATTCGCATGTTAAAAAAGGGAAAAAGTACCTTATGTCCCATTTTATTTTGTACAATGAATCTACCAGGTGAGTACTTCTTAACAAAAAAATGAATTAAAATCTGTCTTTTTACACACTTGACAACATTTTTTGACAAACTTATAATGCCATAATTCTCAATAGCAATAATAAAATTTCATGTCATACAAATAATTAATTTTATTTATTTCCACAAAATTGGGTAAGAAAATAAATAGAAATCTGTGTTTTGACACACTTGACAACATTTTTATAACAAACTTATAATGCCATAATTCTCAATAGCAATAATAAAATTTCACGTCATACAAATAATTAATTTTATATTTTTCCAAAAAATTGGGTATAAAATTGGTTTCGAACCATTGCGCGACGTTTTTGGAAGAACGATCGTGCTTTGTTTATAAAACTGATTTCATCAGAAGATTATAAGCAATACGACCGCCTTTCGTATCGGCGGCGCTCTAGTCCTTGATACAAAGAACGATAATGGTTTGAATATTGCGGTGAACTGTACTTTAGTCGGGCCAAAATAATATGTAACGTAATAATTATATTATCAGGTATATTTCAATTAATAGTATGCGATAAAATTGGTATATTAGTTAAGTAAATCTTCTAAAAATTAGACGAATTTACAAAATAACAGTGCATTGAAGTTTTAATAGTGTATAATTCTACCACGATTAGATGTTTTTATTCAATCGATGTATTGATATTTGATAGTATCAGATCCTTAGGGGGGGGGGGGGCAATGCCCCCCCCCCCACCCTACGCAATTGACGCCGGTGGTGAAAGAACGATGTAAAATTCTAAGAATTGTAGATGATTCTTGATCCATTGACAATTGCTTTTTTGGTACAGTTTTAGTATATTTTTAGACGTAGGAGTTAGATAGATGTGGAGTTATTGAAGGAGTTATTGAAGGGTTAATTGTTGAGAATGAGATGATGCATATGAATGATGTTGTTCCATTTTGAATCGAAGATAAAGTTATCAGGTGTTTATGATTCAAAAATATTATTAACATATCGTCATATATCCAAGATGATAAATATAATAATCCAGTTCCAGAAATTTCATGTTTATAGTCCGGACACAATAGAATGTGATTAGTATCAAACATGTGTAAAAAGCTCGATGAACTATTGACACATTTTAAAAGAAACATGTAAGCACCTTGATGAACGTTAATTTATTGATATGTCGTAAGTTTTTCGATAGCGAACAACTTCTTTTAGTTTATAAATCTTTTATACGTCCCTGCATGGAATACTGTTCTCACATATGGGGTGGAGCTTACTTGAGTAGTCTCAACTGCCTTGATTCTGTACAGCGTAGAGCTATTAAACTCATTGGTAACCCAAGTCTTACTAACGGTCTTGATTCCTTGCAGCACAGAAGAAATGTTGCTGATTTGACTATATTTTATAAATATATTATGGATGAACGAGCTTCTGAAGAGATCAAATCGATTTCACCTAAATCATCAAACCTTTCGCGTCACACCAGAGCAAACGTAGCAGCGCATCCCTTTACCGTTCAAATAATTAGGTGTAGAACTGTAGCCTTCCAACGTGACTTTTTCAACAGAGTCTCTCATCTTTGGAATGCCTTACCTTCCTGGATTTTCCCTGATGAATTTAATCCTCAAGGCTTTAAAGTTAACGTTCATAAATTTCTAACTAACTTTGAATAAAAAAAAAAAAAAAACTTCCAACCACATTCTGCATACATTAATCACTGTATACAGGTACATTTGTTCTTTAAACATTAATTGTACAGGATGCATAATTTATTGGGATATACTCCACAATTATGATCTTCAAATATATAAAACTAGGGGGTATCCCGCGGGTTGCAACCCAATATTTTTCTATGCTGTTATGTTCGCTGTTCTATAGAAAAATTTTCTGGGTCTGACGCCTGCTATAATAATGCTACAAAGGGGAGTTAAGAAAAGCATTTGCTTACAAACGTCATCAGCGTTACGACCGTATACGAAATCGAATTTGTGGATGTTATTAAATACTTAGGGATAATAGTGCACGAATATTTGAGTAAGCGTAATAATGTCGACTATGTATGTAAAAAAATAGGTAAAAAAGTTGGATATATATCAAGAATATCAAACAAATTGACAAGCGAAGCGAAAATTAGCCTTTACTTCTCTATAATAGCCCCACATTTCGATTACTGCTCTACACTACTCATCATGTGCAATGAAGAAGAAATCCATAGGTTGCAAAAATTGCAAAACAAAATCATGCGTGTAATTCTACGGGTCCCAAAATCTACGAGTGTGATGTGGATGATTGATACACTAGGATGGATGAGTGTGGCACAACGTATAGTTATGAAAGTAATTTTATGGATGTGGAAAATAAAATACGAAAAACTACCAGAATATATGTTCGATGGTCTTACATATAATTTCGAAGCACATCATTACCGACTGCGGAATATAAACGATTTCAGACTGCCAAAAATGCGAATAAACTTTGGACAAAATACAACAGAATATAAAGGCCAAAAATTGTTCAACTTATAATCACAGGCTGTTAAGGATGAAACTAATGAGTGCAGATTTAAAAGACAAATAATAAATTTTGTAAAAGAAAAGGTTGAACTCAAACTTTCCGACATTTTAAAGTCATAATAAGTTATAAATTAATTCAAATAAATAAATAATGTAAATTAGTTATAAATGTTTAGAAATATGTAAGTTTAATAGCTTATCGCTAAATAAATATATCAATCAATCAAACCGTATAGAGGGATAGACTCACGCACGGCTATTATATTAATTAAGGATTACATTAAAAAAGGAACTTTCAGTAAAAACAAGAAAAAAAAGATGAAATGTAAACCGTTTACAACAGGCATGTCAAACTCATTTCGGTATACGGGCCAAATTTTTCGAAAATTATTTTCCAAAGCCTTATGAGGGCCACATGTTCTTTTTTTTTTTTAAATTTGTTAAAGAAAACAAAACAAAAATATTTATATAGAAATTTATTGGTTCTTAAAAATATATTTATTAATTCAGTTTTTTTTGCAAAATTTGTTTTTTTTTGGTTTTGCAGTTTTTGGCTTAATGTAATTTTTAATATCGATGCTAAATGTTCTGCAGTCAATTTGGCTTGCTTTGCAGTTTTATTCATCTTCATTTGTGAAAAAATGTGTTCACATATGTAAGCGCTACCAAACATATATAATATGCATAAAACAACATGTCGTGTTCTTGGATGGTCTGCAGATAAATAATCGTAAAACTCTGGAATACCAATTTCCTTATATTTTTGGTTTAATGGCGTGTCGTATCGTAGTTCTATAAACACTCCGAGCAGACATTTGTTAGGGTTGAAATATGGCCCTGATAAGGTTTGCCCTAGTTTGATAGGGCCTCGATCAAGAGTGTAAGGCTTTTTCCCAATTCGACTCTCATTGGGATAGTCGGATCAGGGCCTGATCAAGTTTGCCATAAAAAACTAAATAGTGCAAACCCTAGTAAGGTATTCTGTATCAGGCCCTGATCAGATTGCCAAACCACGAGTGATATACGAAAAACCACATCAGGGACGGATATATTCAAATAAGATTAAAGAGCTTACTAATTTAGGCCCGGAACAGGCTCACATCAGATTGCCCTAATGAGGCTCACCATTTCTGGCTCTGATCACATCCTGATTGTATTCAGGCTTTCCCTAACTAATTTCTACTCGGGGCCATTTGCAAACTTTCGTCAATATTTTCAATGACAACAGACATCGGAGAGCAAAAACTATTGAAATGAGACTCACTACTTTGGAAATCTGAAAACCTCAATTCAAAGTCCAAGAGAATTTTTCAAATTTTAACTCTGGATCTTTAGCAAAAATGTCTTACAACTAGAAAAATTGCATACATTTTCTCTTTTCGTTTGCATTTTCCATAAGGGTATATTTTGTTTGAATGCATTTATTTGGTCATAGAACGAGGTTATAAGCATGTTTTGACACTGAACAATAACATTGAACTGAGACGGCCAATAATGTCAACTGAGAAAGCCAAATCTTGTATCCAATCTTGTATCTTGTTCTCCGAACTTTTTTAGTTCAGAGCAGTCATAATATTCCCTGAGGCGCCTGTCCTTGACGAGTTCAAAAACTTTTGTTCTGCCATTTTCCTCAATTCGGCCGCTTTTTCGTCCGGCAAGCTCCGAAAAATGCCAATTGCCCGGAATCTTGTAAATTTGCTACCACAATTTTTTAACTATAGGGGTGGAAATTTGTTTGCTATTGTCGAGTAGGACAATTGACATTTTTGCATCTTTGGGTTGAGGAAAATGGCAGATACAAACATTTTCAGACTCGTCAAGGACAGGACAAACTAGAATATATGGTAATCATTAAATAAAATCGGCGAAGGCCCAGGGACAATAATCTTTAATTTAGAAAAAAAATTACGATTTGAAGGGCAACGCACTTCATCTTCGTTATCACACCACAACTTTTAGCAATGTCATTAAGTCTAAAAGATGTGGAAATGATTGAAGGAGATGTGGAGATGTGGAAATACCAAAAACATCAGGTTATGCATTGCAAGATCATAGTTTTTAATAGCAATTATAAGTATATATTATGAGATTATTTTTGATAAATGCATTTTTTATGTATTTTTTAATTTTTTCATTTAAACACTGTAGTTGAGGAAAAGTGTTGAGGGCCACAACAATTAATGCAGCGGGCCACAAGTGGCCCGCGGGCCGCGAGTTTGACATCCCTGGTTTACAACATACAAAAAAACAAGAACTATGAAAAAACTAATTTGTTTTTAATAAATTTTTAAACGATAAAACATCGCCTACTAAATATTGAAAAATTTTAGTTTAAATGTTCGCCACATATTCACTTTCCTGAATACCTTAGTATCACATTCTCAAGAAAATTGTCAATTAATTGGAGTTAAAGCACTGATTTGTAGACGGGTCAAAAAACTTATGCTTAAAATTTAAAAAATCATGTTTAAATAGTTCTAAGAAAAATGAGTAATTAAAAAAAACAAATTAATATTTATCTTAACAGCCATTGATTTCACATTGATTAAAAACAATCAATAATGACTATACAATCGTGACTATTAAGGATGTTAATTAGAATAGAAATATTCTCCATTCTTTAATTCACACAAAGTATTGTCTAGAAATTTAATGCAAAAAATCCCATATAATGTAAAAACATTTCCATAATATGGAGTCTAATGACAGTGGAAAAATTCAACTTAAGTAAAATAAAGTAAAATTGTCATCGCCTCAACGGAGTAATCGACAGCGTGTCTGCCTAAGGATTCGAACCAGACACTGAAGAGGAAGTTCGAATTCACCCGAAACACGAAAAATGTAAAGTGGAGTTTTTTTTTTGAGAAATTTCGTACCATTGAATTAAAAAAATTCCAATCACTTTTTTAATTATTTCAGTCTAATTGATCTCAAAAATCCCCAATAAATTTATCTGAATATTTAAAGAATATTCTCTGTAAAGAGAGTATTTATTATCCTAGAATAGTATAGTCTAGACATTAATTAAAAAAAGTACCTATGCAATTGCCTTTGAATAGCGATAGAAAGTTTAAGAGTAAAGGCGATATTGTTAACAGCGATAAAATTAGCTGTAAACGAATGGTGTTGATTGTAAATCAAATAGTGTAAATAAAAATCAAGTGAATTCTAATTGTGAATAAATATTTAAGTGTTTTTAAATAGAAATGAAAATCAAGAAAAATAACGAAAATAAAATAATGAAAATAAGAAAAATATACAGTTTTGTTTGTTAGATATTCGGTAGAGAAAAAGTACCGCGACAAAAATCAGTTTTATCACTTTATAACATTAATTTTTGCTATGTTACTGATACTTGAACAAAAATCACTCAATCACTTAACACTTTAACGAAAAAACAACAACCAATAATCCCATAAAATATCAAATAATTTAAATAGTTTACCTGATATAGTCATATTGTCCATACACGGAATAAATGAAAATTATTTGAAATAAATAATCAATTCACTTCACACCATAAAGATTGTTGTTGCCTTTTGTTATTATTATTCTGAAAATAAAAAAATAAAATTAATTTTCTTGAAAAGCTTTTTATCACTTTTATATCTTAACATTAAAATTTGTTTTATGTTAAATTATATCGATGAGAACCGTATGACAAATTTTTTGTTTCCTTCAATATAAATTTAATTTGTTTTTTGTGCTGATTGATGTCTAATTATTGCGCGTTGTTTGAGGAAGTAAAATTTAATGTTTGATTTTCAATGAGATTTTATGATTTATATGTTTATTAATATATGTTCTAACTACTTTATGGTTGTAAAAAAATATATTAGAAGCGATTATATTGATGTAGCTACCTTTTTAGAATTATGTATTATTCGTGCTGGTTTAGATTAGTTAAATTTAATCCAATTAGCATTGGATAGTTTTAGGTGTTTGTTACTATTGCTGCTCAGCGATGCAGCAACAGTGACGAAAATTAATCTATTCAAAACTGTTGTTCCTATTCACATGAATATGGGAACAACAAATTTCACTATTATAGTAGACTCTACTACTTTCAAGTATTTCTGAAGTTTTGCTTATCTTGATTTTCGAGTGAATTTTTAGGTCACTCTATTTTGAATATAGGGTGACCCAATTGAGCTAAGTTAGAAAAATACAAAAGGTGATAATTATAATTTTTAAATTTACCATTTTGTTCAAATGCGAATATCTGAAAAAGATTTTAAATTTTTGGATGCCTACATAGATCTTATTTAACACTGTGCTACAATGTCAGACATTTGTTAGATTTCGTTTACGTTTTATTTGATTTTTGTACTGGCAAGATTAGGTATTTTGTAATTTTTATTAACTAAATTGGAAGACTGAGATGAGTGAGTGGTTCGTACGCTGGATTGGAAGGAGATGGGTTGAACTTTCATTTAGATCAGCACGCTGGTTTTCCAATATACCGATAGTCAACTAATTTTTTTTGGTTTGTGACGTTTGTACTAGATGTAGGAACGTTGCCGAGGTATCAGGTCATAACTTACCGGTAACCAGGTCGACGCCGATATTTCATTCATTCGCAACAGCGATATGATTGCCATAACAACTTATTCTTTTAAGCTCGTTCATTGAGTCCGTGTTCCATTGCAATCGTTGACTCCCTCGCAATCAAACACTCCCTGGGGTACTGAAGTCTATTTTTTAATCATTCCAAATCGTCTCGTAGAATATGCCGAAACCAAGCAATCGCATTGGAGCTGTGAAGAATCGTTACAACATGCTGTAACGATTCTTCACAATCGCAATGGAATACAAATTGTATTCAACGTCCAAGAAAAAGGGTTAAATATAAAAAGAAAACATGAAATAAAATTGAATTATTTTATGAATCAAATCAAGTTAGGTAAACTGATGTTATCGAATATTCTTAGATTTTCTCGGGGTTTCTTCGTAAAGAAAGTGACCTCGAATAATCGAGAAATTATGCAGAATTACATATAAGAGATCGATCCATACATAACAACTGGTCCAATCAATACCAACTTTAGTTTGGTTTTACATGACATATACGCTGATCAAAAGGCAGGATAAATTGAGGAGTTGTTATAATTGAATTTTTCCTTTATTAATGAATGCCAGAGTCAATTAGCTTGGCACTTTATGAGTTGCCACGAACCCATTTTTCTTGATTTAAACATTTGTTCCATTTCTCCATTTCTCCATTTGTTAATTGTAACATTTGGCACACTTCGCTGGATGTTGAACACGAATCAGACTAGTTGAAGATTTGTGTAGAGAAGTTATTAGATTTACTCTTGGTTTGGCTGTTCGTGAGGTGCAAAATCTTAGTTTGTTTTTGTATTGATTTGGATCGTCTGATCGTTAATTAAGTTTTACGAAAGTTGTAAAATTGGAAAAACCTTTCGGACTGACCTATGTTTTGTGAAGTGAACATGCAGAATTTGTTCTGGTTTTGGATATTCTGATTTTGGATGTTTTTTATCCTAAAAATAAGTTGGAATAGATTCGAGCTATCTAGACATTTGTAAAATTTGATTCAGACTGAATGATTCTCTGCATCTCTGCACTTCAACAGATAATATTAAACTGTCCAGTTAAGGTAAATTTAATTTCAATTTCAAAACTAGTCACAAGCATTGCTTGCATGCGTCAAACCTCAAAGTTTATTTCAGCTCTATTTTCAGAGTTCAATAAGTTTGTGCAGCCAGTCAAACAATTTAACTCACGCGTTACTATACTAGGAGAATATAGAATGACATCTGTTTTTTATATTTAGCTTCAGCTTTAATAAAGACACATCAACCGAACTTGATGTCAATATTACAGGGAATATTGCTCTACTCGTAATAAGCAAAATTGTATTTCAGTGTACTGAAACACTTTTTACTGAAAAAAGGACCAGCATTATTTTAGGGTACAGTTTTGAGCGATTTTAGTGAAAAGCCAAAAACATATCAAATTTTTCTTAGTTAAGAAAGAATGCGTTACACGCAACAGGAGATTTAAGGAAGAGAACCAGGAGATTTACTCTCCTTTGTTACGCATGTCTGGAGTAAGTCATTTGAAATCCAGGTAAGACTTTTGATGTTGCTTTTGATATATTTAAGCATTTGATAAGGTGTAGCATAACAATCTAATATGTAAATTAAGATGTTATGGAATAGATAAGCAATTTGCTTTGGATACAAAGCTTTATACCCATCCATAGTTTTGCCGATGATAGCACACTTCATGCGTCTCATGAAATGCCAAATTATGCACCATTAACTCTCTTAATATCGCTATAGTAAATTTGGTAGATTCCTTTAACATTGATCTTAAAACAATTATGGAATGGGGTCTAGTAAATAGTGTTGAATTCAATGCAAGCGAAACTCAGGTTTGCCATTTTACTATAGATTATCTACACCTAATTATTTAAAGTTTAAAGCTAGAGAAGGCCGGGCATGCACAAAAAAAGTGGTCAGAGTCTTCCTTCTCTTCAAGACAACAATAACAGATAGGACTATCTATAAGTCCCATGGTAAAAAGGTGTTTATTTAGATGTCCGTGTCCTGTTAGGACACCGACCACAGGGCCGAGAGTTTTTCTCTTAAGGCTTAAAAGAAAATTAACTTTTTATTCGAAATGCTAATAAACATCTTGCTTTGCCTGCCTGTTTGTGACGCATCCCACAAAGCATTCTTCTTAAGGTCCGCATCATCCTTTCGTATTAACAAGGCAAACATTTTGGATCATCCTAAGGCGGGTTCTGGAACAGAAAATTCCTTGACCGCTTCGGCCCTTGCAAGTTCATCCGCTTTTACGTTGCCCGAAATGTGATTATGACCTAGAACCCACCGCATTGTGATATTGTTGATATGTGCTATCCCATAGAGATTTTTTCTACACTCATTGAAGAGCTTAGAAGTAGTCGCCGGGTTTACTAGTGCTTTAATAGCTGTTTGGCTATCCGAACCGATAAAAATTTGTTTCCCCTGCAGACGCGAGCAAGTTATTACGTGCGTGCATTCATTTAAAGCATACACCTCCGCTTGACGGACAGTACAAAACCGACCAAGCGAAAATTTATTGCTAATTATTGCTACATTATTTGATTCCAACTTCTAAGTGTTGTGCCAGGACTATTGCTCTTTTGCTTTAAAAATGATAAAGAGATTTCCAAATTGAAATGTGTTTGTTGTGATAAAGTCAGTGTATTTCAGTTTTAAATTAGTTTGTGAGCTATCTCTGGCATAAAATTAAATTATAGTAGTTTCCATAAGTCCAAAATTATTATACATGGTGCCGAAACAGG
The DNA here is from genome assembly GCA_963693315.1 of Diogma glabrata. NCBI lineage: Eukaryota > Metazoa > Arthropoda > Insecta > Diptera > Cylindrotomidae > Diogma > Diogma glabrata. The sequence goes on from OY856187.1 coordinate 390,647,927, forward strand.
GACAGTTCTAATACGTGACGCCAAGCAAAAAGGGACCCTTAGTAAAATATATTTGATTTTTTATTATATTCACTGTAAGATTACGGTATAATTTTGATAAAACCAGTTTTGGTTTGTTATTTTGATTATATATATTATTATGGAAATTTTTGGAAAAAAACCAGTTTTCGGTTTGTGAGTTACAAATGATTTTTGTAAATTTTTGGTTTGGGTTTTTTGTTTTCAAAATTTTTTTTTTTGATAAAACCACCTTGGTTTTGTTTTTGTGATTTTTTTTGTGAATAATGTATAATATTTGTACAATTTTTTGTAATTTTTTTTTGATAGTGTATATGTGGTATTTAAATAATATCTCTAGCGGTAGCTCTAATAAAGCATCCATGGGACTTCTTCCCTTAACATAATTATGTTCCTAGGTCGCCTCTGTCCATTATGGACATGCGATCGAAGTTCATTGGTTTCTTCTCTTCATCGCAGAGGAAGTTTTCTGGTGATAATCGAATGACTACTGCTGTGTTTGTACTTAGGTACAAACCGGTAGTACCATTCCCTGCACAGAAGCTTCTTCAATGAGATGAAGAGGAGAACCAATTATTCTTTTTTTCAGGATCAGATCATACAAATTCAAATTTAACTATTTTTTATATTTAGCTTACAATAGAACAATGTCATGGAGTTTAAGACTTGCTTGAAGTCTGGCGCTCGGGAGCGCACGCCAAGAAATCGTCATTAGTTCTAGTAATTTATTTTTAGTTTATTTTTAGGTTAAGGAATCACAACTGGGTCAGTAGAAATGGGCCTAAGGTCTAATCGTGACAGTTGTGATTACCTTGGTTAGTTTAAGTTTGGGAGAAACCGTATTGTAGAATCTGGTCGTTAGGGGCTTTTCCTTTCGGTTCTCACATGCATTCTTGGGGAGTGCTCGCGAACGAGCGAATTCAAGAGAAAGAATTAGATGACATATGACATTTGTATCATATTTTGGTTGTTTTTTTTTCAACAAACAGGTCTTAACTTGGAAATCTCTTATCATTTTGAAAAATAAGTAAATAAACAATTTTTCGTAAATAAATAAATAATTTTTGAAAATATAAATAAATAAGAATATTTTTTCAAATAAATAATTTTAAGAATTAAATAAAATTTCTTTATTAGATTTTCTTAATTTTTTTTTTAAGGTCTAATAGACAATTTTTCTAATAAATAAATAAATAAATGTATTTTATGTTTTAAATAATTAAATAATAAAAACAAAAATTTTTGGAAATTAAATAAATAAATTTTGTTAAGTAAGATAATTTTCTTTTTAGGATAATAATATAAATAATTTTAGGATAGATTAGTTAAATAAAATTTTTATTAAATAAGCAAAAAAACATCCAGATATAAATAAAAACTTTATTAAATATTTTTATTTTTATATTAAAATAAATAAATATTTTTCAGTTAAGACTTGACACCTAATAAATAAACAAATATTTTTATTTCAATGTTAAATAAATAAATATTTTTCGTTAGAGGTGTTAAGTCACATAAACTAATTATAAGATAAATAATTTTAGGAAAATTTTTATAAATAATTTAAATAATTTAAATATATGTTTAACATATTTTTTTTCGTACATCAGATTTTCTGTTTCTCTTTGACGTAAATTTTCATATCATCATTCAATGGTTTAAATAGTTAAAGTATAATTTTTGTAGCAAGTTGCGATTGGCGATTTTCATAGTCCTTGCTTCTAGGATAAACAACGGATAATAATGTGGTCTCCATTATTGTCCTAGTTTCCCCTAGTTTTGTTGTGCCAGGACTATCGCTCTTTTGTTTTAAAAATGATAAAGAGATTTCCAAATTGAAATGTGTTTGTTGTGATAAAGTCAGTGTATTTCAGTTTTAAATTAGTTTGTGAGCTATCTCTGGCATAAAATTAAATTATAGTAGTTTCCAAAAGTCCAAAATTATTATATAAGTTCTAAGTTCACCACAGCTCCTGCATTTCCATTCCGTAGTGAGCCATCCGTATAGAAAACAAAGATCTCGCTGAAAGACCAGTCGAACCAAGATCTCTGACATTCCTCTCTAGAAGAGATGATCAGTTCAGCGGGCTTCTCAAAATTATATACTTTGGTCATGATATCACTATACATATCTATTACGGAAGAATCTATCCATAATCTTTCAAGTATGTGAACTGCATGTTTTCCCTCTGTTTACCCACAATCCTGCCACATGTAGTCTGTAAACAGCCCTTTTAGCCATGTACTCCACATGTAGATGTAATGAAACCAGACCCAACATGGCCTCCAACGAGAGGGTTAGTGTGGTGTGCATTGAGCCACTGATACCTTTTTCTGTCTTTGGCCTCCAGACAACTCATGCAAAAGCAAGTGTTGGTCTTAAGCTGGTGTCAGGTTTTAACGTGTCAGTTGAGAATTCTTCTTTCATTTTTCTTCTTTGCCGAGTTATTCCGTAAAATTGAGCAATTTCAAACAGAGAAGGACTGGATGATAATATTTGCATTTAAGTGGCAGATGCCATATTTTATGTGTTTTATGGGTGCAATTTAGTATATTGCTCTTTTACATTACATTTATCGATGAGTGAATTAAATTAGTACTTGACCGAGTATTTTTAAATTTTTATTATTATCGAAAAAAGTGTGTTAACAAAACTCTTTTTATTTAGGAAAAGAGAATAAATGGAAATAAGACCAGTAGGAAAATTACTATAGGAATACTGAGCACCCAAAATGTTCATTTCGTTTATCACCGAATATATGTTTAGAAAAACCGTCCTAAAGTGAATACAATTGTTTTTTAAAACCCAAACTACTACAACAAGTTAAAGTGTGATATTTACATAGTATACCCTTCAACAAAGATAAACTGATACCCGCAAATAATGAACAACTAATCATTTTATGACGCAAATGTGAAATTTGTTAATGAGATTTATAGCATAAATTGATAATTAAATAACAGAAACAAAAGCTGATAGTAATGAACTTACAACTAGGATTTGTTGTTATTTTTTTAATTAGTAATTAATTTTAAAAGTCTTATTATTTCGAATGATCTTGTATTAATTGTTTTATTCACGTTTTATGTAAAAAGATATTCAGTCAAAAACGTGTAAGATTATGTGAAAAATGCAAATTGCCTTGCTTAAATGCAGGATGTTATTATACGTCAAAACATTATAGAGACTGTACGCATGGATGGATCAATTTTTGATCTACGGGTGTTACACCCCGGAATAATCCAGTCTCAGCTATTGACCTATTTGTTAACGTGAAATATCACACACCATTAGAGTGAGATATAACTGAAATAGCAGTGAGATATAACTGACCAAAGATATGCCTTAGGTTTCCTGACCTAAGTACTCTATATAGCCAACAGTAACACCCTCAGTCTTATTTATGGATATTTTTTGACGATGGCGCGCTATTGTTTCTGCCAAGAAATGAACCATCATGTAACGCTATATGTGGGATTAGGAGTTAAACATGAAATACCGTACATCACATAATGAAGAAAAATGCTAGAAAAAGGCAATCACATTTTAGTTTTTTCCCTGCAAATTAAAAAAAAAAACTAATTGCATTTTACCTATTGTTTTATTTTTATTTGCTTCATCTTGTCATGAAATATTGACTTTTGTAAAATTTTATTATGTGATAGGATTAATTTTTTACTTATCTGTTCTTAATAAAAAAATAAGGAAACATTGCATCCATCAGCACCTTAGAACGCATGTTGTTATGATACCTGCACAGTTGAAAAAGTTACTACAATTTTTAGTACAAGCTATGGTATATGGGTTATGTAAAGCAAGTTATTATTGAATTGCAAAGCAAATGTTGCATTAAAACTAATTTTAATGCAAAACTACAAATTGTAGTATAACTGCTGCATCATATTTTTTTTTATAGAACTGCTAGAAGTTTGAATGCAACTTGCGCCATTAATTAATAAATAATCGTATTTTTCGTTAGGTGCACAAATTTTAACCGATCTTAATAGATTTTATTCTTCGTTTATTGTTTTAGACATCATTTCTGTGTGTGATGTTTAACTTATTGAAAAGCGTCAATGTTTGAATTTGTTTTTTTTGTGATAAAAGTATTAAGTTTTGAAGTTTCAAAGTGATATAACATCTGATTTCTTTTTGAGTTGATTAAGTGTTAATTAAAACTATTGGTATTTGCATTACATAGAAAAGCTATTATTGTTTACCGTATCGGTAAAAACTTATAGGTAAATTGAATATAATCAGAATTGCAAAATACATTAACGTTAACTTTCGTAAAAACTGAGCAGACAGACAAAACTTCGTCATGTCGCGTCGCACAATCGTCATAAAAACATTTAAATTCATGCCTCAGAAATTTAATTTGATTTTGAATTACTTTATAATTATTATTTAAAGGTGCAATAAAATGATCATATAACCTATTATCTTAAATGTTTCGAAACACCAATGAAATAATAACAAAAGTTAATTTTCTTCTTCAATAATACAAAAATAAACAACTTGACGTAATATGACAATAATCTAAATTTGTTTAAATATAAATAAATCATTGCTATCGTATTTTGAAATAAACCAAAAATTAAAAACAGTGAGATATTTTGTCTTTATGGCACTACAGTAGGTGTAACTATAACCTTTGAAAGTGTTGGGTGTTTACTAAATTCAACTAATAGTATATTTTCCTACAAGAGATGAAAACTCTGTTTTTGCGTAAGTGAAAATTTGTTAACGAGACGCGTTAGCGTCGAGTGGAGCAAATTTTACGAACGTAAAATGTTTTTATCTCGCTTAAGAAATGCAATTTTTTCTATGATAGTGTTGGGAAAAATGATTTCATTACGTTGGTACAACGTATTGTTGTTTAGGCAACACTAATTTGTGAAACTTTTTTTATTCTGCAATAAAACAAATACGAAAAACACGCGAAGTGTAAATAAAATAATATTTAATAATCTAATTTATCATTTATCAACGGCGGCCTCAAATAGCCCAATAATACAACATGGTAGCAAATAATGGTTAGATAAATGATTTAAAAGATTATTGTAATAACTTAAAACATTAAAAGTTAAAAATAAAAACATAACCTCGAAATCAACGTGGTGTTAAAAAAGAACTAAAAATATAACCTCGAAGGCATATCGTGGTGTTAAAACTAAAACTAAAACAAACCATAAGTGGAAAAGTTATATGTTGCGGTGCTAAGAATAATAAAATAGAAAATAATAATATAGAAAAACTAAATGGGCTAGAAAATTTTCATATATGGAAATTTGAACTCGATATAACACTCAAATCAATGGAGTTATACGAGTATGTAATCAAAACATTCACTTCTTAAGAAATCAAAACAGAAAAAGAGTACACAAAAAAAGGATGCAAAGGTGCAGAGAATCATTCTACTCTCATTAGATAAAACCAACAAACAACACGTTACATCATGCGACACAGGCAAACAGATTTTTTCAACCATCAATTTTCATGAAGGCAATACAGAAAATATGGAGGGGCTGAAATCTCACAGCTCTGAGATATTAAGACTTCGGTCTGGGTTAAGGTTTTTGATATAGTTTTCGGCAAAAAACTTTTATGAGGACATGGTTTTTAGTTTTGGGCAGCGATGTATATCAAACATAACTCTTTGTTAAAGTACAAGTATTTTTTTTTGATGTTCTGTTCTGTTTAGAAATTTATTACAAAACTAACACGAAACATCAATACGATGCCGGAAAATTATAAAAGATCATAAATTAACATAATTTAGTGAAAAGATGATACAATCAGCAAACTACTCAAAAACCTCTCCATTTAGCGTTTCGAGAAAATATTACAAAATCACAAATTCATATTTCTTTCAAAATTCCAAAAATATTGTAAAAATTAAATAAAATCAAACTTTTTTCAAAATTCTAAAAATATTCCAAAAATTATTACAAAATCAAAGATTAAACTTTTTACAAAAATTCTGAAAATATTGCAAAAATTATACAAAATCAAATATTGAAACTTTTTTCAAAATTCCAAAAATTGGAATAAAATCAAATATTAAAACTTTTTCTAAATTCTAATAATATTCCAAAAATTCTTAAAAATTCAAAAATTCAAACTTTTTCCAAAACTCTAAAAATATTACAAAAATTATAACAATATCAAAAATTGAAGCTTTTTCCAAAATTATAAAAATTAAAATAAAATCAAAAATTTAAAATTTTTCAAAATTCTAAAAATATTCCAAAAATTTTTACAAAATCAAAAATTGAAACTTTTTCAAAATTCCAAAAATATTCAAAAACAAATTCAAAAATGTCCATGTCCAATTTCATTTTTAATTACATTTTCAGCAAACTATTCAAAAACCTTCAATTTAGCGATTCGAGAAAATATTACAAAATCACAAATTCATATTTCTTTCAAAATTCCAAAAATATTGTAAAAATTATATCAAAATCAAACTTTTTTCAACATTCTAAAAATATTCCAAAAATTATTACAAAATCAAAAATTGAAACTTTTTTCAAAATTCCAAAAATATTGCAAAAATTCTTACAAAATCAAAAATTAAAACTTTTTCCAAAATTCTAAAAATATTGCAAAAATTATTACAAAATCAAAAATACAACCTTTTTTCAAAATTCCAAAAAAAATTTAAAAACTATAACATATTAAAAAATTTCTATGTCCAAATTCATTTTCAACTACATTTACGTCATAAAAACAGCTACATTTTTTCCCCAAAAAATTGGCTAAAAAAATCAATGAAATCATTTTTTGACACGCTTGACATTATTTTTTTGACAAACTTATAATGCCATAATTCTCTATAATAATAATATATTTTCATGTTATACAAATTATTAAATTAATTTTTTTCCAAAAACTTGGGTAAAAAAATAAATAACTAGTAGGGTAGGGTGTGACCATAGCGGCCACGCCAAGAACTTCCCGTTAAGTTAAATAGGTAACATAAAGATAATTTCTTAAAACTTTAATAAATTGAAATTCTCTTTCTAAGACTTGCAATTAATCGTCATTTTTTCATCTTGTGGTTACACTGGAAAGAAGATTTTCATTGCACCATATACTTAAAAAAACTAGCGGTGGAGACTACTTAAAGTCTACTTTGTCAACGTTGCTAAAATTTTTTAGATTTTTCTCAAACAATATCACCATTTTTAGGGTTCCGTACTTTGAAAAAGTAAAAACCCTATTGGTGAGACTTCGGTGTCCGTCCGAATTTCTACATAATCGATTTTCTCAAAAACTATAAGTGCTATCAACTTGAAATTTTTTACAGTTATACAATGTGTTTGTCCACGCCTACTGACAACAAGAAAATTATGAATATTATTTTTCATCAATATTTTATGGACATTGATAAGGAGATAGTAAAACAAAAATTTGTTTTAAGGAATCGTGTTTGGTTTAAAAAAATCAAAAAAAATCCAAATATTTCAAAAAAACATTTCAATGAATTATCGACTGCTTAGTTCTTAAGTTATTTCCAAAAAAGTGTGTTTATTTTTTTGTCCCCTACCTTTACTTCGAACATTACAAAAGCAACAAGTTGCTAAACTACTATTAACATTACAAAACCTTATGCTCTAAGTTTAGACAAAATTAAATGTCAAGACTGAGAAGTCTAAAAACATCCTCCCCTGACATCCTCCCCGACTCCTTTGCCAAATTTTGAAAATAACTGATTCAAAATAGCACATTTTCCATATTCAAATAAAAGCGCATGCGTTTGCGGCTAATATTAATTCAAAAGTTTCATCAAGTTCTCATGCGTTTGCGTAATGAAAATAACGCCTATTTTTCAAATTTTCTTAAAAAAACTCAAAAAGTAAGATAGCAATTGTTTATACAAATGTCATTATAAATGGCTGACATGATGACAAACAAAGTGGGAGGTAAATGATCTTGATAGCATTATTTATTCTAGTAATACTTGCAAGAGATGATATTCAGTTTTTTGGAAACCCCTAAAAAATAAATGAACTGATTTCATTAAACTGGGCTGTAAGTTACGCCAAGATATATCGATTGTGACCATTGAAGTTGAAATTGGATCATCCTTTGTTGAGAGAGCGTTGGACAAATGTTTGTCCACATACGATGATACACACGCACATACCCACACACACATACATACTGTCAGCTAAAAATAGCCTAAACAGCTTCAGGAGGTCTTAAAACGTAAAGATATTATAAAAATTTCGATTTCGAAAATCGACCCAAAAACAATAACTTCTCATATCGGGAAGTTAATAAACAGTGGACCAGGCAATCTACTCTCGAACCTCTGACCTTTTTGTCAAATTTAGAAAATAACTCAGGTTTTTGATATTCAAGTAAACCCGGATGCGGTTGCAGCTCATTTGCATACAAAAGTTTCATCCAGATATCATGCGTTTGCATAAAGAAAATAACACGTAGTTTTTTCACATTTTGTTAAAAATCTCAAAAACTAAGATAGCAATTGTTTATACAAATGTCATTATAAATGTCTGACATGATGACAAACAATATGGAAGCTTCATGACCTTGATAGCATTATTTATTAATCTTATGATATTTGCAAGAGATGATTTTCAGTTTTTTGGAAACCACTAAAAAACAAATGATTTAATTTCGCTAGAAAAGGACTGGGCTCTAAGTTACGACAAGATACATCGATTGCGACCATTTTCGTTAAAATTGACCCATCCGTTGTTGAGAAAGCGTTAGGCAAAAATTCTCCACACAGCGATATACACATACATACACACACACACATACAGACTGTCAGCTAAAAATAGTCAAAACAGCTTCAGGAGGTCATGAAACGTAAAGATATCAAAAAATTCCGATTTCGAAAATCGACCCAAAAACAATAACTTCCCATATCGGGAAGTTAAAAATCTTTCTTTTGACACACTTGACAACATTTTTTTGACAAACTTATAATGCCATAGTTCGCAATAATAAAATAAAATTTCATTTCGAACAAAATTTTAATTTAATTTTTTTCCAAAAAATTGGGTAAAAAACTAAATAAAAACCTTTCTTTTGACACACTTGACAACCTTTTTTTGACAAACTTATAATGCAGTAATCTAGATTTTGGTCTCACATACCAATCCCGACCATCAAGATTTCTCCAAATTTAATGTTTCTACTCGTAATCACTTAAAATGATCGATTTTTAAGCAAAAAATATGCAAATTTCCATGTTTTGACACACTTGACGATTTTTTTGACACACTTCCGGTACAGTTATCGAACACATCGTCCTTTCGGCTCTTCCCATTGAGTAAACCTATTTTTAAAAGAAAAAAAATTTTGAAATCCGTCCAGCGGTTTTCTAGATTTCGTCGGTTGTGTCGGCAGGACGGCCGGACGGACGGCCGACAGACAGACACACATTTTTTTTTTGCTTTTTTAGAATCAGTATGTCCTAAAACGTCGAGAAATGCCAAAAAAAGTGGGGGTAAGAATTTCACTTTGAGCTCATGAATGTAATACTCAGGTCTTTCAGACTGAAGTAATTAGAAAAAACAACTTACTAATGGAATATTATCAATTCAAAATTAAAAATGTAACCTTAGATACCTACCCCTAGAAAATATTGACAAACTCAAATCGTTGAATCATAACATCCCAGACAATGAAGTAATGATGAGAATAATTGCAGCTTTATCCGACAATTATAAACACTTTTTAATGGGTTGGGATAGTACATCAAAAGACGAGAAAACGTTAATAAATCTTCTAGCCAGAATATCAGCAGAGGAAAATAAAGAGAAAACTGTCCGCGAAGTAAAACAACATGCTAATAACATTGAGGCGTTTAATAAAAAGAAAATAAACAATCTCATAGTGTAGCTTTCACAACTTTAACAGAAATTAAACCTACATCAAATCAAATTCCAAATGGATGTAATGATCCATTTATAATTGACTCAGGCAGTTCAGTTCACATAACATAAAATCTAGAGTGGCTAAATAATAAAAAGGAGGTAAATATTGAAATAAGAGTAGCTAAAGATGGAACTAGTATGAAAGCGACGGTAAAAGAAGACATAGAATTTGAAAATTTTACATTAAAAAACGTTTTATACGCCAAAGAGCTTTCGAGAAATTTACTTTCTGTTAAAAAGGCAGTTGAACTTGGAGGTAAAGTAATATTTGACAAAAACAATGTTGTAATAAAATTTAAAAACTGCGAGATTATGGGCTCAAAAAACAAAGAAGGTCTATATCAACTAAACGGTATACCTAAAAACGAAAAAGAGCAAGCTCTATATAATTCTAAAATAACATCCGAATTATTACATAGAAGAATGGGACATTTAGAAAATCAGAACGTAAAAAAACTCATAAAAGTTGCAGATGGTATATCATTAACCGATCCAGATTTCACAGAACTCAACAATCCGTGTGAAATTTCTTTCTTCCTTTTGGTCAAAATAGGTCACGAGAAAAACGACCTTTAGAAATAATACATACTGATGTTTTAGGTCCAATCGAAGTGGATACACATGACCATAAAAAATATATCTTGACGTGTATACAATTATACTGGATTTCTAGCAATATACCTCATTAGAAATAAATATGAAGTGCAAAATAATTTAAAAGAGTTTATAATAAAAAGCGAAAACAAATGGAATTTAAAATCTTATAAAAGAAGATGCGATAACGGAGGAGAATATAAAGATCACGATCTTAAATCCTGGTGTAATAAAAAAGGCATAGATATAGAATACACAACACCATACACACCAGAATTAAACTTAAAAGTAGAAAGAATGAATAAAACATTAATGGAAAGAGCAAGAGCATTACTTTTTGATTCAAGAGCAGAAAAAAACTGTGGAGAGAAGCAGCATATACCGCAACATATATTATCAATAGAAGTGCGACATAAGCATTGAGCGATTAGACACCTGCACAACTGTGGTATAATAAAAAATCAAATTTAAAAGTTTTTGGCAGCGTTGCATATACAAAAACTAAAGAAAAATTAAAAAAGCTAGACGAAATAAATAACATATATTACTTAGTTGGTTATACTAATAACGGGTACAGAATATGGGACCCAGAAAATTAAACAATTAGAATATCGAGAGATGTAATTTTCGATGAAAAACAAAAGATGGACAAAATCAACGAAGATAACAAAGAGGAAATAAAACCAAACTTTGAAGAGACAAACTCAGACCAAATAATTGATGAATTAGAAGTTAATATAGATGAAGTTGAGCAAGTAGAACTAGATAAAGTAGATTCAAAAGAAAAAACTGAAATTAGAGGAAAAAGCCAATCAAATTTCAAGATTACGCTTTATTAACATACTCTGAAGCAATAAATAGTGAAGATAAATATAAATAGAAGGCCATTGAAGAAGAAAGACAATCACTAGAAGAACATCAGGTATTTGAATATGTCATACTAAATACAGTAAAAAATGAAAAACTTTTATCGAGTAAATGGATTTTTAAAATCAAAGATAAAGATATTTACAAAGCGAGGCTAGTAGTCAGGGGATTCGAACAATATGAAAACGAATATGAAGAAAACTACAGTCCGGTAGTATCTATGAACACCTTAAGATTTCTATTTTAATACAGTATCATGCAAAATATGGTGGTAAAACAGTTTGATGTCAAAACCGCTTTTTTATACGGAGAAATTCACGAAAACATATACTTAAAATTACCTGAAGGATATAAAGAAAAAATGGGAAACGTTTGGAAACATAAAAAAAGCTTGTACGAGTTCTCTCCTATAAGGTGGAACCAACGATTAGTAAAATTCTTTACAGAAAATGGCTTAAAACAATTGACAACAGATAGATCAGCATTTTACAACGAAGATTCTACATTAATCATTGCAATATGTGTCGATGATGGACTCATAATGGCTAAAGAAAAAACGGAAGCAGGGGCCTTACTCTCACATTCGATAGCCTTCGTTTTAAAAACGATAGTTCTTTTCGACCAAACTAAAATTTCATACTCTAGCATTCGATAAGTCAAGAAAATTTTTACTACAATTTTAGTAAGTGTTGTCAACAGTAAAATATAGAAAATCTACTACATTTTGTATTAAATATGTCAAATGTCAGTTTTTTATTGGTAAATAATGTCAATGTTGTTGATTAATTTGAAAATATTTGTTTTTTATTGCGTGAATAAAATAATATTGTTAGATTATTTGCTAAAAAATTCCAATTAAATTGCAAAGCGTTGTGTTGTTGTATTCTTTTTTTTTTAATTAGACCTAACAATAAAAAAATATTTCGCAAATTCATAAAATGTTTCTTTTACTAATAATATATAAACAACATTTATTCAATATTCAAAATAAAAACAATAGATGTTCCTAATACTTTTGTTGGTAAAAAAATGAAACTAAAACAAGAAAACTACATAAAACAAATGTTAAAAACATTTGAAATGGAAGAATCTAAACATGTTCTAACTCCAGGAATGATAGAAAACAGAGCGAAACATAAAGATTTATATAAAACAAATGAAATAAAACCTGATATGGAAAAAACTCAAATCCAGAAGAAAAAAATATTGCGACGCTGATGCATAGGCTGATTTCACCACAGCTCTGGAAACATAGTGTTCTGGTTACATAATGAGTTAAATACTTTAATTAAAAGCTGACCAATGTTATAGATTTCATAGTTCTAATAATAAAAATATTAAAGAAAAGTAGTATCCCAACAAACATAAATTCTGTTGTACCATAAAAAGTAAAAAAAAAATTTAACCGGAAGTGGCAAACTGGAAGTTAGGATGCAGAACTGTTGTAAATCGTACTAAATGTGTATGTACCAAGATTCATCCATTTCGATTGTCAGGTAAAGAAGTTATTGAGCTTCCAAAATAACAGGTGCTCGGAGCACCCCCTACCAATTTGTTCACTATCGCTAAAAAACTAATCAGTTCCTTGCCATACATATTCGCATCTTTTTGCAAAGTGTAATCAAAATTACTTAACGAACGAGTATTGTATGCTTCAAACAAACATTGAAACAATAAACAGGTGTTCGGGAGGACACCCACCACTTATCCCAATATTGTCCAAAAGCTAATCAATTCTTTTTCATTAAAGTCTTCATCTTTTTTCAAAGTGTCATTAGAATTGATTAATGAATGAAGTCTGTATGCTCCCAACAAACTTTAAAAACAAAGTGTGAAAAGTCAGCAGTTGTATGGTAGACCCCCCACCACTTTGATCAATGTGTTCCAAAAGATGAAATTATCTTCTTACACTAATTGAAACCATTTCCGTAAGTTTCATCATAATCATTTCATTATTGCAGGCTGTAGTGTGCATAAAGACACTGAAAAAACTTCCAACAATTAAAAGATTAAAAAAATTTTTTCCGGAATTAAAAAGCCGGAAGCTGAGACGCAGAAGTAAACTATACTGAATGCTTATGTACCAAGTTTCATCCAATTTGATTATCAGGTACAGATGTTATTGAGCTTTCAAAAAACAGGTGTATGGGACACCCCCCCACCACTTTGTTCACTATCGCTCAACAACTAATCAGTTCTTTGCCATACATGTTTGCATCTTTTTCCAAAGTTTCATCAAAATTCATTCACGAACGAATGCTGTGTGCTCCCAACAAACATTGAAAAAATGATGACACAGTAAACAGGTGTTCGGGAGGCCCCCTACCACTTATCCCAATATTGTCCAAAAACTAATCAGTTCTTTGTCATTTAAGTCTCCATCTTTTTCAAAAGTGTCATTAGAATTGATTAATGAATGAAGTCTGTATGCTCCCAACAAACTTTAAAAACACAGAGTGAAAAGTCAGCAGTTGTATGGTAGACCCCCCGCCACTTTGATCAATGTGTCCCAAAACATGATAATTATCTTCTTACACTAATTGGACCCTTTTTCATAAGTTTCATCATAATCACTTCATTATTGTAGGCTGTAGTGTGCATAAACACACTGAAAAAAACTTCAAAAAAGTACAAAAAATTTTTTTTACCGGAAGTGAAAAACCAGAAGTTGGGATGCAAAACTATTGCGAACCGTACTACATACTCATGTACCAAGTTTCATCCAATTCAATTATCAGGTACAGATGTTAAAGAGCTTTTAAAAAATGGTATGGGACACGGGACACCACTTTGGTCACTATCGCTCAAAAACTAATCAGTTCCTTGTCATACATATTTGCATCTATTTCCAAAGTGTCATCAAAATTCATTCACAAACGAATGTTTTATGCTCCCAACAAACATAAAAATCATTGGGTAAAACCACCTGTTGTATGGTGGACCCCCCAACCCTTTATCCAATGTACTCCAAAAGCTGATAAAATCTTACTCATGTTATTTGAAAGCTTTTACCAACGTTTCATGAAAATCGACCGGTAATTGTATGCTACAGTAGGGGTAAACACCTGGAAAAAAAACTTTTTAATCGGAAGTGACAAACCGGAAGTTGGTATGCAGAAATATTGGAAACTGTACTAAAACCTTATATACTAAGTTTCATTAAGATTATAGTCCGGGATCGGAAGTTATTCAAGATGTGAAGTTAGAGGTGTTCGGGAGACCCCCCGCCATTTTGTACAAATTTGAAATGAATCCAGATCTTCCATTTTCAAGTGAACCTGTATCATTTGTCAAAGTTTCATCAAGATCCTATGCAGAAAGGTCACCCACACACACACACACACACACACACACACACACACACACACACACACACACACACACACACACACACACACACACACCTTAAGTTTAGGAACCTGGTTAATGAAATTGAAGATTTGCACAGATCTGCTGTGAATGACCTCACTGTTGTCCAAAGCGTCAGGCCACAGGTGAACAAAGTGTGTCAAACTTCACCGACCTTGAAACCAAGCGTCGATGAAAAATCAAAAAGACGACGAAGTGGAAATGGTGAGGACATGACAGCACAACTGCCCTCGCCGAAAAAAAGTAAAACGGCTAGAAAGGTCTTAAAAGAACCAAGATCAAGATCCGAGCAGAGCGTGATCAAGCCAACAGAACAGCAGGTCGAGCCCCCGAACCAAAACGTGCTCCCTGTGGAAACATCCGAAACCGAGTGGCAACACGTGAGAAGACGTAAAAGGAGGAGAAAAAAAACGCGTCCTGTTGAGCCTACGCGAAACGAACCACGCAAACCTACGAAAAGAGCACCACGGTCGGATGCTTTAATAATATCTAGGTCCGGTGAAAAAAGTTATGCGCAAATGCTCAAAGAAATGAAAGAGAACCCGGAACTAAAAGAGCTCGGGGATTGTGTCACCAAGATTAGGAAGACAGCTAAAGGCGAGCTGCTTCTTGAACTTAAAAAAGGCGAACACAATCAAAAGCTTAAAGAGCACGCAGAGCTAGCACTCAGAGACTCGGCGAGTGTTAGGTCGGTGTGCCAGGAAACTCTTATAGAGTGTCGCGACTTAGACGAGATAACAACGAGAGAAGATATTTGCATTGCAATCCAGGCACAATTTCCTACAATTGGGTCTGTCCAAACAAATGCAAACAAATCGTTAAGGACATTACGAGACAGGACTCAGACGGCACTAATCAGCGTCCCTGAACGATCAACGCATGCGCTCGTTGCGTCTGGACACATCCGAATTGGATGGGTAAGATGCAGACTGCGCGAGCGAATCACTCCAACACGCTGGTTCAGATGCCTTGATTACGGTCATGTAGCAAGGCAATGTAAAAGTGATGTGGATCGAACGGGGATATGTTTTAGATGTGGAGGAAAAGGACATAAATCAAGAGGATGTAAAGAGCCCCCAAAATGTGCTCTTTGCCTGCCGGGAACCACAGGGACTAATGGGCATTCTACAGGAGGCAGTAGATGTCCAGCCTACAAAAGAGCGCTAAAGCCGACTTCTGCCCGTCATGGTTAAGTGTATCCAGATAAATCTTAACCACTGCGAGGCGGCACAGGACCTACTGACACAAACCGTTAGAGACCAGAAAGTGGACGTGGCATTGATTTGCGAACAACATAAGGCCCCTGTCGGCGATGCGAACTGGGTGGAAGACAGGACGAGCAAAGCTGCTATCTGGACCTGCAATGCTCTTCCTTTTGAACGCAGATCTAGTCGTCAGCATGAGAGTTTTGTCTATGCCAAAATCAAAGGTGTCCACTTCTACAGCTACTACATTCCTCCTAGCACCCCACTGGACGAATTCGAAGAAACACTTGACCGACTAGTAACAGACGTCAGAGGTAAGTCACCCATCGTAATTGCGGGTGATTTTAACGCTTGGGCCGTTGAATGGGGAAGTAAACGTACTAACCCTAGAGGTAGGGCATTACTTGAGGCATTTGCCAGACTTGATCTGGTACTGCTCAACCATGGTACCACAGAGACATATAATAAAGGAGAAGCAAGTTCAATTATCGATATCACTTTTGCAAGTGGGACACTCTCGAGAGGAGCACAATGGAGGGTATCTGATTTGTATACGCATAGTGATCATCGTGCTATTATATTTGAAACCCAACCCCCACAGCGGTTTGAAAGGCACCAAGTCAAGCGGAAGGCGCAGCAAAATGGGTGGAAAATCAAAGAGTGGGACACGGAGATGTTGGACTACATGGTTGAATGCATGCCAATACCGGAGAGTGGTGCCAAGATAGGAGCAGAATTTATTGCGAGATATCTTAAAAGCACCTGTGATGCATCTATGCCGCGTAAAAGCAACGGTAATGGACGGTCCCCAGTCTTCTGGTGGACCGAAAACATTGCCCGTCTGAGAAAAGAGTGCCTCAAACTCCGGAGGAAATGTACACGAAGGAGAAATCATGAGCACTATGAGCAGTTCCAAAATGATTTTCGCGAAAAGCGGAAAGAATTGCGAAAAGCAATTGCTAATAGTAAGAGCAGATCATTCCAGTGTCTTATAGATGAAGTTCAGAATAACCCCTGGGGAAGTGCGTACAAAATTGTGCTTACTAAACTCAAGGGTGTTCAATCAGCTGCACCAGTGTGCCCAGATATAATGGCTGAAATTGTGTCCGGCCTTTTTCCACACCACGTTGACTTCTCCCTACCTCGTGAGCTGCAAATTGACGAAAATACAATTTCGGCTGTCACCACCGAAGAGGTCCTAAACGCGTTGCTCAGATTATCCGTTAATAGCACGCCCGGTCTAGACGGCATCCCAAATATCGTCTTAAAAACAGCGATAAAGAAGAAGCCGAATGTATTCGAAAATATCTACACTGCGTGCCTAAAAGAAGGGATATTTCCTGAGGAATGGAAGCGCCAACGCCTTGTGCTTATACCGAAAGGTGACAAGCCACCAGAAGAACCCTCGTCCTACCGCCCACTGTGCATGCTGGACACAACTGGAAAGATCTTTGAGAGAATTATTGGTACACGACTTGAGCAACATACTGAAGGCGAGTGGGGCCTTTCTGACCGGCAGTTTGGTTTCAGAAAGAAGCGCTCTACTGTTGATGCAATATCTGCAGTATGTGAGATAGCGCATAAAGCTTTGTGTGGTAAAAGATGGCTATTGTGCTGTTGTCACTCTGGATGTTAAAAACGCCTTTAACTCTGCCAACTGGAACCAAATCATGAGAGCCCTAGACGAACTGCATGTACCTGACTACCTGCTACGTATAATAGCCAGCTACTTCACGGGAAGAACTCTGGTCTATGATACCGAAACAGGTCCTAAGAAGTACAATATAACAGGAGGAGTACCCCAAGGATCGGTCCTTGGACCCCTGCTGTGGAACATCATGTACGATGGTGTTCTCAGAGTATAACGGTTGTAATCCTCTTCGAAATTGTGTGTTAAATCCATTAATGAGTTGCACTAAAGAATAAATCTTTCAGTGAGGAGAAATAATTTCTGTTCAAAAAGTCCGTTGGTCAGTACAGTCCAATTTTCATATAGCAATGCTTTGCGCAAATCAAATGATTGCTATACTCCAACTGTTAGAAGTCACTTAAGCTTAAGCGAAATGGACTTCGTCAGACTTATATATATGAATAAAACACTTGCTTCTCTTTTAGACAAATATACAAATCTGAATTTTATTATCGATAATTTCTTCTATTTATACAAAATCGATATTACTAAAAATTACAAATTTAGCAAAAATATTCTTAAAATTAATTGTTTCATAATGTTAAAAATGTGTCACATAATTTTTATATTTTCTTTGTAATTTTAATTGACCGACATATTCAGTTTTTTAGTTTAAATTTATTACATCATAAAAATAAATGAAAATTATATTATTTACTTATGCTCAGTAATCATATTCCATTTAATAGTTTTTATGAAATATGAGTTTCGAAAACTTTCTTTTGGTTTAAAATAAATTATGTTTATTTTCACATATGTTTTTTGTTATCGTGTGAAAATGATTTTGCGGTTTGTTTACTTTAGAATATAATGGAAATTTGTTGTTTATTTTATGTGCGGTCATTGTAAGATTTTGTAGGAGTTAAGGGATGATGTGTAGATACATTACACCCTTATTCCTTAAAAAAAAATTTTTTGCTTTTAATAGAAAAAAAAAAGTAAAAAATTTTGTTGATTTACTTTAATATTTTTAATTTAATATATCTTAAATCGACTCTAATTTTCATTGTTTATAATAAATGTCGATTATTATTATTTTCAATCCTCAATGGGTTTATATTTCTTTAATCTATTTTTGTGTATTTTCTTAATTATATTGCCCTTTCTTATCTCTACATTTGTTTCCTTAATATCTATGACCTCATAGGGTCCTGAATAGGGTGCATCGAGTTTCTTTCGATCACCAGCTTTTAACCAGACTAATTCTCCAATTTTCAACTCTATGGGATTTGCGTTTAGATCGTAAGATTCTTTACGTTTGATCTTTGCTAGGTGTGGGAGTTCATTTGCTTTAGCGTGTGCTTGTTGTAAGCGATATCTTAATTCTTGAACATAGTCGTCAAGATTGTATACTGGTGCACTAGTTGTAAATTTTTCGTCAGTTGGTAATGTAGCTAATCTACCGAAAATTAGCTCAAAAGGAGAATGGTTTGTATCCGTATGAGGAGTTATATTGTAACAAAATACAAAGTAGGGGATCCATTCTTCCCAGTTATAGTCGTTTGTGAATGCAAGTAAGTATTCGTTCAAAACTCTATGATTCCTTTCAATGGAACCAAGGGTTTCGTGGTGATAAGGTGTTGAAGTTACGTGCGAGATTGAAAAGAATGAACATACGTGTTTCATAATCTCATTCACAAATTCAGTGCCCATGTCTGTTTTTAAAATTTTGAAATTACCATATTTCAGAATGAACTTCTCTACTAAGGCTTTCGCTATTGTTCTCGCTTCTTTATTCTCTAAGGGGATAGCTTCTACAAATTTAGTTAATTCACACTGAATGGTTAGTATGTACCTGTTCGTGTTTGTTAGCCTTAATGGACCTACTGTGTCCATTGAAATGATCTCAAAACTAGTCTTTGGAGTCTCAGTTAATGTTAATTTTTCTTTTACATGTCTAATTTGCTTATTCTTAGTACATAATTCGCATCTACTTATATAATTTTTAACCAGTTTATTTAAATTTTTGAAAATATAACGTTGCTTTATTTTAGCTATTGTTCTTCTAATACCAGCATGACCACCATAATGTTTGGTGTCATGGAATTCTTTTATTATTTCGAGCATTTTATCTTTGTTTTCAATTCTTAACGGCGCGTCATATATTATAATTTTTAACTTCGTTTGCTTATTTATCTTATTTAAATCCGACTGCAGTTCGGTAAATTTTCTTTTAAATTCATTCATATCGATATGAGTAAATACTACATCATTACTCTTGAGCGCTAATTTTTCTATATTCTCTGCATGCATGCTAAATATCAGCTTCTCCAACATAAAATCTAAATTCATACGTGGATTATCACTGTATTGTACTAAAACTTCTTTATCATTAATTGATATATAATTATTTTTATCTTTGTGCGCTAATTTATATTTTGATTTACATCCCAGTTTCTCCTTCATAGAACCTAAGTTCTTAAGTGGATTATCGCTGTATGTCTTAAATTCATCATTATTATTATCATTCTGCAAACTTTCATATATAATAAATTTTAAATTCTTTAGATTCCTCACTTCAGATATCGAGGTGCAGTTCCATGCATAAAGTTGGCCACCCTTATCCATCTCTGCGTTGTTATTTATCTCGACGTCTTTTGTTTCCTCTTTCTTCTTCATTGCTCTCGTGACGATATTTACCGTTGTAGGTATCATGGCTTTTAATGTTTCAGAATCAATTTTTATCCTCGATAATGCATCAGCATTAGTGTTGCTTTTTCCTTGTTTATATATAATTTCGAAATCATAGTCTGACAGATCTAACCTTATTCTAGTTAATTTCGATGAAGGATTCTTGTGTGTAAACAGACTGATCAAAGGTCTGTGATCCGTGACTACTTTAAATTTTCTAGCGTAAACATATGGTCTGAAAAAATTGATTGCCCAATGTATAGCAAGCAATTCTTTCTCAATGACCGGTTTATTAATCTCATGTTTGTTCAGTGATCTACTTGCGTATGAAATAGGTAGATCCTTTCCAATCTCACCCTGTGAGAGTACTGCTCCTAGAGCGTAATTCGAAGCGTCGGTTGTTATTACGAATGTTTCATTAAAATCTGGATATTTTAATATAGGTGGGTTGATCAATTTTTCTTTGAGCATTTTGAATGCTTTATTGCATTCATCTGTCCAATCGAATGTTGCATTTTTCTTCGTTAGGTTATTCAGTGGTTTGGCTATTTCCGCGAAGTTAGGAATGAATCTTCTGTAGTAATTACAGAATGCTGTAAATCTCTTTGTTTCATCTGCACTAATCGGTGTTGGATAATTTTTAATGACTTCATACTTCTTTGGGTCCGTTTTTATTCCCTCGTTAGTTATAAGATGTCCCAAATATGTTACTTCAGTTTTAAGGAAATTACATTTCTTTGCGTTTAATTTTAGATTATATTCCCTTAATCTTTCGAATGTTTTGATTAAGTTCATGTTGTGATGTTTCAAACTACATCCAAATATAATAATGTCATCAACATATAAGAACGCCTCAGCCTCTAGACCTGCTAGTGCAATCGTTAGCATACGTTGAAAACTGTTCGTTGAAATTTTTAAACCAAATGGTAATCGTTTAAATTGGAATTGACCTTTATTTGTCGAAAATGATGTTAAGTGTCGTGATTCTTTCTCAAGTTCTATTTGATGGAATGAACTCGTTAAATCTAGCGTCGAAAAATATTTAGCTCTGCCCAGATTGTCAAGGATGTCATCCAATCTTGTTAGCGGGAACTTATCATCCATGATCTTCTTATTTAGTTGTCTAAAGTCGACCACTAACCTGTAGCTTGCTTGATCGTTTGCACTCTTCTTCGGCACTATTAGTAAAGGTGAATTGTAGTTGCTACGTGATACCTCTATCACGTCTTCTCTAATAAGCTTGTTTACTTGCTTATCAATTTCTTCTAAATGCGCTTGCGGTAGCCTATAATTCTTAATATATACTGGACTATTGTCCACCACTGGAATTTTTTGTTTATAGAAGTTGTTTGTTGATAACTTTTCATCCGAAACGTAAAAAATGTCAGCGTATTGCTTACAAATTTCTAAAATTGATTGTTTTGCTTCGTTATCCAATTCTTCTAAATTTAACTCATCTGAAATCTTTTCAAATCTTTGCTCTAATGTCATACTGCTCTTGATTTTATCCATTCGTAATACATGATAGTTTGTAATTGGTACTATCTTTGCGGCTATATCTTTTATTATGACGTCATGTTCTTTTGTGTTTAAAATTTTGACGTTTGCAGTGCCTCTCGCTGGTACTATGACATTCGCTATAAATACTCCTTCTTGTATTTCCTGATTGAGTATAACGCTGTCCTCTTTTAAATCTATATTTACTGCTTTAATAACTTCACACCTTGCTGGTACGATAAATCCGCTCTCATCTGGTAGTCGTGTATTCATTGGTAATACGACTTCTGCTTCATTAATATATATTGAGATTGTATATGTTTCATAATCAATTTTGCAACAATTTCTATGCAGAAAATCTCTGCCTAATATGCCATCCGTCACTATTGGAAATTCTTCGTTAATTAAGTGGAATTCCTGCTCCACATTATTATTATTAATATTCAAAATCGCATTCACTGTTCCTAGTGAATAAGTTTCATTGCTAGTAACGCCCGTAATCTTACATCTTTCATCATTAATATTTATATGCTCTGTTACTTTATTTACTTTGAGCAGAGAAATATCTGCTCCGGTATCAATTAAAAAATTTTTATATCCTTGCGTTATATTCGTGCGAATTTTTATGTAATTAGAATTTGTACTAAGATTTAGCTTAAATATTTTCATTGGGATTTTACAATCATGGAGTCGTCCGTTAACTGGACTTCGGAGACTCCTTCCCAGTTTTCCGCCTGAGTTATATTAACTCTATTACTATTTCTTCTAACATTATTATTATTATTATTATTATTATTAAATTGGTTATAGTTTCCATTCTGTTGGAAATTATTTTTATTAAAATTATTAAAATTTCTATGATTATTTTGAGCAATATTTCTATTTCTATACCCATTTTTATTAAAATTATTATTATTAAAATATTTATTTTGATTATTATAATTATTAAAATTTCTATTATTTTGGTTATTGTAACCATTAAAATTTTTGTTGTTTTGATAGTTCGCATTTCCTGACCTAAAATTTCTACCCATCTGATTTCTAAAATCATCCCTAAAACGTCGCGAATTGAAATGTAGCATGTGCGCGGTTTTAGTTTGCTCTTCTACTTCTGAAGCGTATTGGATCGTTTCCTGTAATGAGCCTAACCTTGCAGCATATACCGTATTCTTTAGCGGTTCATTTAACCCGATTTTATAAGCATTGAGACCCGCTTGCTCATTTAATTTGGTTATAATATCGGTGTGTGCTTCACCCTGCTCTGATACCTGCAGTGAATTCAGTTCCGTAATTAATTGCTCTATTTTATTTCCAAAACTTTCGGCTGACTGATTACCTTGCCTTGATTGAGCTATCTGAGTTTGTAAATTCAGAGATGTGGATCGTTTCTTGAAAATTTTATTGAATAGATCTTTTAGTTCTTGGATTGTCTTAGGTGTTTTGGCAGCTATAAGTTTGGTCTTGGCGTTTGCTGTCAACCTAGTATCTAAGATGAATTTTATCAATTTTTCTTTTTCCTGATTATTATTTAGTGTGTCACTAAAGTGTTGTATCAGGTTCAGAAATATTGGCAATTCATTAGATTTGCCATCGAAAATTGGCACAATTTTCAATGTTTTTTCTATATCGAAAGACATGTTGTCCAAGTTATCACTCTGTAGAGAAATTTCTAAAAGATTTTCAGAATAGTCTTTTAGTTTTTCTTTGAGTTCTTCGTAAACTTCCGTGAATCTACTCTTCAATTTATTGGTTATCTCATCATCTGTATCTAAATTTAGCTTTGTGAATAGGGTTCTAAACTCTGTCCTTAAATTTTTTAATTGAGTAGAACAGTTTAATATGTGTTCATGCGAAAATTCCCTGTTTGGATTCTTTTTTAGATTCGTGAGTGTTCTTTGCAACTCTTTTATTATTTCGTTACCCCTTTTTACTAATTCCATATATCAAAGTGAACTATCAAAACAAATTATAAAGGTGAACTATCCAAACCACATTATCAAAATATTTTATATCAGAAGAAAATTTAAAACAACGTAAAATTTATTTTTAAAATATATATATTTTTTTTTTATTAATAGAAATTTTTTTTTTTTTTTTGTTTATTTAAACTGTATTCCTTATGATCTCTGTTCTAACATTTTTCTTAATACTAGTTTTTATCTTATAGAGTAAAAATAGTATGGCTAATACAACGATTATTACGATTACTATAATTTCGTATTTATTTATTTCGCTAACGCCCGATTGAATGTTGGTTGCGGAACCAGCTCCATTAGATATAAAGACCTCCTCAGTACGGTCTGGTTTTCTCGCGGAATTTCCCATTTAATAATTGCTATTAGCTATATTATTTTTAATTATTAGTTTTGTTTTTATTAAAAAAAAAAAATTCTTTTTGTTTTTAGAAATTAAATTGTAACATAAAATATAAAATTGTAATTTAGTTTAATTAAAATTATTATTAATTAATTTTGTTTTTTATTGAAAAGAAATTTTTAGGAATTAATATTTAATTGTAACATAAAATCGTATTTAAAATTATTCTTAATTAATTTTATTAAAAAGTTTTTGAAATTAATATTTATTTTATGATATAAAATTTTAGTTTAGTTTAATTTTGCTGATTTCTTCGTGTCCTTCTTTTTCTTTATTATTTTATTCTTCTCTATTTTTAGTTCAGCGGCTTTCTTTAGGAATATGATTTTTTGTTCTTCACTCGAAATTACTAACAATCGATGTAAACTGGCAATTTCTTGGTTTAATTTCGCCAGCTGACCTCCTCTTTTTGGCTTGTTAGAAATAAAGTTTGTTTTTTGTTCTATTATTATGTCCGGCTTTCTCGACTTGTACTCCTCAATAGTAATTGATTTCTTTTTGATGAGTGTAAACAGTTTCCTCTCGTTCGGTTTGGCACAGGTCGCCATATAACGGTTGTAATCCTCTTCGAAATTGTGTGTTAAATCCATTAATGAGTTGCACTAAAGAATAAATCTTTCAGTGAGGAGAAATAATTTCTGTTCAAAAAGTCCGTTGGTCAGTACAGTCCAATTTTCATATAGCTCCTGGCAAGGTCGCCATATAACGGTTGTAATCCTCTTCGAAATTGTGTGTTAAATCCATTAATGAGTTGCACTAAAGAATAAATCTTTCAGTGAGGAGAAATAATTTCTGTTCAAAAAGTCCGTTGGTCAGTACAGTCCAATTTTCATATAGCAATGCTTTGCGCAAATCAAATGATTGCTATACTCCAACTGTTAGAAGTCACTTAAGCTTAAGCGAAATGGACTTCGTCAGACTTATATATATGAATAAAACACTTGCTTCTCTTTTAGACAAATATACAAATCTGAATTTTATTATCGATAATTTCTTCTATTTATACAAAATCGATATTACTAAAAATTACAAATTTAGCAAAAATATTCTTAAAATTAATTGTTTCATAATGTTAAAAATGTGTCACATAATTTTTATATTTTCTTTGTAATTTTAATTGACCGACATATTCAGTTTTTTAGTTTAAATTTATTACATCATAAAAATAAATGAAAATTATATTATTTACTTATGCTCAGTAATCATATTCCATTTAATAGTTTTTATGAAATATGAGTTTCGAAAACTTTCTTTTGGTTTAAAATAAATTATGTTTATTTTCACATATGTTTTTTGTTATCGTGTGAAAATGATTTTGCGGTTTGTTTACTTTAGAATATAATGGAAATTTGTTGTTTATTTTATGTGCGGTCATTGTAAGATTTTGTAGGAGTTAAGGGATGATGTGTAGATACATTACAAGAGTACGTGTGCCGGCACAAACAACGATTATCGGCTATGCAGACGACATTGCCATAGTTGTCGTAGCCAAAAACCTTACGGACATTACGAGCAACTGTAACCAGACCATAACCAGCGTTAGAGCATGGCTGAACAGCAAAGGACTAGAGTTGGCCGATCACAAAACGGAAGCCGTACTAATGAGTAGCAGAAAAGTGGTGGAAAGTATCGATATCCAGGTTGGTGGACAGATCATAAAATCTGGCCAGCACCTGAGGTATCTTGGAGTCGTTCTAGACCACAGACTCAACTTTAGAGACCACTTGATGTACGCTGGTGACAAAGCCGAACGAGTGGGGGCTGCTCTTGCAAGGCTAATGCCAAACATTGACGGCCCTAGACAACCGATCAGACAGCTTCTCGGTAGCGTTACCACATCAATATTGATGTATGCGGCACCCATATGGGCCTCAGCTGTGGAAAAGCCATCTTATGTTAGACCTATCAAAACGGCCTACAGACTGACATCGTTGCGCATTTGCTGTGCTTTTCGCACGGTGTCTGACGAGGCTGTAAATGTTATTGCGAGTAGGATGCCGATTGATATTGCAGCAAAAGAGGTATCGACTCTGCGTATAGCAACACGAAATGATAGGGACCGACGAACACGTGAAATGGGAAGCTTCCACCAACGGACGATGGACCTTTGTGATGATCCCTGACATAAAAACATGGACATCAAGAAAACACGGTGATGTCAACCATCATTTGACGCAAATGATCTCAGGCCATGGATGTTTCCGTGAGTACTTATACAAGTATAAGCACGTAACGGATCCATACTGTCTCTACTGTGAGGGTAAGGCCGAGAACGCTGAGCACGTGCTAATCGAATGCGGAAGGTTTGCACATTCGAGAAGACTCATTGAGCAGCATATGGGAGAGTCAATCACTCCGCATAACCTCATGCAATTTATGCTGAGCTCAAAAGACAACTGGGACATAGCGAATGAGATCATCACAAGTATGATGAAACGACTGAGACAAGACGAACGAAGAGCAGCCATGCTCAACACTACACAGCGAAACCACGACAACACATAATAATCGAGAGAGTACTACACTCAACCCCTGCCCTGCGAAGGAATGCCTTAATTGGTGGTACTGCAGGGATACAACAGGACTACAAGAGCAAGGGAGATGTTTTTACCCGGTAAGAACCCGCGGTCGCCTGGAAAGTCGGGTTCCAGGTTGGATTTTTGAAACGTTTCATCTTCCTACGAAAAACAAAAAAAAAACACACACACACACACAAATACACACACACACACACACACACACACACACACACACACACACACACACACACACACACACACACACACACACACACACACACACACACACACACACACACACACACACACACACACACACACACACACACACACACACACACACACACACACACACACACACACACACACACACACACACATTCACAGGGCTGAGCTTCAGGCTACTGTGGGGGTCACAGGTGGCGGATAGTGAACGGCCTACATACTGACATGATGTATGTAGGTGAGCTGCGAATACGCGAATAAGCAGTCCCCGACCAAGAGCGCAACATAAATCCACGAGCGTCTGTCCCACAGTGGGCGGCTCACTGGTCAGCGTCTGTCTTCATGTTAGAAGCGGCTGGTTATTTCCACCTGGCAGTAGGTATAAAATGCTAAGAGAAGAAAAACTCCGAAAATAAAACAACATGGAAGGTCATTTAGGATCAAGACTTACGGTGCAGGGATTAGGTACCCCAGTACCGGCGACTGCAGTGAGTGAGCAAGCAGGCTCCCAGTCGTCGATATCCAGCGACTGCAATGATACAGTGGTGGCAAACTTGGCCGCTGTATCAGCTAGTACTACAAGTGACAAGAAGAAGCCAGAGCAGGTGTTTGCCAGGAGCAGTAAGATGGCTAGGTCACCATTAAAACGAAGCAATAGTTTGAGCGACAGTCCATGCACTTCCGCTGGATTGCAAGCCAATAACAATAAAATGGTGCCAAAAGTGCCTCCTGTACCATCTGCTGCGAGAAATGCACCGCAAAATGCTACCGAGCGCCCGGATCTAGGTAACACGAAAACAATAAACGTCAGTGGATCACCATCAAACGTCACGATGAAGGCAGTTACACCAAAACAACCAGCGACAAACCAGGTGATACCAGTAGGAGGTACACAGGGTGTCTATAGCAATGGCATAGAAACCTTATTGGTAGTCAGCTGTAAAATTGAGCAGCTGCAAAAAATGATGTCGAGCACACGGTCTATAAATCTAACGTTTAGGAACCTTGTGAACGATATCGAACAGTTGCACAAATCGGCTGTGAATGACCTCACTGTTGTCCAAAGCGTCAGGCCACCAGTGAACAAAGTGTGTCAAACTTCACCGACCTTAAAACCAAGCGTCGATGAAAAATCAAAAAGACGACGAAGTGGAAATGGTGAGGACATGAAAGGACAGCTGCCCTCACCGAAAAAAACTAAAACCGGAAGAAGGATCTTGAAAGAACAAAGATCAAGATCCGAGCAGAGCGTGATCAGGTCAAATGAACAGCAGGTCGAGCCCTCGAATCAAAACGCGCTCCCTGTGGAAGCATCCGAAACGGAGTGGCAACACGTGAGAAAACGGAAAAAGAGGAGAAAAAAAACGCGTCCTGTTGAGCCTACGCGAAATGAACCACGCAAACCTACGAAAAGAGCACCACGGTCGGATGCTTTAATAATATCTAGGTCCGGTGAAAAAAGTTATGCGCAAATGCTCAAAGAAATGAAAGAGAACCCGGAACTAAAAGAGCTCGGGGATTGTGTCACCAAGATTAGGAAGACAGCTAAAGGCGAGCTGCTTCTTGAACTTAAAAAAGGCGAACACAATCAAAAGCTTAAAGAGCACGCAGAGCTAGCACTCAGAGACTCGGCGAGTGTTAGGTCGGTGTGCCAAGAAACTCTTATAGAGTGTCGCGACTTAGACGAGATCACAACGAGAGAAGATATTTGCATTGCAATCCAGGCACAATTTCCTACAATTGGGTCTGTCCAAACAAATGCAATCAAATCGTTAAGGACATTACGAGACGGGACTCAGACGGCACTAATCAGCCTCCCTGAACGATCAGCGCATGCGCTCGTTGCGTCTGGACACATCCGAATAGGATGGGTAAGATGCAGACTGCGCGAGCGAATCACTCCAACACGCTGTTTCAGATGCCTTGATTACGGTCATGTAGCAAGGCAATGTAAAAGTGATGTGGATCGAACGGGGATATGTTTTAGATGCGGAGGAACAGGACATAAATCAAAAGGATGCAAAGAGCCCCCAAAATGTGCTCTTTGCCTGCCGGGAACCACAGGGACTAATGGGCATTCTACAGGAGGCAGTAGATGTCCAGCCTACAAAAGAGCGCTAAAGCCGACTTCTGCCCGTCATGGTTAAGTGTATCCAGATAAATCTTAACCACTGCGAGGCGGCACAGGACCTACTGACACAAACCGTTAGAGATCAGAAAGTGGACGTGGCATTGATTTGCGAACAATATCGAACCCCTGTTGGCGATGCGAACTGGGTTGAAGACAGGACGAGCAAAGCTGCTATCTGGACCTGCAATGCTCTCCCTTTTGAACGCAGATCTAGTCGTCAGCATGAGAGTTTTGTCTATGCCAAAATCAAAGGTGTCCACTTCTACAGCTGCTACATTCCTCCTAGCACCCCACTGGACGAATTCGAAGAGACACTTGACCGACTAGTAACAGACGTCAGAGGTAAATCACCCATCGTAATTGCGGGTGATTTTAACGCTTGGGCCGTTGAATGGGGAAGTAAACGTACTAACCCTAGAGGTAGGGCATTACTTGAGGCATTTGCCAGACTTGATCTGGTACTGCTCAACCATGGTACCACAGAGACATATAATAAAGGAGAAGCAAGTTCAATTATCGATATCACTTTTGCAAGTGGGACACTCTCGAGAGGAGCACAATGGAGGGTGTCTGATCTGTATACGCATAGTGATCATCGTGCTATTATATTTGAAACCCAACCCCCACAGCGGTTTGAAAGGCGCCAAGTCAAGCGGAAGGCGCAGCAAAATGGGTGGAAAATCAAAGAGTTGGACACGGAGATGTTGGACTACATGGTTGAATGCATGCCAATACCGGAGAGTGGTGCCAAGATAGGAGCAGAATTTATTGCGAGATATCTTAAAAGCACCTGTGATGCATCTATGCCGCGTAAAAGCAACGGTAATGGACGGTCCCCAGTCTTCTGGTGGACCGAAAACATTGCCCGTCTGAGAAAAGAGTGCCTCAAACTCCGGAGGAAATGTACACGAAGGAGAAATCATGAGCACTATGAGCAGTTCCAAAATGATTTTCGCGAAAAGCGGAAAGAATTGCGGAAAGCAATTGCTAATAGTAAGAGCAGATCATTCCAGTGTCTTATAGATGAAGTTCAGAATAACCCCTGGGGAAGTGCGTACAAAATTGTGCTTACTAAACTCAAGGGTGTTCAATCAGCTGCACCAGTGTGCCCAGATATAATGGCTGAAATTGTGTCCGGCCTTTTTCCACACCACGTTGACTTCTCCCTACCTCGTGAGCTGCAAATTGACGAAAATTCAATTTCGGCTGTCACCACCGAAGAGGTCCTAAACGCGTTGCTCAGATTATCCGTTAATAGCACGCCCGGTCTAGACGGCATCCCAAATATCGTCTTAAAAACAGCGATAAAGAAGAAGCCGAATGTATTCGAAAATATCTACACTGCGTGCCTAAAAGAAGGGATATTTCCTGAGGAATGGAAGCGCCAACGCCTTGTGCTTATACCGAAAGGTGACAAGCCACCAGAAGAACCCTCGTCCTACCGCCCACTGTGCATGCTGGACACAACTGGAAAGATCTTTGAGAGAATTATTGGTACTCGACTTGAGCAACATACTGAAGGCGAGTGGGGCCTTTCTGACCGGCAGTTTGGTTTCAGAAAGAAGCGCTCTACCGTTGATGCAATATCTGCAGTATGTGAGATAGCGCATAAAGCTTTGAGTGGTAAAAGATGGCTAGAAGGTGATAAACAGTATTGTGCTGTTGTCACTCTGGATGTTAAAAACGCCTTTAACTCTGCCAACTGGAACCAAATCATGAGAGCCCTAGACGAACTGCATGTACCTGACTACCTGCTACGTATAATAGCCAGCTACTTCACGGGAAGAACTCTGGTCTATGATACCGAAACAGGTCCTAAGAAGTACAATATAACAGGAGGAGTACCCCAAGGATCGGTCCTTGGACCCCTTCTGTGGAACATCATGTACGATGGTGTTCTCAGAGTACGTGTGCCGGCACAAACAACGATTATCGGCTATGCAGACGACATTGCCATAGTTGTCGTAGCCAAAAACCTTACGGACATTACGAGCAACTGTAACCAGACCATAACCAGCGTTAGAGCATGGCTGAACAGCAAAGGACTAGAGTTGGCCGATCACAAAACGGAAGCCGTACTAATGAGTAGCAGAAAAGTGGTGGAAAGTATCGATATCCAGGTTGGTGGACAGATCATAAAATCTGGCCAGCACCTGAAGTATCTTGGAGTCGTTCTAGACCACAGACTCAACTTTAGAGACCACTTGATGTACGCTGGTGACAAAGCCAAACGAGTGGGGGCTGCTCTTGCAAGGCTAATGCCAAACATTGGCGGCCCTAGACAACCGATCAGACAGCTTCTCGGTAGCGTTACCACATCAATATTGATGTATGCGGCCCCCATATGGGCCTCAGCGGTGGAAACGCCATCTTATGTTAGACCTATCAAAACGGCCTACAGACTGACATCGTTGCGCATTTGCTGTGCTTTTCGCACGGTGTCTGACGAGGCTGTAAATGTTATTGCGAGTAGGATGCCGATTGATATTGCAGCAAAAGAGGTATCGGCTCTGCGTATAGCAACACGAAATGATAGGGACCGACGAACACGTGAAGATTTCAACATGGACAGTCATATAGAATGGCAAGCGAAATGGGAAGCTTCCACCAACGGACGATGGACCTTTGTGATGATCCCTGACATAAAAACATGGACATCAAGAAAACACGGTGATGTCAACCATCATTTGACGCAAATGATCTCAGGCCATGGATGTTTCCGTGAGTACTTATACAAGTATAAGCACGTAACGGATCCATACTGTCTCTACTGTGAGGGTAAGGCCGAGAACGCTGAGCACGTGCTAATCGAATGCGGAAGGTTTGCACATTCGAGAAGACTTATTGAGCAGCATATGGGAGAGTCAATCACTCCGCATAGCCTCATGCAATTTATGCTGAGCTCAAAAGACAACTGGGACATAGCGAATGAGATCATCACAAGTATGATGAAACGACTGAGACAAGACGAACGAAGAGCAGCCATGCTCCACACTACACAGCGAAACCACGACAACACATAATAACCGAGAGAGTACTACACTCAACCCCTGCCCTGCGAAGGAATGCCTTAATTGGTGGTACCGCAGGGATACAACAGGACTACAAGAGCAAGGGAGATGTTTTTACCCGGTAAGAACCCGCGGTCGCCTGGAAAGTCGGGTTCCAGGTGGATTTTTGAAACGTTTCATCTTCCTACGAAAAACAAAAAAAAAAAAAAAAACACACACACACACACACACACACACACACACACACACACACACACACACACACACACACACACACACACACACACACACACACACACACACACACACACACACACACACACACACACACACACACACACACACACACACACACACACACACACACACACACACACACACACACACACACACACACACACACACACACACACACACACACACACACACACACACACACACACACACACACACACACACACACACACACACACACACACACACACACACACACACACACACACACACACACACACACACACACACACACACACACACACACACACACACACACACACACACACACACACACACACACACACACACACACACACACACACACACACACACACACACACACACACACACACACAGGGCTGAGCTTCAGGCTACTGTGGGGGTCACAGGTGGCGGATAGTGAACGGCCTACATACTGACATGATGTATGTAGGTGAGCTGCGAATACGCGAATAAGCAGTCCCCGACCAAGAGCGCAACATAAATCCACGAGCGTCTGTCCCACAGTGGGCGGCTCACTGGTCAGCGTCTGTCTTCATGTTAGAAGCGGCTGGTTATTTCCACCTGGCAGTAGGTATAAAATGCTAAGAGAAGAAAAACTCCGAAAATAAAACAACATGGAAGGTCATTTAGGATCAAGACTTACGGTGCAGGGATTAGGTACCCCAGTACCGGCGACTGCAGTGAGTGAGCAAGCAGGCTCCCAGTCGTCGATATCCAGCGACTGCAATGATACAGTGGTGGCAAACTTGGCCGCTGTATCAGCTAGTACTACAAGTGACAAGAAGAAGCCAGAGCAGGTGTTTGCCAGGAGCAGTAAGATGGCTAGGTCACCATTAAAACGAAGCAATAGTTTGAGCGACAGTCCATGCACTTCCGCTGGATTGCAAGCCAATAACAATAAAATGGTGCCAAAAGTGCCTCCTGTACCATCTGCTGCGAGAAATGCACCGCAAAATGCTACCGAGCGCCCGGATCTAGGTAACACGAAAACAATAAACGTCAGTGGATCACCATCAAACGTCACGATGAAGGCAGTTACACCAAAACAACCAGCGACAAACCAGGTGATACCAGTAGGAGGTACACAGGGTGTCTATAGCAATGGCATAGAAACCTTATTGGTAGTCAGCTGTAAAATTGAGCAGCTGCAAAAAATGATGTCGAGCACACGGTCTATAAATCTAACGTTTAGGAACCTTGTGAACGATATCGAACAGTTGCACAAATCGGCTGTGAATGACCTCACTGTTGTCCAAAGCGTCAGGCCACCAGTGAACAAAGTGTGTCAAACTTCACCGACCTTAAAACCAAGCGTCGATGAAAAATCAAAAAGACGACGAAGTGGAAATGGTGAGGACATGAAAGGACAGCTGCCCTCACCGAAAAAAACTAAAACCGGAAGAAGGATCTTGAAAGAACAAAGATCAAGATCCGAGCAGAGCGTGATCAGGTCAAATGAACAGCAGGTCGAGCCCTCGAATCAAAACGCGCTCCCTGTGGAAGCATCCGAAACGGAGTGGCAACACGTGAGAAAACGGAAAAAGAGGAGAAAAAAAACGCGTCCTGTTGAGCCTACGCGAAATGAACCACGCAAACCTACGAAAAGAGCACCACGGTCGGATGCTTTAATAATATCTAGGTCCGGTGAAAAAAGTTATGCGCAAATGCTCAAAGAAATGAAAGAGAACCCGGAACTAAAAGAGCTCGGGGATTGTGTCACCAAGATTAGGAAGACAGCTAAAGGCGAGCTGCTTCTTGAACTTAAAAAAGGCGAACACAATCAAAAGCTTAAAGAGCACGCAGAGCTAGCACTCAGAGACTCGGCGAGTGTTAGGTCGGTGTGCCAAGAAACTCTTATAGAGTGTCGCGACTTAGACGAGATCACAACGAGAGAAGATATTTGCATTGCAATCCAGGCACAATTTCCTACAATTGGGTCTGTCCAAACAAATGCAATCAAATCGTTAAGGACATTACGAGACGGGACTCAGACGGCACTAATCAGCCTCCCTGAACGATCAGCGCATGCGCTCGTTGCGTCTGGACACATCCGAATAGGATGGGTAAGATGCAGACTGCGCGAGCGAATCACTCCAACACGCTGTTTCAGATGCCTTGATTACGGTCATGTAGCAAGGCAATGTAAAAGTGATGTGGATCGAACGGGGATATGTTTTAGATGCGGAGGAACAGGACATAAATCAAAAGGATGCAAAGAGCCCCCAAAATGTGCTCTTTGCCTGCCGGGAACCACAGGGACTAATGGGCATTCTACAGGAGGCAGTAGATGTCCAGCCTACAAAAGAGCGCTAAAGCCGACTTCTGCCCGTCATGGTTAAGTGTATCCAGATAAATCTTAACCACTGCGAGGCGGCACAGGACCTACTGACACAAACCGTTAGAGATCAGAAAGTGGACGTGGCATTGATTTGCGAACAATATCGAACCCCTGTTGGCGATGCGAACTGGGTTGAAGACAGGACGAGCAAAGCTGCTATCTGGACCTGCAATGCTCTCCCTTTTGAACGCAGATCTAGTCGTCAGCATGAGAGTTTTGTCTATGCCAAAATCAAAGGTGTCCACTTCTACAGCTGCTACATTCCTCCTAGCACCCCACTGGACGAATTCGAAGAGACACTTGACCGACTAGTAACAGACGTCAGAGGTAAATCACCCATCGTAATTGCGGGTGATTTTAACGCTTGGGCCGTTGAATGGGGAAGTAAACGTACTAACCCTAGAGGTAGGGCATTACTTGAGGCATTTGCCAGACTTGATCTGGTACTGCTCAACCATGGTACCACAGAGACATATAATAAAGGAGAAGCAAGTTCAATTATCGATATCACTTTTGCAAGTGGGACACTCTCGAGAGGAGCACAATGGAGGGTGTCTGATCTGTATACGCATAGTGATCATCGTGCTATTATATTTGAAACCCAACCCCCACAGCGGTTTGAAAGGCGCCAAGTCAAGCGGAAGGCGCAGCAAAATGGGTGGAAAATCAAAGAGTTGGACACGGAGATGTTGGACTACATGGTTGAATGCATGCCAATACCGGAGAGTGGTGCCAAGATAGGAGCAGAATTTATTGCGAGATATCTTAAAAGCACCTGTGATGCATCTATGCCGCGTAAAAGCAACGGTAATGGACGGTCCCCAGTCTTCTGGTGGACCGAAAACATTGCCCGTCTGAGAAAAGAGTGCCTCAAACTCCGGAGGAAATGTACACGAAGGAGAAATCATGAGCACTATGAGCAGTTCCAAAATGATTTTCGCGAAAAGCGGAAAGAATTGCGGAAAGCAATTGCTAATAGTAAGAGCAGATCATTCCAGTGTCTTATAGATGAAGTTCAGAATAACCCCTGGGGAAGTGCGTACAAAATTGTGCTTACTAAACTCAAGGGTGTTCAATCAGCTGCACCAGTGTGCCCAGATATAATGGCTGAAATTGTGTCCGGCCTTTTTCCACACCACGTTGACTTCTCCCTACCTCGTGAGCTGCAAATTGACGAAAATTCAATTTCGGCTGTCACCACCGAAGAGGTCCTAAACGCGTTGCTCAGATTATCCGTTAATAGCACGCCCGGTCTAGACGGCATCCCAAATATCGTCTTAAAAACAGCGATAAAGAAGAAGCCGAATGTATTCGAAAATATCTACACTGCGTGCCTAAAAGAAGGGATATTTCCTGAGGAATGGAAGCGCCAACGCCTTGTGCTTATACCGAAAGGTGACAAGCCACCAGAAGAACCCTCGTCCTACCGCCCACTGTGCATGCTGGACACAACTGGAAAGATCTTTGAGAGAATTATTGGTACTCGACTTGAGCAACATACTGAAGGCGAGTGGGGCCTTTCTGACCGGCAGTTTGGTTTCAGAAAGAAGCGCTCTACCGTTGATGCAATATCTGCAGTATGTGAGATAGCGCATAAAGCTTTGAGTGGTAAAAGATGGCTAGAAGGTGATAAACAGTATTGTGCTGTTGTCACTCTGGATGTTAAAAACGCCTTTAACTCTGCCAACTGGAACCAAATCATGAGAGCCCTAGACGAACTGCATGTACCTGACTACCTGCTACGTATAATAGCCAGCTACTTCACGGGAAGAACTCTGGTCTATGATACCGAAACAGGTCCTAAGAAGTACAATATAACAGGAGGAGTACCCCAAGGATCGGTCCTTGGACCCCTTCTGTGGAACATCATGTACGATGGTGTTCTCAGAGTACGTGTGCCGGCACAAACAACGATTATCGGCTATGCAGACGACATTGCCATAGTTGTCGTAGCCAAAAACCTTACGGACATTACGAGCAACTGTAACCAGACCATAACCAGCGTTAGAGCATGGCTGAACAGCAAAGGACTAGAGTTGGCCGATCACAAAACGGAAGCCGTACTAATGAGTAGCAGAAAAGTGGTGGAAAGTATCGATATCCAGGTTGGTGGACAGATCATAAAATCTGGCCAGCACCTGAAGTATCTTGGAGTCGTTCTAGACCACAGACTCAACTTTAGAGACCACTTGATGTACGCTGGTGACAAAGCCAAACGAGTGGGGGCTGCTCTTGCAAGGCTAATGCCAAACATTGGCGGCCCTAGACAACCGATCAGACAGCTTCTCGGTAGCGTTACCACATCAATATTGATGTATGCGGCCCCCATATGGGCCTCAGCGGTGGAAACGCCATCTTATGTTAGACCTATCAAAACGGCCTACAGACTGACATCGTTGCGCATTTGCTGTGCTTTTCGCACGGTGTCTGACGAGGCTGTAAATGTTATTGCGAGTAGGATGCCGATTGATATTGCAGCAAAAGAGGTATCGGCTCTGCGTATAGCAACACGAAATGATAGGGACCGACGAACACGTGAAGATTTCAACATGGACAGTCATATAGAATGGCAAGCGAAATGGGAAGCTTCCACCAACGGACGATGGACCTTTGTGATGATCCCTGACATAAAAACATGGACATCAAGAAAACACGGTGATGTCAACCATCATTTGACGCAAATGATCTCAGGCCATGGATGTTTCCGTGAGTACTTATACAAGTATAAGCACGTAACGGATCCATACTGTCTCTACTGTGAGGGTAAGGCCGAGAACGCTGAGCACGTGCTAATCGAATGCGGAAGGTTTGCACATTCGAGAAGACTTATTGAGCAGCATATGGGAGAGTCAATCACTCCGCATAGCCTCATGCAATTTATGCTGAGCTCAAAAGACAACTGGGACATAGCGAATGAGATCATCACAAGTATGATGAAACGACTGAGACAAGACGAACGAAGAGCAGCCATGCTCCACACTACACAGCGAAACCACGACAACACATAATAACCGAGAGAGTACTACACTCAACCCCTGCCCTGCGAAGGAATGCCTTAATTGGTGGTACCGCAGGGATACAACAGGACTACAAGAGCAAGGGAGATGTTTTTACCCGGTAAGAACCCGCGGTCGCCTGGAAAGTCGGGTTCCAGGTGGATTTTTGAAACGTTTCATCTTCCTACGAAAAACAAAAAAAAAAAAAACACACACACACACACACACACACACACACACACACACACACACACACACACACACACACACACACACACACACACACACACACACACACACACACACACACACACACACACACACACACACACATACAGACGTACACCAAAATTTTTATTGGCTATTTTTTTTTTAACGATAGATTGCATTACATCACACAATTTAAAATTGTGGTGAAGTAAAAATATAAAAGAAGAAATAAATTATCCTTTCCAAGAAGCAGTTGAAAGTTCGCTCTATCTTACAAATAGAACAAGACCAGACATTCATTATCACGTAAATAAAATGTCGAGAAAAACACTCAATTTTGAAAATGAAGATATCGTAAAACTAAAAAGAATATTTAGGTATTTAAATGGAACTAAATCGAAATGCATAAAATATGATGCTAATAAAAATCGAGATATTTTAGAAGCATATTGCGATGCAGACTATGCTGGAGATGAAGAGACTAAGAAAAGTACCTCAGGATATGTTATTATCTACGGTGGAGAACCTATCTCTTGGAAAACAAGTAAACAACGCATTTTTACACTAAGTTCAGCTGAAAGTGAGTGACATAGCTGCAACTGAATGCTTGAAAGAAATATTATTTTTAAAAAACCTTCACAAAGAATTAACTAATAAAAAATTGAAAATTAGTTTAAAAATAGATAACACTAGTGCAATTTCTATGATCAAGAATAACTCGTTCAACAGAACCAAACATATCGACATTAGACACAAGTTCATAAATGAACATTACGCAAATGGTGAATTTAAAAAAGAACACTGCTCATCAGAGCAACAGTTAGCAGACATCTTTACTAAGACAACAGGTACACAGATCTTCATCAGATTAACAAATGAAATAATGTATAAAGATAGTAAAAGTAAGTAAAAATTAAGCCAAGAATTAAAATTTAAATTTTTGTTAAAATTTTATCATAAAACTATGTAATAT
This sequence comes from Diogma glabrata, assembly GCA_963693315.1. Taxonomy (NCBI): domain Eukaryota; kingdom Metazoa; phylum Arthropoda; class Insecta; order Diptera; family Cylindrotomidae; genus Diogma; species Diogma glabrata. The sequence goes on from OY856187.1 coordinate 390,686,774, forward strand.
CTAGTGAAATTTGTTTAAAAATGTAAACCAACATAGTAAAGCATTTATGGGGTGTGTTGGGAAAAATGATTTCATTATGTTGATATAACGTATTGTTGTTTAGGCAACACTAATTTGTAAAACTTTTTTTATTCTGCAATAAAATAAATACGAAAAACACGCGAAATGTATATAAAATAATATTTAATAATCTAATTTATCATCTATCAACGGCTGCCTCAAATAGCCCAATAATACAACAGATAGTTAATATATAAACGATATTTATTAGAAATTATTAAATTAGAAATCGACAAAATAACATTTAAAATTCATATTCTATTTTTTCATGGTTGCTTTGTTTTAAAAACTTTGTAAAATTATATGAAGATACCATAACAACTACAATTTGTTATTCTTTTTACACTAGTGAAAAAGAACCCATTTTCACAGGGGATTAAGCGTGATGAATATAGACTTTTCATATGCTATCATAGAAAAATGTTGTTTTGTAAATCAGATTCAGAAGGTTATTGCAAATCGAAAAATAATCACAATAAAAAGTAGCACAAGAATTTCCATTCAGTTTTTTTTAAAGTCGAAAATGTTTTTTAATTTTTGTATCAATCAGTAGAATTTAAACATGAAGTTCACATATAAAAGTATATCTTTGGCGCAGATAGGTTTTATTTGATTTTGAATGAAAAATTGCTAATAGTTAAAGATCCAGGATTGTAAATTTACCCAGCCAGAATTGTAACTTTAACAAGAATATAGTGTAAAGTCAACCAACAAGGAATCAATTATTATTATTATTATTCATATTATTTAAATAAAGCGGCATTCACTGACATCTGTTGACATAATTTAGTATTGCCGTTTTTGTATTTAGTTTTATTGTAATGAAGTCAGATATAATTTTTGTAAACAGGAAATGATATAAATAAAATGATTAAGTTGTAATCTTTTGTTGAATACAGTTTATATATCAGAAGTGGGATTTTTAGTAATAACGCGTTCTCAATCTTCGCATTTTTTACTCAAAAACATATTGGAAGAATTTATAAAAAATCAAAATTAATTTTCGTCATCGCAGTTTAAAAATAAATAATAATAAAACAAAAATGTTTTCAAATTGTCAAAGTGTTTTGCACTCGCCGTCGAATGATAATTTTAATGTCGACGACATTATATTTAATCAACAAGAAGAATGGTTAAAGAATCAACGTTTATCTCCAGAACATGCTTATCGTTCAGAATATTCTCTTCGATGTCCATTCACGTCCAGAAAATGTCACGTTCAGAAAATAGAACACAACCTCAAAATTTTTCAGATAATTTTCAACCATCGCAACAAATACAAACTAATGCAAATTTTATAACACAGGATATAAATAACCAACCACCGATATTTAGTATGAAACATAATTTTCAACGAGTGGAGTATGGTGAACAATCTCGAACATCTCAACAAGTGCATCAAACATAATCTCCTCAACCAAATTTATATAACATTTGTCCTGAAATTCATAAAAATCAATGTCATCACAACACGCAGTTTATAAATGTCAGTCATCGAAATGATCCAAATTTGCACAGTTTTTACAATCCAGCGACAACAACAACATTACAAGAAGCCTCAACGATTAATTTTCAACCACGGGATGTAGCAGGTATAATCCCCGAATTAACAATTGATTCAGGTATTTCGGTTAAGCAATGGGTAAGACGTGTTGAACAGGTACGCAATATTTATAATATTAGTGAATTACTTTTGTTTTATGCAGCAGTCACAAAATTAAAAGGGATTGCACAATTATGGTATCAGTCTTCGGTCTTAAATGTTACCAATTGGAATGAACTACGAGCGGGTTTATTGAATGAATTTGGTACTACGCGAGATTCCGCTGAGATTCATATGTTGTTGACGAATCGAAAAAAGAAATTAAATGAATCGTTCTCTGAATATGTGTATACTATGAAATCAATTGCCAGCGAATGTCAAATGGAAGAGGATGTTATCATCCGATACATTATTTCAGGTCTCGGTGAACCTGAACTTATCCGCGCGTTAGCCATTCATAAATTCAATAATACTTTTAGTCTACTTAAACAAATAAACTATTATGAAAGTATTATGAAACAAAATAATTTCGGCAAATTAGATAAACCTTGTAATTTTAGAAAGTTTTCTGAAACACGGCGCGAAAATGTTAGTATTGACAGTAAAAATTTATTGAAATGTTTTCGATGTGGCAATATTGGCCATATGTCAAAACATTGTTTTCGACAAAAAATTTGTTCGTACTGCAAAAAAGAGGGACATTACGAAATTGCTTGCCCACAAAAATCAACCAACAATAAAACTTTTAATATATCGAGAGTTGAATCAGATTTTCTCGAGAATGAATATTTCAATATTGTATTACTCGACGGTCATCCGATAAAATCTTTCATCGATTTAGGAAGCGACGTGGTATCGCTTAAATTTTCTGCGGCAAATGAGTTAGGATTCAAATGGGAAAAATTCAGTGTAAAATTAAATGGTTTTGGAAGTGGAAGTGCAATGACATTAGGAATTATAATCGATTCTACAATAACGGTTGACAATGTCAAAATTAAAGTCAATATATTTATTGTACCTGACGATGCTCAACGAGAAAAGCTAATGATAGGTAGAAGCGCGTTGGATCAACCACAAATTTTAATTATCAAATCGAATAAAAAATTAGAAATTAAGGAAGTATCGAAAAGAAAACATGACACCGGTGAGTTTATTTCTATGGAAAATTTGTATTTGGATGATGAGAATCTGGTGAGTCACGATTCAGTAAATAATGATGATCGAAATGTCAACAATTTAAGTTTTTTAATATCAACGGATAAAGTAGGGTTAGAAAAAAATGTTTCAAATGTTAATGAAACAAGTTTAAACAGTATCAGCGAAACTAAATGCGTCGAAACGTTGTCACTAAATACACCGAGTGATGAGGTTAGTAATTTTATTGTAAACAATCCTTCGCCAGATTTGAATGGAACATTTGAGGAAATTAATAACTTACAAATTAATAACATTATGATTAATGATATTCTTGAAGAATGTATGAATCCAGGGGTGGACAAACATACTAAAAATAGCATAAGACAACTAATTCTTGATTATCGTGATTGTTTTGCGACAAATATGAAAGAACTGGGAAGAACAAATCGAGCGAAAATTAAAATTCAATTAAAACAAGACGAACCAGTATCTTATCATCCCTATAGGTTATCATACGTGCAAAGACAGGTCGTTGCGAAATATATTGAAGAATTACTTGAGATTGGGGTAATTCGAAATTCTTCATCGCCATATTCTAGCCCGATCGTTATAGTCAAAAAGAAAAATGGAGAAGATCGAATATGCGTTGACTATAGACGTCTTAATGACAAAACAGTAAAGGATCGTTATCCTATGCCACAAATTGAGGATGCGTTGCATAGATTAGAGGGCATGAAATATTTTACAGTATTAGATCTTGCCTCGGGATATTACCAAATTGAAGTCGCCGAAGAATCAAAACCATTGACATCATTCGTTACATCAGATGGTCAGTACGAGTTTAATAGAATGCCATTTGGCTTTGCCTTTCGGCTGTGTGCCAACGAATGATGAATGAGATAGCTCATGAAATGGGAAATAGTATAATCGTTTATTTGGACGATGTTATTCTCCCTAGTAGAACCATAGAAGAAGGGATAACTCTACTTGAAAGCTTTCTTATAAAACTTCGCGAAGCTGGTCTTACACTCAAACTGGTGAAATGCAAATTTTTGCAAAATAAGGTGGACTTTTTAGGACACGAAGTAACTGCTGAGGGAATAAGACCCGCCAACGATAAAATAGTTTGTGTTAAAAATTTGCAAGCTCCAAAGAACGTGCACGAGGTCCGACAATTTGTGGGCTTAGCGAGTTATTTCAGGAAATTTGTGCCTAGGTTTGCAGAAATTGCTGAGCCCTTGACGCGCCTCACGAAGAAAAACATTAGCTACGAATGGTCAACTGAGCAAGTAAATGCCTTTGAAAATATAAAGAGAATTTTCTGTGAACGTAATGTTCTCGTATTGTACAATCCAGAATGCGACCATGAGATACATACTGATGCCAGTGCAATTGGTTTGGCTGGTATATTATTACAAAAAGATATTGATGACAATTGGCATCCGCTAGCCTATTATAGTCGACGGACAACGGAACTGGAGCGTAAGTATCATAGCTTCGAGTTGGAGGCTTTAGCCGTCGTTGAGTCTGTAGACAGATTTCGTGTTTTCGTATTGGGAAAACCATTTACAGTTGTTACCGATTGTAACGCTTTGAGAACCTCATCCACAAAAAAAGATTTAAATGCCCGTATAGGAAGGTGGTGGCTTAGGCTTTTAGAGTATAATTTTGATATTAGACATAGAGGAGGTACACAAATGATTCATGTAGATTCATTGAGCAGGTCTCCTGTTTTGGATTCGTCAACAATTGAACCAGCGTCGTTAGATGTACTGAGAATTGAACAAGCTCTCAGTAATACTTTAAACGTCAATGTGATTGATAGCAATTGGCTCGTAACATTGCAGAAAACTGATACCAATTTAACCGCGATTAAAAATAGCTTAAATTATAAGTCAAACAAACTTTACAAAGAATATTCCATTAAAAACGATTGCTTATACCGAATTACCGACGAAGGGAGTTTATTTGTTATACCCGATGATGTACGTATAAAAGTTGTCCAAGAAGCTCATGATCAAAGAGGTCATTTTGGTCTTGAAAAAACGTTGCAAATTCTTCGAAAAACTTATTGGTTCAAAAATATGAGAGCATATGTCAAAAGATATCTGTCATCTTGCGTCGAATGTCTTTACAATAAAGAAAAAGGTGGAGCAAAGAAAATTCAACTTCATCCAATTGAAAAGGTACCTAAACCATGTCATACATGGCACGCCGATCATCTAGGACCATTTAAAAAGTCATCACGAAAAAATTCATATGTACTAGTCATCGTTGACGCTTTTACAAAATATACACACATAAAGGCTGTAAAGAATACTACAACAAAATATGTTATTAGCACCCTGGATAAATTATCGTTACACTTTGGAACTCCAACACGTTTAGTCACCGACAGAGGTACCTGCTTCACGTCACAAGCTTTTGCTGATTATTGTATGCAGCATAACATCGAGCATATTTTAAATGCCACTGCAACTCCACGCGGTCAAGTAGAGAGATATAATAGAACGATTTTAGCATCACTTCGAACCATGAGCGAAGACGACCAAAATTGGGACAATCAGCTGCGACGGCTCCAGTGGTCCATAAACACAACTCCAAATTCTGTAACCAAGCTAACATCACATCAACTATTATATTGCTACTCGCCGAGGGATATTTTGAAAGATAAGATTTTGCTTGAACTTCAAGATTTTGACAGTAACGAATCGCCGCCGCAATCAAAGCAAAATCTATTAGAGCTACGTCGTCTCGCATCCGAACGAATCCAATCAAATCAACACAAACAACAAGTGAAATTCAACCAACACCATGCAGAACCAAATATATATAAAGAAGGAGATCTTGTAGTAGTATATCGCGAGCCCGTATCAACAGGAGAAAGTAGAAAACTGCAGAGGAAATTCAGAGGACCCTATAAAGTTACCCATGTTTTGCACGGTGATCGGTATCGTATTGAAGATATTGTGCCTCCAAAAGAAAAACGTCGTTTCTGTGGAGTTTTTGCTTCTGACAAAATGAAGCTTGTTGAGAGGCCTGATTATGAAGATTTCAAAAATATCGAGGAAGAGGATTGAGGGCAATCCTATTTTTTAGGATGGCCGAATGTAAAGTCAACCAACAACGAATCAATTAATATTATTATTATTCATATTATTTAAATAAAGAGGCATTCACTGAAATCTGTTGACATAATTTAGTATTGCCGTTTTTGTATTTAGTTTTATTGTAATGAAGTCAGATATAATTTTTGTAACAGGAAATGATATAAATAAAATGATTAAGTTGTAATCTTTTGTTGAATACAGTTTATAATAGGAAGCCTTTATCCTTTCCAACTATCTGCTGAATTTTAAGTGATTGATTGATTTGATAACCTGAAAAGCAAACAAACAAATCATCTTAACCCACAGTTGGTGAATACTATCATGATAACCAATTATTATTATATAACGTTAATTAATTTAATATAACCGTAATTGTGTGATAATTCTTAAAAGTTTTCTAATCTTGAATGAATTTAAGTGACAATAAAATTTATTATATTCAAATATTTTTAGACATTTTAATAAAACCTCACAATTCACATACATGAAGTTATTTTTAATCAAGTATAAAACATCGCGTGCCACACGGTCAGTTAGTTTATCAATGTAAGTAACAAACAACAATACGTTTGTCTTATTGAACAAATAAATTAATCAAAATGATTCGCACTAAGGTATTTTATGAGTTTCACGTCATTGAATATTTTACACTAAATATAAATTTTTGATGAGGAAATCAGGTTGTGTGGGCAAAAGAATCGATTTTTTAAACCACTAGTCTACATCATTTTATTACTCATTACTTTTTGTCATTTTTAAAATATTTATTTTACGTTTAAGGTAAAAAAATAAAATAATGGGGTAGTAGTAGTACCTAGCAAGGATTTTATAAAATTGTGATTCTATATGTTTTGTGCAGCACATTCAATACCGGTAAGCCGAATATGAATATACCACTATATAGTGCCATTTTTCAAAACCGATCCGAATTGTCTACATAATTGTTATTTTAAAACATTTTTTTTGCAATTTGAATTTATTTTCCGCCTAGAAAACAATAACGGACGAATCCAGACTTACACAAGTAATTGGCCCAAATCATTAAACGTGTGGTTAAGCTATATGAAAAGAAAACGGATTTATTCTGGAATGTAGGCATTTCCTTTATCAAAAAATGATCCATCAAATCATATTTGATGGATCTTTGATAGCTAAAGTTGAGTGGAGATGATACAGGAGATGATGTGAGTCCTATTGATGAATATAATGTGCGGAGTTTTGATTTGTAGTGGAGATGTCCAAATAATGTTGTCCAGGTAATTTAGAGTTGATCAATCGATGAAGTTTTTATTGGGTAGTGATGATGCTGAGAGGTTATTTTATTTTTAGTTTCTTCTAAAGTTGCATGTAGTAATGGTTCTGCCGTATTCATCTAATAATCTCATGAACTTAGCTTGAAACTTCTTGATTATATTTTTTAAAGTAATTCAGCTATATTATAACTTTGTTATTAATGATTAAAGAATAATATGTATCTTTTCATCACATCAGATTTTATCTTAAGCGTGGAAGTAAAATTGAACAATATTCTCTATAAACATATATTAAAGTTGAAACAAACACAACATATATTATAGTTGTTAATATAAATTAAAATTGTTAAATTTTTCGAATTAAATTGTTTTATAAATAATTAACAATTAATGTTGTTTTAATAAAAGGAAAACAAACAATATAAATCTTAATATTAATGAAAAAACGAATGAATGAATATATTTTTAAATTTTTTGACGATCCGTTTTTCCAGGCAACTTTTCTTTTTTTGTTTAAAAAAAAGCAGGAGTTAAACTTTTCAATAATATGGAAAGTTATTGCCACAACACTCCCCCCCTAGTGCCATTGAAGATGGGACGATATAGAAATTATTGTGCTACAGCACGAAGGAAACGAGCAGGGGTACGAGTGGTTCTACCTGCTCGCGTAATTGTAGATGCAGGGTGGAATAGTTGTGTTTGAGGAATAAGATTAAACCTGACCTTCTTAGTTGAAAAATTTGCTTTAGCGTCGCGTTTCCTCGCATCTTCAGAGGTAGAAGGGAAAGACGAGGATGTGTCCGGAAGAGTAGAATGGACTTTATCTGTAGAAGACGAAGTTTCTCAGTTCTCAAAGTAGATGAGTTCTGAGTTAAGTCATCTTCAGATTGTTCCCTAAAGCAAGGTTTTAATCTGTCGATGGAAACTCTAATATGTTGACCTTTACGGTCTATAACGAAATTTTTATCATCGCGACTGATGACTTTGAAAGGACCTTCGTATAGATTGGATCGTAGAGATTTACGTACTAAGTCAGTACGTAAGAAGACATGCGAACAAGACTGGAGATTTTTGGAGACGAAAACATTAGGAGAAGTGTGTCTTTACGCAATAGAGGGACGAAGGTGGTTGAAATGTTGTTTCAATTGAGAAACGAAGTCAGATTGAGGAGTAGAAGTGGAGTTTTCGGTAAAGAATTCACCAGGAAAGCGAATCCTAGTACCATAGACGAGCTCTGTCGATGAAGATTGGAAGTCTTCACGGAAAGTGGTTCGTAAACCTACTAGTATTGATGGTAATATTCGCGTCCAGTCCGTTCTGTCGTAGGCCATTATCGTAGATTTTAAAGTTCGGTGCCAACGTTCGATGAGGCCGTTACATTTAGGATTGTAACTTACAGTTACCTAAAGGAGATTGAGTATGGCGAGAAACTTTTGCCTTTAGACAAGCCAGGCAGTTCTGAGCCATTTGTCGTACATCCTTTTTAATGAATGGCCAAATGACTTTTTCAGTTAGGAGTTTGACAGAACTGTGGACTCCTGGGTGAGATAAATTATGGAGACTATTGAAAACAGATTGACGAAATTGCTTTGGAATAAAAGGTCGTGGATTACCAGAAGAGGTATCACATAAAATAGTTTTGGCATTCGAATTGCCAAACGATACTGGAAAGGATCGGAATTGAAGTGTGGGACTAGTGTCCACTAATTCCTTTAGTTCGTTATCGTTGAACTGAGCGTCAGCAATTTCGTCGTAGTTAATGTTTTCTGGAATTGATATTTGCTCGACACGAGAAAGTGTGTCGGCGACTATATTATCAATTCCAGAAATGTGGCGAATATCAGTCGTGAATTGACTGATGAAATCTAAATGGCGGAATTGGCGAGGACTAGCTTTGGCAGGGTTCTGCGACAAAGCGTAAATGAGTGGCTTATGATCGGTAAAGAGCGTGAAGGTTCTACCTTCAAGGAGATACCGAAAGTGTTTAATTGCAGAGTAAGCTGCAAGGAATTCGCGATCATAAGCGCTGTATTTCTGTTGCGTTTCATCGAGTCACACGGAGAAGAAACTAAGTGGTGTCCAGCAGTCGTTGATTTTTTGTTGGACAACAGTGCCAATTGCCTTATCGGAAGCGTCGACCATTACGGCAAGTTGGACAGAGTGTAAGGGGTGAGAAAGAATTGTTGCCTCACTGAGTTGCCACTTGCATAAGTCGGAGGCTTGAATGGTGTCTTCGGACCATTGAATGACACGTTTGTCATTCTTTTTAGAACCTTTAAGGAAATCGTTGAGGATGGCTTGGTTGCCACCAGCGTGAGGAATGAATCGTCGGTAGAAGTTTATCATTCCGAGAAAACGGCGGAGTTGCATAACTGTTGCAGGACGTTCGAAACGATTGATAGCATCGACACGTTCAGGAGTAGGTTTGATTCCAGATGAATCAATAGAATGTCCGAGAAAGTCAACGTTGGTTTTAGCAAAGTTGCATTTATCAACGTTGATAATGAGACCAGCGTCGGAAAGACGCTCAAAAGCAGTCCTAAGATGTTTGAGGTGTTCCTCAAAGGTTTCAGAAGCAATAAGGAGGTCATCTATGTAGTTGAAACAGAAATTTAGGTCTCGGAGAAGAGAATGCATAAACCGTTGGAAGGATTGCGCAGAGTTTCGCAATCCGAAAGTCATTCAAACGAATTCGAAGAGTCCGAATGGAGTTGAAATTGCAGTTTTTGCAATATCGCGCTCATCAATAGGAATTTGATGATATGCGCGGACAAGATCGATAGTGGAGAAAAATTTGCATTCATGAAATTAGGATAATTGTCAGGTTCATGAATAGGATAATTATCAGGAATAGTGACATTGTTAAGAGAGCGGTAGTCACCGAAAGGTCTCCACTCGCGGTTCTTCTTTTTGGCGAGGTGGAGAGGAGAGGACCAAGGGCTTTTTGACAGTCGGAAAATGCCTTGCGACAACATAATGTCGAATTCCGTCTTTGCGATGGCTTATTTGTCAGGAGCTAATCGTCGGTACTTACAAGCGACGGGAGGACCGTGATTCTCAATGACATGAGTCACGTTATGTTTGACCGGCTTAGCTAGGTCATGAGGAGAAGTGATACACTTAAAATCATTAAGGATATTTCTAATTTGAATATCAACCGTATCGTTATTGATGGTTGTTAGCGAGAGCGTTGGAGAAGTGGAGATTTTGGCGAGAGTGAACAAGGATGTTAGTGGATCGACGAGGCGTCGATTTTTAACGTCCACTAGGAGACCATACTTGTTCAAGAAATCAGCTCCAAGAATAGGGATGGTAACATTGGCGATAACAAAGGTCTGACAGAACACACGTCTGAGACCAATGTTTAGAGTTAGAGTTTTGTTACCATATGTACTAACAGGAGTAGCATTAGCAGCGTAGAGAGTGAAAGCTGATTTCTTCGAGAGTTTTTCCTCTGTAGTTGCGGAGAGAACCGACACTTCAGCACCTGTGTCTACCAAGAACTGTCGACGGGAGTTGATATCGAATATCAAGAGACGTAGTCTAGAGAAGCTATCATCACACGCCGCCTCATGTGATGAGCTTAAAAGTTTTTTGGAGAAGCAAATTTTGGCCAATATAATTTGCAATCGGGGTCACATTTGCGTGCGTTATCCCCGTAAGTGTGATGGTAATAACATATACCATCGAACATTTGAGTGCGCGACTTGGAACGAGGTTGCGCGGAAGATTGATTAGAGCGATTGGGGCGATTATGCCGAAAATTGTTATAGTCGTTTCGATCCTTGGATCTACTCCGACTACTAGGGAAGGGTCGAGAAGAAGATTTGTGCTGCAAGGCATTCAGCAGCTGTGCGTTTTGGGTCTGCAATTCCTGATATCGCAGAGTCCAGACCTTGTCCTCACTGGAGGAAGAAGAAGAAGGAGCGGCAGGACTATCTACCGCACTTAGGTTAGGACCAACTAATGTGGCAAAAATTCTGTCGGCTATCTCAGCAGTCTTTGGCAAGTCAGCCTTGACTACCGCGATAGCGGTACGCACAGCCTGTGGAAGTTTATCTTCCTAAATAATTTTTAACATTTTCTCTGAAACGAAACCTTGGGATTCAGCAGTTAAATCCCGAAGAAATTGTGAGGACTTGTTATCCCCAAGTTCCATACCGCGGAGCACGTTGCGCAAGCGATCAGAAGGGCTGCTTGATAAGCGGTCTAGAAGAGCCTCTTTAAGCTTATCATATGGGTTAACCGTATCTGGTTGGGAAATAATGTCTCTTACCAGCGTAGCAAGAGACGGCGTTATGACACCAAGTACATAACCGTACTTGGCTTGCTGTGACTTAATGTTGCCCAGAGAGAATTGGCCCTCGAGCATGATAAACCAAAGTTCTGGTTTATCAGACCAAATGGGAGGGACTTTTGGGATAATTGCATTAATTTGGGGAGCGGATGTTGGAGAAAGTATTTCAACCGAACTTGCAGGTAGCGGTTTTGAAGAGGAAGGTGTAGAAGAAGAAGCAGATGATTGATGGAGTTGCATTCTCACAAATGCAGCTTCCATCCGTTCATCTAACATCTTGTCAAGCTGCTCTTGTGTTACCGTGAAGGTATGAGCAGCATGTTCCAGATCAAGTTCGATTAGATTGGGTGGGTCGCTCGCAGACACCACTGGAAAATTACTTCCGTTACTGAAGCGGGCAAGGAGGACGGCAACAAGGTAGAAGAATGTTGCAGCCAATAAAAATTCCAAGGCGTGTTGGTTCACGAAAACCAACCCGCAGATCGCAACCGATAAAGTAACAAAAACAAAAAAAAATTCTTTAACAAAACGAATCGGGAGTGAAGATAATCAAAATATTTGTAATGTTATTCCCAAAAAAAAATGTTTAAATCAATAAAATGAAATTTATTTAATCAACTCCTGATTTTTAAAAATAAAAATAAAAATTACCTGGAACGATTCTTATCGGGGTCACCAGTTTTGGTAGCTAAAGTTGAGTGGAGATGATACAGGAGATGATGTGAGTCCTATTGATGAATATAATGTGCGGATTTTTGATTTGTAGTGGAGATGTCCAAATAATGTTGTCCAGGTAATTTAGAGTTGATCAATCGATGAAGTTTTTGTTGGGTAGTGATGATGCTGAGAGGTTATTTTATTTTTAGTTTCTTCTAAAGTTGCATGTAGTAATGGTTCTGCCGTATTCATCTAATAATCTCATGAACTTAGCTTGAAACTTCTTGATTATATTTTTTAAAGTAATTCAGCTATATTATAACTTTGTTATTAATGATTAAAGAATAATATGTATCTTTTCATCACATCAGATTTTATCTGTGTTTATCGGTGTTTTAGATTTGTCTAGTTGTCATGTTAATTTACTTCTGGTTTTAAAAGACTTTTGCAGCCAAAAAGCAAGTTTGAGTGGATCGAGAACGGTCATTATAAATTTTTCACTGTTCATAAAATTAAGAAAACTGCCCATACAATTTTTGACTCATACTTACAGACAAGAATTCTAGAATTTCACATTATCCATTAGAAGCTCCGGTGCAGACTAAATCCATTCCATAGCCAATTCATATTTCCAATCCAATGCAATCCAATTCAATCTAATCTAATCCAAACCAATTCAATTCAATCCAATTAGAGAATCCAATATCGGAATCAAATATCAGTATTTGTATTTTTAAATACCGAAATACCGGTATTTCGTTATTTAAAAATACAAATACTGGTATACCGGTCTTAATATCGGTATTTAAAAAAACTTAAATTTTATACAAAAAATGTTGTTTCAATTTTTATTTGAAGTAAAACACATAAATTCATTAATCATTAGCATGTCACGTAATAATTAAAAATAAAATAAAAATATAACACAACATATATCACTTTAATTCATTAAAAGGAACAATAGTATTTGAAAACCTATATACCTATACATATACTTCGTTTAAGCATTCTTAGTATCTCTAAAATATGATCTCAACATACAAAGACAATCAGGGTTTCGCCGTTCAGTCTCGATTTCAGCTTATTTAGCAAAATACCAGCTGATAAAAACGCTCTTTCAGATTCAACAGATGTTGGTTGAACCGTAAGAAGCAATTCATACACCTTTTGCAAATATACTCCCTTTGTTCCCTCATCTTCAAAAAGGCTCATTTCCTTTCGTAGGCACTTAATTAGATCTTGAGCTAAACGAGTTTTCTTCCCAGCAACTGTGTAATTCAGTTTTTTACAAATCGCTTTATCTAATTTCTTTTTCATTAAGTTTTTAATTCCAAACTTAGACTCAGTCTCCTGTTTTTGCTATAAGTTCGACATCATTTTCCACGAGTTCCTCTATGGTCTCATCATTGGGTTTCCATAGGCCTTTTTGATTAACTACGTTTAAAAGGCACTTCAGTATATCGTTTTTCGGTATACGCCGAAACTTGAAATTACTAATTATATGCCGATCTGTGGTTAAATCTTCTTCGTACGCTTGATGTAGATATTTTATGAGGTTCGAAAGTTCATTCCTTCTTTCGAAAACTCGTTGCTTTAATGCAGTTAGAAGTTCATTGCTTAAAGGTGATTTTGTTTTTTTCAAGTTCTGCAGCCATAAATTCAAATGTTGCGACTGCAGATAGAAGGTTGACATCTTCACGTCAAATTGCTTCAACTGCTAATCTTACTAGAAGAAGTGCAGAAATCACTAAAAACACTTCACTGAATCAGAAAAATTAACATCTAAATATAAACCTATATTCGACTTTTTAAGACAAGATCTGATCATTCCATCTTGTTTTACAGTCTAGTATGAGACAGTATTCCTTACCGAATTCACTAACTGCATATTTCTGAAAAACATCATTTTTGGTTGGTGACTTTTTCGTAATTTTTCCTAGCTCGGTATGAGCAATATCATTTTCTTCAAACGGTACATCATGCTCGATCGAAAATCCTTTATCTTTTTAAAAAGACTCCTCTTCATCTTCATCGTTTTCCCTGCCATCGTCAGTATGAAAAATATTTACGGAATCCGAATTTATAGAAACTTGTTCTTCTTCAAAACTTCTGTCAACCTCCATTGCTGGTTTTTATGAAGTACAGTAATAACAGCAAGTTGTATACCGTGAACAAAACACAACTGTTGCGAAGCTGGAACCAGCTTGCCCACTTTTTTCATTACAGCAGCGCCATCATTTGTCAAACACGAAAGATCAAAATCAGCCAACTTTTTATCCAACAATTCAATACATTTCGGTGCCAGGAAACATCCATTGCATTCCGCACTAGTCCTAAGTTCCAATACTTAGCTTCAGAAAGAATAATAATATTAAGAAATCGGCGATTACGCATCGACCTCCATTCGTCGAATGTTATGCTGAACCCCTTCCCAGAGTTTTTACGTTCGGAAATTTCTTCAATCAGTATTTTTCTCACACTTTCACTATAATCAATAACCATTTTTCTTATTGTAACTACTGATTTTGGGAGTTGATCAGACAATTTCAAGGATTGTATGCATTTCCGAAGATCGTTTGATGTTATAAATAATCTGAATGGCATTCCATCCCGCGCTGTCATTCTAGCTAAGATAGTCGCGATTGAATCTCCTGACTTCTTTAAAAAAAATTGTGATTGTAAGAGGTGGGTTGGGGTTGTTGATTTTTTGTCTAGCACCCAAACTGGAAGAAGGCTCATTTCTTTTAATATTCATTTTGTGCGATGTTTTGATATGAGTATGAAGTCCACTTGTCGAACCACCAGCAGTTTTAATAGTTCTAGAAAACGTTTTGAATATCGCATATAACGACCATGTAATTCTTTAAGATAGTAAAACCAAATCGAATTTTTATCTTCTGATTTTTGATGTAGTACAAATTTCAAATTTTCTTCCATGGCAGGGCATGTAGGACAATTTTTAATTATAAATAATGCATACGAATTAAACTAAAAATGAAAAATAGAAACAGATAATTCTTACTCTCAATCTCAAATATAAAATTATAAATGGTTTTTTCACTTTTTCCAATACATGCGATCCAAGTTTAGTGAAGGAATAGTAGATTTTTATACAAGTGGTGAAAACGTCTCTTTTTGCGTGACTGAACGGTTTGTCCACGAGACGCGATAGCGTCGAGTGGAATAAGTTCAGGAACGCAAAAAAGTTTTTACCACGCGTAGAAAACGCTATTTTTTCTACGTTTGTAAATATAAATGATAAT
This sequence comes from Diogma glabrata, assembly GCA_963693315.1. Taxonomy (NCBI): domain Eukaryota; kingdom Metazoa; phylum Arthropoda; class Insecta; order Diptera; family Cylindrotomidae; genus Diogma; species Diogma glabrata. The sequence continues at coordinate 390,702,094 of OY856187.1, forward strand.
ATTTACAAATTCATCTACTAAAAACTTACAAAACGACATATCTAAATTTGACTGTGTAAAAAATAAACAATTATGCATCGCATTTTTACCAGTGTAAAATAATGTTATTATTGTGTTCGCCTACAGATGGAATAATAACAGTCGAACACAATAATAACATTATTTTACAATGGTAAAAATGCGATATATAATTGTTTATTTTTTACACAGTCAAATTTAGATATGTCGTTTTGTAAGTTTTTAGTAGATGAATTTGACAATATGAATAATGAAAATAGTTCATATATTTTCTCTAAAAACTTTAACAGATATTCTTTTACCGACTGGATGGAAGTCATCGTTTAAAGTATAAAATTAAAAAATTGTACGTAAAGTTTCAATTAAAAACAAGTAAAAAGAAATTTTTTTATAAAATTTATTTATTTATTTAATAAATTTTTTTTTATTATTTTTTTGGCGGAAAGGACTCAGAGAATATATTTTATATCTGATAGTTAATTATCGGAGGAAAAAATTAACGATATATCTGATACAAATTTTATTTTATCGCTCCGATTTCTCCGATATAGAAAAAAAACACTCATTATTAGTTTAATTAATTAATTACACACAATTGATATAATGATTAGTTTCGATTCGATTCGATCAAAATATTCAAAATATTCAATCCCTTCAAAATACTGCGATATTGACAGAAATAAACACAGCAACCGAAACAACAACAGAAACAGTAAATCAAATTCAATCTCAAATATTCAATCCTTTAAATAACCACCACCTGTAGGCGACCACCGAAACTTATTTACTTTCAGTCCTAGTGACTGAAAACATTTTCAGTCACTACTTAGAAAAAGTTTCCCTTTCACATAGGTTTTACTATATATTAAAATGACATTTTCGTAGCTTGAAGTAGAAAAAAATGTCTTTTAATTACTATATATGCGAAACAAAAGCAAATATAAGTCGTTCATCCAACAATAGATATAAAATTGCTTACCTTAACAAGTAAAATAAATTCACAAACAAAAACAATTGAAAAATGAAAAACGTTACAGTAAAATTCCGATCATTTTTGGTTGCAATAATTTATTGCATAAATACCGAAAACCAGTATTCAAATCAATGAATAGCGTTATCCCGGTTTTCGGTATACCGGTATTGTATTCCCTAAATCCAATCCAATCCAATCCAATATCCATATCCATATCCAATGATTTTTTTAATTGTAATCCATCTAATTGTAACCCTTCTTTAGTCTTTGTTACAACAATATCCATCCAATCGATATCTAATTCATATTGAATCAATCTTCTTGAATATCTATATTTAATTCATACCTACTCGATATCCTGCCCAACTCGAATGCACACTTCGTCACTTGAATTATATTTTTATTTGATTCTACCCCGGGTAAGAAAGAGCTAAGCGACCAAACCTGGACCAAACCGACGCCACAGCTTTTGGGGTTTGGGCCATGCCTAACATTTTCTTTTCAAACCAAGTTTGAACTGATGTCCTGCGGCCAAGTCGGGCAAATCAGACTTGGGCCATTTCTGGCAAATCAGACTTCGGCCAGGTCTACCAAGCCAATTTTTTTCCCAGACCTTCTTGAAATGTGTGAAATGAGAATGTGGAAAAAGTGACATATATAAAAATAAAGATTGCAACGACTATATAATTATTATAACGACTATATAATTTTTGTGTTTGTAAGTTTTTTGTAATAAATTATTTAGTTTTTGGTGTATGCAACGTTATTAAATCTTTGATATAATTTTTTTAAAAAAGAGATTTCCAAATAAGATCCGTTTGACATAGGCACCGGTTTTACAGCATTCTTTTAGTAGAAGTCCAAATTCCGTTACAATATCAACATAATATGGCTTGCATGTGCTTACGATGCTTTAGCCTGGTGAATAACGCGTAATATAATAAACTGAATCTTGGTTTAGTCAAGGCATTTATAACTGGCCCAGACTGAAACCGAAGTAAACTAGCCAAGGCTTACCTCGCCAAAACGGGCTCAAGTTTGGTTCGTTGTTTAATACTGGCAGCCTCCTACCCGGGACATAATCGCAATGAAAAAGAAAATAAAATAGTATTCAACCTCAATTTCCACTATACTGCAATACATATTTCAAAACTAAAATCAACCTCACATGATTTCTAAAGGCTTGAAACTACATACAACAGAACCAGAAACAGAATTTCATACAAATTTTACAGAAACAGAATTTTTTCCTGTCAAATTTGTATGAAAATATGTTTCTATTGCATCTGAATTCCCGGCTTAAGAAGATAAGCGTCAAAACAAAAAAATTAAAAAATAAAACAAGAACAACATGAAATAAAATATATTCAAAATAACGACTTAAACTTCATCAGAATTTCATGATACTTTCTTTGCAAAGAATACATACACCTATTGAATATTATATAAATTAAGAAAAATTGTATATAAGGAATTCCTTTTGCAGAACGTTAGTTAGTTTTAAATTAGACTGCGATAGTGTTAACTGTTAAGTTTAAGGAGAATGTGATTATTTTAAATGAAATTTAATTGTGAATAAAAGCTTAAGTGTTATTTAAGAGAAGTTTTGTATATTATTTTGGACGGTGTGAACTGAAAATTTCTATAACCAATCGTTGGTGATTTTTGAATCTGTTGAATATTTTTGTTAAAGAATATTGTTTGCAAAATTGTTTTCCTATTGTTGAGAAGCAATAGCAGTTTTGTATACTAATTGTAGTATGGGTGTTTTTACTTACTAAATACGTTTATCGAATTGAAAGTAAAGCCAATTCGAAGCAAGATTGAAAAACGAGACAATATTTTCAACTATCTAAAACACGGGTTACAAAACAATATTAATTTTAGTCCTCTTCGTAGATCGTTAATGACGTTACTGAAGTACATCACACAACAACAGTTGAAAGTGTTTTGGCCTAGAGGGATAAACTTAACTGGAAAATAGGGTGTTTTCTGGCAGGAAACAATTTTTCTTCTGTATCATACAAAAATAGATAATTTAAAGTTCTCTTGACAGACTATGTTAAATATCGAACCTCGAAAGAACATTGACAAATAATATAATAAATGTGTAGCTATACTGTACTTCTCGATTCACTTCTTTTAACTATTAGAACTTTAAAGGAAAAACCTTTATTTAAAAGAAAAACCCTGTCTAAATAAAATGGTTTCGTAATTAAATTTATTTATATATTTATTTTAGGTTAACCACAAATTTATCAATATGGAATACGTCAAAACACACAACTAATTTTGTACACCGATTAAATAGATTTAGTTTAATCAAATATAAATTCAACTTCCTAATTAAAATGTAATATATCAATTTTGTATATATTATTGTCGCACTTTAGTAATCTAATCTAACTAAGTACAATGTCATCCATATTGCGCAAAATGTCAAAGATAGATCAATGTCTATAATTTTTAAATAATTTCTTAAAGTAAATTTTTCCTCAGGATTAGAAAATAAGATAAGGTCAATCTGTAAGGTAAAATTGATAACTTTCTGTTTATGGAAAAAATGGATAGTCCTTAAGAATTTTGAAGCAGGGTTTCAGGTTTTTGATGTGGTTGGGCTAGCTATAGGCAGACCTACTTTTTTTATCTAGATACAAACGGCCTTGATAAGTTAGGTAGCAACTTATAAGTCCTCATCAAGGCATCTGTCGTTTTTTAATCTCAAATAAGTTAAAATTAGGTGAAGCCCTCATGTGAAAAGTAGCTGAGTAGTTCATTTGTCGATGATAAGTTAGCAGCTAGCACTTAATTTCATTATATAAAAACTAACAAAAAACCACTACCTCTTGCAGACCTATATAAGAAACTTCGCAGACACCTTCATATATATGGTTGCGGTTTTGTTGATATTTTCAGTGTATGTGGCATCCTCAAATTTAGCGACTAATATCGAATTGTCTGTGTAGTTGGTTATTTTGTTGAGGATATTTTTTTCGATAATTTTACTGAGGAACAACATTTTACGAATGCTTTCTAGCTTGCAATAAAACGATAACAGAAAGCCGTCATGTCATGAAAAATAAATTAATTTAATGTAGTATTCAACAATAATGAACAAATTTGCAATTCGTGAGAAACGTTTATCGGGATTGGTTTTATATCAAGTTCAAAGAAAATTAATAACTAATGTAACTTGCTCATTTTTAGAAATAACAAAATATGTAATTTTGTTAATTCTACCGATGTGTTGTTTAGTTATTTTCAAGTTGAAAGTCACATACAATTTAAGTAGAAAACAGTAAGTAATCCGATAAGTACTTTTTTGCACGATCATCACGACTTTGCATGTTTACTGATTCGTAAATAAACATAGTAAGTTTCGTTTACAAATCACAGATCAATAAGTAATAACTTACCGATCATACAGGCGGTAAGTAATTACTTACCGGTAAGCGAGATCCCACGGTGTGAATGAAAACGGTTTTTATTTTAATAATTATGTAGCGCAATTTACTAGCTCCAATTTTAAATCATATTCTTTAAAAAATATTGCAATTAAAATATTTAAAATTAATTTATTTTGAAAAAATATTCTATAAAAGTTAGTTTTGCAACAAAAAAAGTCAGACAAGTGCGAATAAAATTCGCTCGTCAAGGGTTTCGTGAATGTAAAAGAACACAATATCAAAAATTATTAACAAAAAGTTGTGTTGTAATGTCCTTATATTTTCAGACCATAGACAAATAACAAAATAAATGTTAAATTGTAAATGTCAATAGTAAATTACAATCAAATCTACATTGATCAAAAATGGCAAAAAAAATGTTAATTCAGGTTAAATATTATCCATCGATGTTTTTGGTAACTTAAAAAAGATTCAATTACACCAGCTTGTAAATGGATTAAATTTGATTATTTTTTCGGTCAATCGAGTATTGAAATTTAGGGGTGTGGAAAGGCTACATACTAAAAATATTTTTTTTTTAATAACACAAAAACTCTGCATTGCAAAATTCTAAAAAAATTGTAACATTTCTTAAATTAAGTGCTCTTTCATATGACACCCCACTCATTTGGGTCAAAAATGGTTTTTTTTCCCTACCCACACCCATCCCATAAACACACAGAAATATAATTATTTGAGTCTTCGATATTATTTTCATTCAAAATTTACCAATATTCCTGTCTCTGTGAATATTTTCAAATTTTTCAGTCAGTCATCGTCGAAAGGTAGGCGGCGGCACGATCTGAATTTAGCCCTTTCTTATCCATAACTCAAAAACTGTGCTGTAGTTTTCATACAAAACTTACCAAATTTCCTAACTCTGTGAAATTTTCCAAATTTTTCTGTCATTTAGTGTCGAAACGTATGGAGGGGGGGACGGTCTGAATTTTGCACTTTTTCAACAGTAACTCAAAAACTGGGCAACGCAAAATTCTAAAAAAAATTGCAACGAATTTTAAATTAGATGTTCTTTCAAATGACACCCCACTCGCTTGGGTCAAAAAAAATTTTTTTTTACCCCCTCTATCCCGGTCCTCTAAACACACAGAAATATAATTATTGGAGACTTCGCTATAGTTTTCATACAAAATTTAGCAAATTGCCTAACTCTGTGAATTTTTACAAATTTTTCTGTCAATCAGTGTCGAAACGTATGGGGGGGAAACGATCTGAATTTTGCACTTTTTTGACAATATCTCAAAAACTGGGCATTGCAAAATTCTAAAAAAAACTGCTACGAATTCCAAATTAGGTGCTCTTTCAAATGACACCCCACTCGCTTGGGTAAAAAAAAGTTTTTTTTACCCCCTCTACCCCGGTCCTCTAAACACACAGAAATATAATTATTGGAGACTTCGCTATAGTTTTCGTACAAAATTTAGCAAATTTCCTAACTCTGTGAATTTTTACAAATTTTTCTGTCAATCAGTGTCGAAACGCATGGGGGGAACGGTCAGGACTTTGCACTTTTTCGATAATATCTCAAAAACTAGGCACCGCAAAATTCTAAAAAAAACTGCAACAAATTTCAAAATAGGTGTTCCTTCAAATGACACCCCACTCGCTTGGGCCAAAAAAAGTTTTTTTTTACCCCCTCTACCCCGGTCCTCTAAGCACACAGAAATATAATTATTGGGAACTTCGCTATAGTTTTCGTACAAAATTTAGCAAATTTCCTAACTCTGTGAATTTTTACAAATTTTTCTGTCAATCAGTGTCGAAACGCATGGGGGGGAACGGTCTGGACTTTGCACTTTTTCGACAATAACTCAAAAACTGGCCACCGCAAAATTCTAAAAAAAATTGCAGCGAATTCCAAATTAGGTGCTCTATCAAATGACACCCCACTCGCTTGGGCCAAAAAAAGTTTTTTTTTACCCCCTCTACCCCGGTCCTCTAAACACACAGATATATAATTATTGGAGACTTCGCTATAGTTTTCGTACAAAATTTAGCAAATTTCCTAACTCTGTGAATTTTTACAGATTTTTCTGTCAATCAGTGTCGAAACGTAGGGGGGGGAACGGTCTAAATTCGCACTTTTTTTACTATAACTCAAAACCTGGGCATCGCAAAATTCTAAAAAAAATTGCTTTGTTTTTTAAATTAAGTGCTCTTTCAAATGACACCCCACTTGACCACATTTTAAATAGTGTTTTTACCCCTCCTCATTCCCACCCCCTTAATAAATCTTAGTATGGAAATATGACACTTTTTTATATTGTTTATTAAAAACGTACTAATTTTTCTATCATTCTAAGTACATTTGAAAATTTTCGATCGGTTAGGTTCGGAGCTAATCGAGGTAAGAAAACGCGAAAAAAACGTCATTATTCAAAATTATACAAAAAAGGGTGAGGTGTAAAATTCCAAAGTAAATGTTTATGGAATACTGAAATAAAGCCCTTTCATATGATACCCTACTTGAATCTATAAAAAAATGTATTTTCTCAAAGGTCTCACATCTCAGCCCTGTAAACCAAACGAAAACCACTTTAGTTTTATTTGTATCTGTCATTTCATGTGGACAGGTTAGTTTTATACGCATGCCAAATTTCAAGTCCATAGCATTTATAGTTTACGAGATAATCGATATAATGTGAAAAACACGTTTTACTCTCACCAATAGTGTTCCGTATAAAAAACGGAACCCTAAAAACCATATAGAATTATGATGAAACGCAGAGCTTACTATTTTGAAGCGAAATTTTAAGAAATTTTCTTTAAAACATTTTTAGTTGATACTGCGTTGATGGAGGTAGATTTTAATATAAAGGCTGGCTGCTAGTTGCGTTGAATTCTCCAGGAGATGAATAAGATTATACGAGATGTTGGAGATGTTGTATCCAATATAATGAGTTACCTTGAATGTGTTAATTAAGCTGAATCTTCGGTTATGATTTACCAATTTTATTGTTCACGTAAAGTAAACACAAAAGCCAGCAGATAAAATGTTGTTGTATCAACCATATGATGAATTAAATTTATTTCCAAACTTCTTCAGGTACAGTAGCTTCCACATTCACTAATGGTCTTGAACCATTATTAAGTAGTACGAAAATAAATAGATTCCCTCAAAACACAATAACATTTCAGAGTTTATTTGTATTTATATGTAATAGCTTATACTAGTTACATAAAATTTGTCTTATTGTATTTATCAAATTGGCGAGGTGATTCAATATAATTTATTAGAGAATTACATTTTTAATTTAAGACGAAACATAAGAACTTTAACAATTTGGAAAAACAAAATCCGAATAATAAAAAAATATTTTTTGTTTTTTTAATAAATGTTAACGAAATCATCGCCTGCTAAATTTTAAATTTTTATGAGAAATGATTTTAGTTTTGATGTTCGCCACAACACTTCCCCCCAAGTGCCATTGAAGATGGAACGATGTAAATAAAGAAATTAAGTAGAGTTGAGGGGGAAAGAAGGAAAGAGTTTTGCTTAAGAAGTTGTAGCGAATAAGAAAAAGTTTGGAAATAAATTTAATTCATCATATGGTTGATACAACAACATTTTATCTGCTGGCTTTTGTGTTTGCTTTACGTGAACAATAAAATTGGTAAATCATGACCGAAGATTCAGCTTAATCAACACATTCAAGGTAACTCATTATATTGGATACAACATCTCCAACATCTCGTATAATCTTATTCATCTCCTGGAGAATTCAACGCAACTAGCAGCCAGCCTTTATATTAAAATCTACCTCCATCAACGCAGTATCAACTAAAACTGGTGACCCCAACGTGATAGAAAATAGTTTTGATAAAATTCTTGATTTTCGTGATGTAAAAAAATGTTTGTGTAATAAATTTGTTTTAAATCTTATTTTTCACTATTCCAAATTTTAAATATTATAATAAATGTTTTACTGTTAACATGTTAAGTCAAAATGTAATAAAATAAATTTATGGAAATCAAATCAAGACACGTCATTAATTAATTATAATAAGAAAACAGAACCATTGATGATGTCAAAAATTCACGTTCTTCAATATCTTCAACTTCAAACATTTCATCAGATTCATTTACACAATTTTCATTAGATAGATTCTGCCATTATTTAAGATGAATACTTTAGAAAAAGATAATGAATTACAACAACAAAAATATAGCTTGTATATCTCGCTATAAAATACTGGATTTAAATATTCATCAATTTACAGCTAGAAATTCAGCTATATAATCCTGGAGTAAATTTATTTATTTTATCTTCTGGAAGTTCCATGAAATACTGCGTCTAAATTCAGCCAAAAAATTCTTAGAAATTAAGTCTTAACATCTCAAATTTAGTAAATGATTAGCAAATCAATCCAAAGATTGCATCTTCGATTAGCATCTTCATCGAAAATTCAAAACAATTAGAGTAACAATTATGCACCAAATTTAATTTATATTTCAGAAAACTAGATTCATATTCAATATACAATTATAATATCTTTTAATTTGATATCATCTAACAATTATCATGGAACAAAACATTTTATTTTTTCGACAAAACATAATTAAGGAACATAAAAATAAAAGAACTACTTTTTGCAAAAACAATAACTCTAAACAACTAATTTGTTTTTTAAATATTTTTCACGATAAAAACATCGCCTACTAAAATTTTGAAATTTTTTAATTTAAATGTTCGCCACACATTAAGACTGGGTTCCAATTAGCTGCTAAATTGTACTAAACTGCTAAATCTAAATTTAATTTTACAAAACTATCGAATTTTAATTCAAATTAATATAATCAAGTTGTCAGATATTGTTTACCGTATGAATTTCTACCAAATTATTTCGAAACAAAATATTGATTTAGTCAAATAAAATAGTTGTCTAAATTGATTTAGCATGTTTAGTACAATTTAGCATCAATTGGAACGCAGTCTAAGTCTAGATTCACATGATTGTTTTTTTCGTTGTTTTATTTTAGTTTAGTTTTGAGATTGACTAATTTGGCGCTACTTTCTATGCGTTTTTGAATGTTGAAAACAACAACTACAACCAAAAATGAAAAAAACAACGAGAAAAACAATCATGTGAATGTAGACTTAAACTTAGAAATGAATTTTATTAGTTAAATAGTTTTAATTGAATTTTTATTGATCTTGCAAAAAATATAAGAAGCATTTTGGGCATTAAGAGTATTACCGATTTCTGATACATTAGAGATCTCGACTTCGTCTCGATCTCAAAACATATATCCTCAATCGGTAAAACACTCTTACTGCCCTTAATACTTAAATAACTATTGTATATGATTATACGCAGTACTCTAATCATGCATCACTATATCTTCAAAGGTCAAAATTCACAAACAATAAATCGCATCGGGAAAAAAACGTGGCCGTAAATGTGAAGTACTATCTAAGAAATTTTATGTGATTTAAATTGGGTAAATTTTATAGAAAAAAAAATAGGGTTTAACTTTGTCTCCAGTTTAAAAACGGAGTTCTCTCCCAACCGAGTTAGAGGTAATACATATCTACTTCCATCTTAGCACTTGGGGCCATTGGAAATTGACATCGAAACATGTTGCCATACACGAATGTCACATTCTTACTGATCTCATTGTTTTTTATAAATATTGTTCATAACGATGGTCATATAAAATCTTATGCATCATACCTCAAACTGAGATGGGACATCGTAATCGATTCTTTGATCTAATCGATTAATCGTTCAAAAAAGAATCGATCTGATGCCATTCTTATGAATCAAAAATATTGAAACAATCGATCTTTTATAGACCAATTTTTGAAATATTGCTTTGTTGCGTTTCAATAAAAATTTGAAGTCTTTTGTACTAAACAGGAAATAACGTACTAGAGGCACGATAAGGTACTAGTTAGGGGAGGAGGAGAATTACCTCAATGTTAAATAGTTCATAAAAAACAAACAACATTAGTTTCATCAAAAAGATTATTTTTCAATGCGGGAGATGTTGTTACAGATAAAAGTTCCTCAACATTTAAATGAACTCCTATTCTTGCATTCACTTGGGGCTGATTCTGATATTTGGATACAATGATTTTTTTTCATATATTTAAACTGTTCAATTTTTGGGATATTCTTTAATATTTTGTTAATTATTAACGATTTTTCCGATCTTTTAAAAAATCGATTTTTATTAATTTGAATTCTAAAGAATCAATTCTTTTTAAATGAATGCAGGTTGGTGCAAACAACTAAAGGACTGCTTTGTCATACTACATATAAATAGAATTATATGCAATAATGTAGAGTTACTTTAACCCAACAAAGTTTAGAAAAGGTTTCGTCGACGTCTTCGTCCTGATTTAAGCCCTATTTGAGATGATCAAATTTCATTTACTTAAAAATCGCTAGAGTTATACTCATTAATGATATAAACGGTGAGTAAAATTTCACGTTTATAGTTTGGTTATCCCATTTTGGCTTAAAGACTATGATAATAGATACTAAGTTATGACTACATCTAGATAAGCATTGTGTTAGGGCTGAGAGCCGACATATCAGGTATATCAGATATAGTGGCCGAATCAGAGTCAGAATGTGAAAATTCTTTTAAGACGTATCTTAGTTTAACCTCTCTTGCTCTGGGATTTACTACTACGGCTGGGACAGATTGTAAATGCTCGTGTTGGGTCAGTTCAGTTCTTGCAGCCCTATTTGTACCTGATCAAATCAAATAGATCTCAGATCAGGGTCAATACAGTAAACTCTTATTGTCAAATCCGATATAATTTCTGATAATCAATGCAAAATAGCCTATTGGGATTTGCTCTATTACCCTGATCCGGCTCGGCTCATAATAGGGCATATATGATTTGATTATATTCGGACATTTTTAAATTATTTTTTTAAATTATTTATTTTATTTCACTTATTTAATTTATTTAAATTATTTCGCGTATTTAATTTATTTCGCTTATTTAATTTATTTTATTTGTTTAATTTATTCAATTTATTTAATTAATTTAATTTACTTAATTTATTTAATTTATTTAATTTATTTAATTTATTTATTTTATGTAATTTATTTAATTTATTTAAATTATTTAATTTATTCAATTTATTTAATTTAATTTATTTAATTTGCTTAGTTTGTTAAATTAATTTATTTAATTTACCTAGTTTGTTTAATTATTTTTTAAATTTATTTATTTATTTAATAATCTTTAATTTATTTATTTTATTTTATTTATTTAACTTATTTATTTAATTTATTTTACTTCATTTAATATAATTTATTTTAATTATATTATTTTTCATATCATCAGATCAGTATTTTGTTCAGGATTTTCTGATCCGGTCTGGATAGTTTGAGGCGCTACATTTCTGATCAGGCTTCCTGATCCGACCCCTATAAGTGGTAGAGAAAACCGGATCTCTCGGTTGATATTTCAAGAATACAAAAAACCACCAAAAAAATTTAAAGTTATAGGGCTGGTGAAGTGGGGGCTATACAAAAAGGTGCATCCTGCTCGACGAGGTTTTAGCTCTTGTAGTGTTTTGAAGCAAAAATATTTTAAAGATTCTTATTTAGAAAAGATGTCGCTATGGTTCAGACATTGAAAAAAATATTTTACAAAATGGCGACGGTTTGAAGTTTTTTTTAATCCCTGTTTTTTGCCCTTCAAAATTTTTTAAAAATAGTAAAAAACAATTTCAAAATCCAATTTTAGTATAAAGCAATATAGTTTGGCCCTTGGATACTTAGCATGAAATAATTACAACAAAATGCGATATAATGACTTCCGGATTATAGAATTCCAAGTATATATGGAGTATGAAAGAATTTCCCAACGGGACTCGTGCTTAGGTAGTCGGGAAACGTCTGCCGTCTATTGTTTGATTCGCTCCGCCCGACTGGTTTAGTTGACGTGTCAGTTGTCACAAAAGCCGTTGTATTGTAACTCCGAAAATAATTCTAATTTTATGATCTTCATATTACCTTACCTTCCTTACCTCATAGAAAATAAAAAAAATTCAATTGTTTGAAGGCGTTTGGTTTGGAAAATTAGATTAAGACAGTTGCAAATTTAAAGTTGTTAGAACTTAATGTTTCTGAGATAATCGATTATGCAGAATCTGACACGATCAACAAATCTCGATATAATGTTCTACGTTGCTCAGCGTACGGCACCCTAAAAAACTATCTACCTCAAATTTCTCACTCATATTTCATTAAGAAGTTTTAATTAAAATGTCTGGTAGCCTAAAATTATATCAAACTACACCCAAATATTTGGCACGCTATCATTTAACGTTAAAATATTTTGTAAATATTATAACATTTCGTCATTCTAAATTCATAAATTTAAAACTAAAATACATTAAAGAAGAAAATCACAAAAAACTATTATGAAAAAAAATTTCATTAGTATAATGGAATATGATGGTGAGTCAATAAGTATTTCACACAAGAAACTGATGAACAATATTTTATAGTTGACATAGCAATTTTTCAAACTTTGAAAGTGTTAGTGTTTCAAAAAATCCAGTCACTGTACAGTATTTTGTGGTTTAAAAACCATACAAACGGGTTTACTTAAAAACTTATAACCTGATCCAAGTAACAAAACCAAAATCCTTCATTCGCGTTTATGACTGACTCCAATAAATCTTTTGCAGATTTGTATCACAGTTGATTTTTTTATTAGTATTTAACATTTCTCGTAATTAGTTTGAAAGATATAAATTGAATATGTTCAATGGACATGCAAAATTTATCAAAAACATTTATACTTTAATACTTTGGAGGATTAAAAACCAAGGTGGTGATTTGTCAATTTTGGCGTCAGAACGATTTATTTGATTTTGTTGTTACAATGTAGAGTGTAGACAGAGGGACATAGTATTTCACGCACACAATTTCATTAAAATATTTTTATATCAACAACTTCATTTGTTTTATCTTTGATATATCAAATTTTAATTCTTTTTATTCTGTTAAGTCGTATAATCAAGCTTAAAAAAAATGATTTAAGATAATCGTAACGAACCACAAAAAATTACTTTTTGTTCAGTCATATCTTCATTGGTCATCGGTATACGAGGGTATATAACATTTTTGCTCTATTTAACAAAGGCAATGAAAAGTATTGAACTTTCCTGTTTAAATAGCCGGGCCGGTTCAGAGTCTGGAATATCAATTTGTTATTGGACAAATGGGTGGAACAGTTAAGAAAATATTCAAAGAACAATTAAACAATTACATCAACGAACAATTACAACAATTACTTCAAAGAACATTTGCACAATTTTTATATTTGATGTTTAATTGTTTAAAGTTTGTTACAAAAAGCAAATTAAAATAAATTCACAGAAAATTTATATGGCTGAAATTAAAATTAAAATATTTAGCCGTAAATCGTCGACGACTTCCTTACAATCTAATAATCGAATAATTAGAGCTCCGATTTAAAAAAAAAATAATCCTAACCGAGTGAAATGACTTCGTTTTTCCTGTGTTTTATTCCTTGTTCCGTTGTGCCGAACCTATAGTAGTTCGAAAAATTAAAAACAAAATTACAAAGGAAGAAAAATAAAGAAAGATATCTATTAAAGATATTTTTGGCGGGGCTGAGGGAGAGGAAGGGGTAAAACACAATTTTTTAACCAAATGAGTAAATTGTCATATGAAAGAGTACTAAATTTAAGTAAGACTGCAATATTTAATTTTATTTTACATGACTCAGTTATTGCTAAAAATGTGAATTTTTATCTGTCCCTCCCCCTTAATGCCAAAATTAATGAATCGAAAAACTAAAATTCATATTGATCAAAAAAATGGTAGATTTTGAACGAAAAATATGGTGAAGGCACTGATGTTTAATATGTCTATTTTTAAAGGGGCTGGAAAGGGTTTGAAAAGCTTTCTTAGCTCGTTAAGTGAGATGCAATTTGAAAGAGCTTCTGAATGGCTACTATAGTAAAACAGATCAAACAGCTAAAAACAGGGCAGTTAACCGAACATTTTATTTAGTTGAATATGTTCTTGGATCATTGGTAACAAACATGGGTCCTTACAAAAGGGTCCTTTAGACATGGGTCCTTAGACAAATTTTCTCAAAGAGATATCAAAAAATCCACAATGATAAAAAATGTACTATATTTCGTAAATCGAAAAGGAACTAGCTTAGGAAGCCTTCACTTACCATAAATTCAGACAGGAAAAAGACGGCTTAAAAAGAGTAACCTCCCTTGGAAATATTCATACAGGCGCTAGGAATCGTTCAAGCCTGTTAACCTGCCACAGCTCCTCCATGGAAAACTGTGACATGGGGTATTCAATATCGAGTATTTTTGGATTTTTTCATAATCGACTATTGAGGTAAATTTATTGAATCCAAAATTGAGATAACAAAATAATCAACAAATTAAAGCAGAGCACTCTAGCGATGGGATTCAAAATATTAAAAACCGATTTATGTTTAATAAAAACAGCTACCAAACAACTGCAAGGTCTACAAGGACGTGACATCATGTCCACGAAGGAGAACTATAAATTTACTAGACAAACCGTTGTAAAGCTATGTTGACAAGCTAGGTTGACAATCTGGAATTATTAAAATAATGTACGTAAGTACTCCAGGAATTGGACGGCCGTGGCGGTATAGATAACGACTATAATAAGAGCGGAAGTTTTAAGTTGCCTAAAAAAATCGGCAGCCAGGATAATTATACGGCCGTTGCGAATGACCGTGAAGAGTATGCGAAGCTGATTAGCTTGGTAACGATCCCACATGTAGCATGAAAGCCGCAAAAATATCAAGCATTTTAGAAATAGTCTTAAGTTCATGTCGATGATGGCTGAAAAGACAGTCATCTGACTACCGATATCTTTAATCAAAAAGATTAATTTAAAAAATGTAAAGAATAAATAAAACTTCAAGAAAACATCCCACTATTCGATATGACTACATATGATGCGAATTATCACAGTTGTGTCATTCGTTGTTATTACCGCCGAAACCCTGAATTCCATGTTACATCCCTTCCACTTTAGCGATATTTCTCTGATTTGACGATATTCTACAATAAAACTATGCATGTGCTCTAAGGAAATCAATTCAATGTTACCTGAATCTGCTATCTTAACTCGTTCTCAGAACAACTGCCTTGGCCCATATATTCACGGTTCACAGAACAAAATGCAACACAGTCGCACTTTGGCATGATTTTGTCCATTAGGTTTTGACTTTTCCCTGATATATTTAATCCCCAACTTTTTAAAATTAAGACAATGCCACTCACTCAGAAACATCTGAACTGACTTTGTCATTATTCATAAGAATTGGTGCATCTTTACCCCGTAAAACAGTTATGAAAAAAATGCATTAAATGTACATTAATTGTGCATGGTTCAAAATCCCCATGCACAAAATTGTGCATAACACTGGTCATGCACATGATGTGCACCATACCTTGCACGTGTCGTAAAACGCCTTAGCACATATATGCACATAAATGTCAGCCGCATGTTTCACTAATAATAAAAAACGAAGCAAAACGAATTTTATTTAATGACAATAATAATATAAAATGAGAGAATAGCAGAATTGAAAAAAAATTGATTACATTTATTTTAGAAAATGTGCTGGTTTCAACTTTTCTTTTCAAAAATTCAACTTTTTATGAAATAATAGTATCGTAACATTAGATTGATGAATTAAACTATCTAAAATTATGTGCCAAAGAAATTTTTTTAGTAAAGGTAATGAAAACAAACACAAAAAAAGAACGGACACTTTGAATAATTAGGTTTAGTGATTTAAAAAATTATTATATTTTTAATATTTTTTATTTGTGTTTTTTACTGATATTTAATTTTTTTTTTATATTTAGAAAATTCCCCATGGAATTAATATTTTAGGGTTCCGTTTTTTATACGGAACACTATTGGTGAGAGTACAACGTGTTTTTCACATTATTTCGATTATCTCGTGAACCATTAATCCGATGAACTTAAAATTTGAGGTGCTTATAAAACTAACCTATCCACACAAGATGGCGGGTTAAAAAATAAATAAAGTTGTGTTCGTTTGTTTTAAGGAGGTACGATGTAAAGCCTTTGAAACATACATTTTTTTAGCGAGACGAGTAGGGAATCATATGAAAGGGCTTTATTTCAGCATTATTTAAAAATGTATTTTGGAATTTTACACCTCACCATTTTTTGTATAATTTTGAAAAATGACGTTTTCGGGATGTTTTATTGCACCGATTAACTCCGACCCTACTTCATCGTAAATCTTGATATATTTGGAATGATAGAAAATTGAGTAGGTTTTTAATGAAAAATATAGAAAAGTGGCAGACACTCATAACTATATTTACTAGAGGGGTGGGAATGTTAAGGGGTAAAAACATCATTTAAAACCAGGTCATTTGAAAGAGCACTTGATTTTAGAAATATTGCCATTTTTTTAAAATTTTGCAATGCATAGTTTTTGAATTATTATCAATAAAGTGACACAAAAAGTTGGTCCTCCCCCCTTGCATTTCGAGCCTTATTAACAGAAAAATTTGAAAAAATTCATAGAGACAGGAAGTTTGATAAACTCTGAACAAAAAATATAGCGAACTCTCAAATAATTATATGTTTGTGTTTTTAAGGGATTGAGGTGGGGAAGGGTGAAAAAAACTTTTTTGACCCAAGCGAGTGAGGTGTCATTTGAAAGAGCACCGAATTTCAGAAACTTTGCAATTTTTTTTAGAATTTTGTGGTACACAGTTTTTGAGTTATTCAAAAAATGTGCAAATTCCAGACCGCCCCCCCTACGTTTCGACACTGATTGACAGAAAAAATTGAAAAAATTCATAGAGACAGGAAGTTTGCTATATTTTGAACAAAAATTATAGCGAACTCTCAAATAATTATATTTCTGTGTGTGTAGGGGATGGGTGTAAGGAGGGTAAAAAAAATTGTTTTTGACCCAAGCGAGTGGGGTATCGTTTCGGTACACCGTTTTTAAGTTATTCTAAAAAATGTGCAAATTCCAGACCGTTCCCCCCCTACGTTTCGACACTGATTGACAGAAAAAATTGAAAAAATTCATAGAGACAGGAAGTTTGCCATATTTTGAACGAAAATTATAGCGAAATCTCAAATAATTATATATCTGTGTGCTTAGGGGATGGGTGTAAGGAGGGTAAAAAAAACTTTTTTGACCCAAGCGAGTGGAGCATCATTTGATGTGACATTGCAATTTTTTTTAGAATTTTCCTGTACACCGTTTTTGAGTTATTCTAAAAAAGGAGCAAATTCCAGACCGCCCCCCCCCTACGTTTCGACACTGATTGGCAGAAAAAATTGAAAAAATTCATAGAGACAGGAAGTTTGCTATATTTTGAACCAAAATTATAGCGAACTCTCAAATAATTATATTTCTGTGTATTTAGGGGATGGGTGTGGGGAGGGCAAAAAAAAACTTTTTGGAAGCAAGTGAGTGGGGTGTCGTTTGAAAGAACACTTAATTTAAGAAGCATTGCAATATTTTTTAGAATTCTGCGATGCACAGTTATTTAGTTATTGATGAAAAATGTGCTATTTTAAGTGTATGTATACCACCCTATATTTCGACGCTGATTTATAGAACAAATATTCCCAATTTAGACCATTTAAATACTGGTTAAATCTTTCTTTAGCTAACATAAACAGCTATGGATAAGATATAACCTCAAGTATCATTTTTGATCAATGTAGATGTGATTGACATTTACTATTGACGTTTACGATTAAACATTTATTCTGTTATGCGTCCATAATCTGGCGATATAAAGACTTTATAACATAACTTTGTCATTTATTTTTGATATTGTGTTCTTTTATATTCACGGAACCCTTGGCGAGCGAATTTTATTCGCACTTGTCCGACTTTTTTTATATGTAAGTCAAATATTTAAATTGATTGAAATTGTATCGTTAGAAAAATGGCGAAAAATTTACGCGTTCTATCCAAGTAAAATAAAAAGAAAAAACACTTCTGAGCACTTATATACTTTTCCAGATCGGTTAAAAGATGCAATTTTATAATGATGCGTTTTAAATTTTTGAAGGTGTAAGTGGACCAAAAAATCACCTTCGTGTTTAAAGTTTCGCCTATTAAGTATTTGTATATTTGCACTATAGTTTACTTTGATTAAAATTAGATTTAGAGTTTTAGATTTTTTTTAATTTAATACAATTTTACAGCAGAGGTAATGTTCTGTGGACCAGTGCCATAAGCAAGGATTTAATTACTTGTCTGATTCATCGCCCTTTCCTACTTAAATTTAATGCAAATATTTGTTTGTTGTTGATTTGCCAACAGTACAAAATTTACATTACAGGACGTGACGAATACTTTTCGAACAGACGTGTCTGACGACTTCCTTATATTGCTATTTCCAAGTTAATGTGCTGAATGCTGGAAAAGTTCATTTACAAACCGATATTTTGGCACTTGGGAGGAATTTTCTCTGATAGCACTCTTCTACAGGACAAAACATATCAAACAAATAAGTACGCAAAAATTAAACTTAACTTTCCGATAGTCATTTCGTACATAATACTTGAGACCAATTTTCAATGCCATTAGAATGCCGGAATACCAAAATGGAACCAGGATTATCTTTCGATGTAGTACTAATTTAGTACCATCTACTATAACCTGGGGCTAGTTTAGATTTTTGTTTATTTTTTAGAAATAATAAATTATTAGTAATTAAAATTATTTAGAAATAATAATTCCCAATAAAATTTTCTTTTTTATTGGGAATTATAGAGTGAATTCATAAGATTATATTTAATTCTGTAACATCTTCAGATTTAGATTCTTTATTATTTGTTTATAATTAATGCGAAAACAATATGTCACACATGGTGAATGCAGGAGTATTTTGTTTTTAGGCGTTTTGTTAGCAATTAAACTCCAGTTACTTTGTGAATAATTTGAATTTCAAGAAAAAAGCCGGTACCGGGAAAAAATCAGGTCATTTATCAATTATCTACTCTGTGTTAATAATTAATTAACTCTCTCTTAGTGATGTTTCTACTGTCTAATATCTGTCAATCTTCTGCCAATTTTCATTTCGTATCAAATCAACTCATCAAGAAGAACTTATGTATTAAAAATATTACCTTTCTTAAGATTTTTTATATCAAGTTCAGCACTATAACTTCATATAAAAAAAACTGGTTTTAGTTTTAAACAATGTCAGTTGCATAAATTTATCTCCACTGTCTATTTGCTATTAAAAAAATTTCGACTGTCATTCACATTAAGGCTAAACTTTTAGCTTTAATGTCAATGGCATTATTATTATCAGATTAATCTTATAATATGTGCTGACGATAACAAACGTCTTTAGAATTTAAGACGGTAAATCGTTTATTAATTTAAATATAGCTTTTTCTTAAATATTAATTACTACTATCACTAATTAATTAAAATCATATAAGATGAGCTGAAGTTTAGATAATTTTTAATTACTGACATCACAATTAGACGAAAACATCAAAAGTTGGATTGAAATTAAGAATGGATAAAGGAAAATGGAGGCAAATCCACAGTTGCGTATTACGAATAAACTTGTGAGGAATCCGTTGGAGGCAGTTTGGTTGAAATTTAATTTGAATTTACATGTGCGGACAGTACCTCCAAGATTAAAATATCCAACTAAAAAGTTGGAAATTATGAAAATTAGCAATATAGTTTTACTGGAAACTGGTTCAGTTTAGGAACGGGTGGCCGGGTACCTGTGTTCATAGTTCAAAATAACTATCTACTATTCGACAAGAGCCGGCAAATTACATGATTAAAATAATGACAAGAATCTTCAGTCAACAATAAATCGACTCATAATGGCTTATCAACCCGACCGTAAGGATCCACCTGATAATGCCAAAAGTAATAATAGATATTTAAGCACTAGGTAAGTTACTTTGATTATGTTCTTGGTTTTAATTTAACTATCAATAGTATGGGCAGCAAATTCACTAGTACAACTAGTAATACACAAAAAGTATTAGAAATCATATTAGTTTCAAACTTCATCCATCTTTCCTTCATCATTCGTTTGAAGAACAATCCTTTTTCCTAACAATAAAAACAAAAGAAAAACCAACTGGTGAAAAACACGTGAAATCAGCAAAAAACATGCAATTTTGGAAATGAGGTGTTTTAATTTTGCATATTTAGGTATTGGAATTCATTGACATCAATAAAAAAAAATTTTCTGCGTTTTTAGTTTTTTACCCTATCTTAAGATACAGGGTGATGGAAAATCAAAAAATTGCTCGACCCTGGTGTATTGAAATGGCTCTACAGTCAAATGATACTGATTTTAATGTTATATAGCTCCTAATGTAGGTATTTGAAAAATAACGGTAAAAAGTTCAAATTCGATTTTCTAGAAATGCCATTTTTTTAAATTTTTGATTTTTTAATATGTGAAAGGTACATATGTTACTAACATTTTATAAAAAATTCAGGAGGGGAAAATTTTTTGTTATTTTTTTTAAAAACATATATGTAAATCCAAAAAAAACTTTTAATTTCACTTTTTTTTATGATGAAAAATTTTAAGGTGGGTTGCAATAAAATTAATAAAAAAAAACAAAAAATTTTCCCCTCCTGAATTTTTTACAAAATGTTAGTAACATATGTATCTTTCACATATTAAAAAACCAAAAATTTAAAAAAATGGCATTTCTAGAAAATCGAATTTGAACTTTTTACCGTTATTTTTCAAAAAGAAAGTGTTCAAGGTCATATAATGTGAATTATTATTTTTATTAGCTCTGTCAATACTTACATTTTGAGCTATATAACATTAAAATCAGTCCAGTAGTTTTGACTGTAGAGCCATTTCAATACACCAGGGTCGTGCAATTTCTTGATTTTTCAACACCCTGTATCTTAAGACAGGATTAAAAAAAAAAAAAATAAAAACGCAGCAAATTTTTTTTATTGATGTCAACGAATTCCAATACCTCCATATACAAAATTAAAACCTTATTTCCAGACCTTGCTGATTTCACGTGTTTTTCACCAACTAGAATAGCTTTAAAACTAATCTCGGAAGTTTTCTCACAGTAATGTTTCGAATCGTCCTAACATGCGGAGTAGTCGAACGGCTGGGTAGACAAAAAATGATTATTGAAACTCAAAGCAATCAGGAATGCAAGAGGTTTTTCAAGACCGCAAGAAAAAAGTACTACTATGCAGACTATGAATTCTACAGTTCGTAGATCTTTTAATTTTGAATAGAGATGTGTTGAAAATTGATTTCTGAAAGCTCTTAGAATTCTAAACTACAACAAATATTATCCACTATGCCAGAATCTAGTCACAGTGCAGAACACAGCGGAAATTAGCAACAAAACTAATTCTTAAAACGTTATTGAACTATAAGATTTGTTAGGTATAGGGATCTGTCATCATGCCATGAAAGGATTTTTGTTGTTTAAGAAACCCAAAGCCATTTAAATAAGGGATGCCTGTGATCCTTTGAATTAGTCGCAAATAAATTTCTTTAAACAAAATGCACAACTATTAACATCTGATAAAATTGAAATCAGTTTTTTGTGCAGCAAAGTGACTCTCATAGAGTCATTCAATAAAAAACTATAGCGATTGGGATTTTATTTTTTTCTCTCGGACTTTTTTTTAATATTACATACTATTGAAATAGTAAGAAAGAGAGAGAAAGAAAGAAAGAGAAAGAAAGAAAATATAGTGTAAGAGAAACCCGTGTATTGGAATATGTCGACACGAACAAAATAAGAATGTGTGTGTTAGTTTTTTTTAACTTCGTCCTTAGACACAAAATTAGACATCCAAAAATTAATCGATTTGAGATGTTTTTGTACTTCAAAGACTGTTGGTATGAAACTGGCCTAAATCAAGACGCCGATAAATTAAATAATTTGAACCCATGCCCGATTTTCTTGAAACGGTAATCGGTTAGTATAATCAAACAAATTACGACGTGTTTTTTATTTTTTTCCTAGCTTTGACACAGGGTGATTCGAAATTTGTTTAGAAATTCGATGGCAAAGAAAATTGAAAGTTAAATTGTTCTCGAACGGGTTAACCAATTTTAATAATTTTTGTAATAAATTTATAATTAATAATGTTTCGCCAAGTGCCAACAGTAGCCTCAATAAATAGTTTATACAAATATTACACTTAAAATAGTATGTTATTTAATTAGGAGCTAAAGTGCTATTTTTTGTGTTGAGTCTATAGTTTGGAAATTACCCGGGTAAGAAAAAACTAAGGGGCCAAGCCTGGACCAAGACCGCACTACAACTTTTGAGGGTTGGGCTAGGATTAACATTTTCAAACGGCCCAACTTGGGCCAAACTTGGACTGATGTCCTGGCACCAAGTCTGGTTTGCCAGTCTGGCAAATAAGACTTGGGCCAGATCTAAGAAACCATATTTTTTTCTACACCTTCTTTAAATCAGAGTTCATATATTTTTTGATTTGCTCACTTTATTTATAAAAAATTGTACTAAAATTGAAGTCAAGTACAGAAAAATATAAATTTATTACATTTATTGAATAAATTTCAGTTAAGAGTTGATATATTTTTTCTTCGATGAGTTTAGAAACCCCTGTCGGATTCAACGTTTTAAACGATTTCCATTAATCTAAATTTGTCATCGATGTAATTAAATATTCTCTCATTATTGCACCAGAAAATTGTTCAATTTTTCCTTGAAATTTAAAATAGATTGGCAAGAACGAAATAGGAAACTCTTCTTCAATATGATTCGT
Source organism: Diogma glabrata (assembly GCA_963693315.1). Classification (NCBI taxonomy): domain Eukaryota; kingdom Metazoa; phylum Arthropoda; class Insecta; order Diptera; family Cylindrotomidae; genus Diogma; species Diogma glabrata. Next base: position 390,725,352 of record OY856187.1, read on the forward strand.
ACAAATTTGTCTATCTTCTTCCGTTAGCATTTCTTTATCAAACATTTCGGTGGGTGAAATTAGAAACGCAGCATAATGGCAAGGTTTCAGCGCCATTTTGTATCTGTGAGCGAAATTATTTTTTGTTCTGCATTCAAATTTGTTTGAAAATCACACTGTCCAAAATTTTATTACTGTTAGTTTGTTTTGTACGGCGGTACAAAATACTCAGTTACTTTTATTTCATGTTCTCTCAGTCAAAACAAAAAGAAAAAAATGTTGCCCCAAAATTTAAAACTAAAAGGAATGATAATTCGCAGATAACGAAAAAAGTTAAGCCTAGTTTACACGTGGCTAGTAAACATGCGAATTGAACAGACGAGTTAATGGAGTACAGTTACTGGCATCACGTGAACACATAAGGCAAGCTACTCGAATGTGCGAGAGATTAGAAACTAGCAGGCGAGTTACAACAACATATTTTGTTTTTACTTGCCACTCGCCTTTCCCATCCACAATGAAAAATATGGGCGTATTGTATTCGGTTGATTTCGACAATAAATTATTTGATTTTTTAACTAAAAATGTTATAAAACATCGAATATTAGCTGACTTTGGTTATTTATCTGTCAAATTTTTTTAAAAAGAAAAACAACGCAAAATCAACTCGCATATAACTGGCAAGTAACTGTCATTGTGTGAACACTGAACAGTACAGATGAGTACAGCTACTATCCAATTTTTTTTAAGTGAGTGAACAGGCGAGCTACTGTCTACTGGCACACAAGTAGCTCGCATCGTGTAAACTTGACTTTAGTTGTTTTGCAAAAAAGCGCATAAATTTCAATAATTTAGTGGTACCTACTGAAAGGAAGTTTTTGGGATTTTTTATTCAAAATTGGTGTTTCATAATTTATTTAGTATTTTATTTTTTTTTGTAAATTTTGAATTAAATCAGCGATTTATATTAAAAAATCAAGTGATATAAATCATATGAGCCCTTTAAATGTGTGGAAAGAACATATATGAAAATAAAGATAACATAATATGGCCTGCACATGTTTACAATGCATTAGACTGGTCAATAACGCGTAATAAACAGAACCTTGGTTCAGTCTAGGCATTTACAATTGGCCCAGACCTGACCCAACTCGCCAATACAGGCCCGAGATTGGTCCGTTGTTTAACATTGGCAGCTCCTAACCGGGTATAGACGAACACAAAAAGTCACTTTAGCACCGAATTAAATACACTATTTTTTGGCAACCGTTTAAATTTTTTGCAAATATGTAATTAATACATCAAAATTTTTATAAATATGATTTATTATCGTCATAGTTACGTTCGAAAAGTAAAAAGCATTTAAATTTGTATAAATTATACTAAAAATAAAATTTTTTATCAAAACAACCTTTCAATTCAAAATTTCATAACCCAATCAAAATATTTGTTATATTTTGTTGTCATAGTTATACATTTTCTTTGAAAAAATAACAAACATTTTTGTCCAATGTTACTTGTTTTCATAATCTCATGAAAAAAAAAGTAAAAAATAACGTTACTTTACAGCCGCTTTGATTATATCTCAAAAAAGTAAAAGTAAAGTTAAACATTTACAGTCGTTTGCAGAAAAAAATGTATAGGTTTTTTATATATTTCAAGATAGTGATTCCAAAACGTACCTTTTTCTCTTTTTTTTTTGTCTAAAAGATTTATTTCTCTAAAACATACTAAAATTACAGACAAGCGATTTTTTGGGTTTGCAGAAAAACGCATTTGAATTACTTTAACATTTTTTTTCTACTTTGCCTATGCCGTTTACATAAAATAAATTTACCGATTTTATTCTACATTTTTTGGTGTACAGGTCGTGTGAACAAGAGGTTATAAAAAAATTACACGGAAAACCGTTCTACTTATTTTACACGAATTTTTTTAAGTTTTAATTTCGAAAAATTAATTAAAAATTGGTTAACTAAAATATTAGATTTTAACCCAAAACACGCTATAATGTAAATGTCCAAATTGCGGATCGTTTTTTTTCGTCTTAAGGTTTTGAAAGTTCCTAAAGTAAAATGTGTATTTATAAAAATACAAATTTGCTTCCCATTACTAAGTTTGTATAATATTTTCTGAATTTAGTTAAAAATAACTCGTCATATGCGAATTGTTCAGAATTTAGCAAAACATTATTTAATTGCAATGTCCTTAATGTGGATCGTCTTAAAAAATTGTATTCCCTAAAGCGGATCGTTTGCTGTCCCAAATGTGGATCTCATTAGAGATTCTCTATTTGTTGCACAAAAACAAATAATTTTATGGGAAAAATTTTTCATTTTTTTAAAGGATATCCTGAAATACACGCAAGATTTGAATTTGCCGTCATTTATGCGGTTAAGTGTTTACAACTACAAAATAGTACTGCAATGCAAATACTGCAAAAAATGAGCTCAGGGGAGGATTCCGATTTGGAAGGAGCAGCAGAAAGAGCTTTGCAAGGTTTATTGCCGTTAATATCCAAAGAAAAATACGAAAAAACGTATCGAGCGTTCAAACAATGGTGCTGTGAAAAAAAAAATTAAAGTGATTGAGGAAAATAAGTTGCTTGCTTATTTCGATACCGAGATGAAACAATTCCAATCGTCAACTACATGGAGCATTTACTCAATGTTAAAATCCACGTTGAACGTGGAGGACAACATCGATATCTCAAAATTCAACAATTTTCGAGTTCTTTTGAAGCGTAATAATGATAATTATTTTGCGAAGAAATCAAGAATCATCACCATTGAAGGAATCTACAAATTCCTGAAGGACGCTCCCGACGATGTTTATTTGGCTACGAAGGTAAAATTTGCTGATAATTTTTTTGTTTTATTTTCCTAACCTCACAATTTTAAGGTGGCCCTTATTGTCGGTGTCTATGGTGCTTGTCGACGAAGCGAATTGTTGAATTTGAACGTAAAGGATGTCGAATACATGGACAATGGCATTAAAATTACCGTACCGAAAAGGAAAACCAAAATCATTCGACAATTTGTCATCAACGAAGGAAGTGATCGGGACGTAAATTCGGTTGACATTTTCAAGATGTATTCAGGACTACGTCCTCATGGCTTCTTTTTGGGTTTTCGTAAAGGCAAATGCATCAAACAGCCGATCGGCATTAACACTATCCGCTTGAAGGCTATCCGAAGAAAATTGCAATTTTTTTGAATCTTTCGTCACCGGGTGAATACACTGGTCATTGCTTCCGTCGATCGTCTGCATCCTTGTTGGCAGATTCGGGTGTGAATTTAACTACAATTAACCAACATGGTGTTTGGGAGTCTGATAAGGTTACAAAAAAATACATTCAATATTCGCTCAACAATAAACGTAAAATTGCTGACAGCATCATGGGTTCGAAAATTGTCAGACCACTGCTTAATCCAGTGAATCAATCATTGAAAATGGCAATGTTTCACCCGGTACAACTGTTACAATAATTTCGAGTCAAACAAGCCGAACAAACTTGAAAGTGGTTGGAGAGCCTTTGCCACAACCACCGATTCCTGGAGGATATTCATTCAATACCTTGCACAATTGCTCTTTCTACTTTGGTCAAAAGTAATGTTTTTATTCATTTCTACTTTATTAATAAAAATGTTTACCAACACAAACGCACCGTTTCGTCTTTTAAATTGGCAGCAGTGCGGAAATGAAAAATCAGTGCGGATATAACTCACTTTTCCACACTCAAACGAGTTTCGATATATGTCGTATTGTGGTACTCGAGTGCAGAAAACAACTTAACGTATGATAGTTTAGGTTTAGTAAAAATAACACGAAAGAACAACGCGTTTTTTAATTATTGAACAATATTTAAAAAATACAATAAGTTTGGCGGCACAGTTCGCAAATTTCGTGCAAAATATTATGGTCAGCATGTTAATTTAACTTCGTCAACTAGAAAGCTATTGAAAAGTAATTAAAAATTTAGAGAAGTAATTGAGTAATTGAAAAATTCAGAAACAGTTGGTTTATTTAATGCAAGTAAGCAACATTCATCGGTTGTAACATAGACGTTGAATTCGGTAGGAGAGCGATCACTATGATGAAAATGATTTTAGGACCAACATGACATGGCGTTAAAAATTAGTTCAGTTCAGAATGATCATGAATAGGGAATTCGTTTCAAATGTATGTTGACTTTGGGGAACCATTTTCATAATATAGTTTTGGCGACTTGTGCACGAATATTTACTAAATATTGTGTCACTCTTTTAGATTGTTTTTTTTTAAATTTTGTACCGCGGAGCGACGTATTAAGAGAAATTCTTATGCAAGTGAAACTTGAATGGAATGAGAGATTCTTATGAAAGTGAGACTTGAATGCAACATTATTTGGGCATATGGATATTCTAGGTATCGAGTAATCTCTTGCAGTTTTGAAAAAATACTTGTTGCGCCTTCTTTTTATCAGCGTTTAGATTTTTTAGGTGGTTATATAATGTGGTTCTGCTTTACTGACTGTATGAACGGTCATTCCATTCTTTACAACGTCTAGAACGCATTTTTCCTTTCATAAACAAAATACAAAAAATTAATTTTAACCAAGATCTTCATTCGGTACAAAAGAATTTCATACAAGTTCCTAATTCGGATCGTGCGGTCCACATTAGAGACATCGATGCGATTTTTAAACATTGAGTTCTTTCTAAAGCTTATAGTTAAAAAAACCTGGCATATCAATTATTTTTAATTACAAATACCATCAGAAACAAGCTGGCCTTATTTGGACCTACACTTTTTTGTTTAGTTTAATGCGAATTTTATCAAAAAACATGCCTATCGAACAGTGAATTCAGTTAAGCGTTACAACAAATTCATTTTCAAAAAATAAGAAATATATTTCGAAAAACCGAATTTATTTAGATCCGATTTAGATCCGAATTCGCTCAGGTTGAAAATACGTCTAGTCTGGTATTAACTGTAATTAAAGTTTTAATTTTACCGATTTTTTTGTAATAGTAAATTCGAATAAAAAATTGCGAGGATTTGAACTTAAATTGGATCGCACCGATCCACAATTGGGCAAGATCGGAAATACGATGTAAATAATGTGAACCTACTCAAATTATACCTTAATTAATTTTTTTTTTGAAAATAATGATTTTTTAGGATAAATTGTATATATATATACCTACTTAGCCGTAAAAATAAAAAAACACTAAGTTTAATTACACAGTCTTTAGCTTATTTTAGTAAGGCACGTTCCTTAAGAAAAAATTAACAAAATGTTAATTTGACTGTTTTGTATTTTGTACTGCCGACGCAGTGAATATCTAAGTGATACAACTAATGTTTGTAAGTATTTTATCCCGCTCAAAATCTGACACAGGCAATATTGGACTTGAATTTATATTTCTTGATAATCTAAACATTTGAACACCCATCATTTTTCTTATTTTGAACAAATTTCTGTTAGACGATCCACAATTGGTACAACGATCCACATTATGGACGTTTACCTTAATTATACACAAAAGAATTTCTGGTTTATAAGAAAAACTTATTTGAATTTGTATTAACCAAAAATATATCAATTCTGGATTTGTGCAAAATTTAGCTTACAAATGGTGATATATCCCATGGCAAATCACCATCTTTGAAAAATAATAATCAGATAAAAATATAAATTTTTTTTATCAGTTCATTACATTTTTATAAAGCCTTCCTTAGTACCTTTTAAACAAAATAAAACTCAGTAGATTCGGTCGATCTCGTTTAAACACAATTTAACTTTAAATTTTCCTTGTCTCTAAATTTCTAAACAAACTTCGAGCCAACCCGCGTAGAGTTTTTGCTCGAGAAATCCGGTCTCGAGATTCTCGAGAAAGAATTGTAATCTTGAACTCTCGAATTCTCGAGAAAAGATATTTCCACATTTTCGAGATTCCCATTTCTCGAGAAAAATTGTCGAGAATCTCGAGATTTAACAAACCACCATAAATCATTCAATATTATTATTTTGAGTATTTTTTTACTAAACAAAAATTGTTAATGTCAATCTGCGTTACTTTCTGATTGTTAATTTTGGATGTCGATACAAACAGTAATACCTAATCCGAATTTAGGATAATATTGTTATTTGTTATAAATGTATTGGGAAAACCCTATTTTTATTTCTATGGCAAAATAACATAAGATCACCAAAATGAAGGCTTTTAATCTAAAGTTTACCATAGCAATTGATGAATGGACAAGCTTCCGCAAGCGTGGATATTTGAACGTACATTTGTGTTACATTAATGGGAAATCTAGACCTAGGATTGATGCGAATTGAAGGTTCGTATCCAGCTGAAAAAGCCTACAAAAATTATGTGCCAGATATTGTTTTCATTACAAGCGATGAGCCAGTGTAATGATGAAATATGGCAAAATATCTCCAGCTTACCAACAGTTATGTTACAGTCATGGGAAACACCTAGCGATAATGTCAATATTCTATAAAGAAAATGAAGTTAAAAAATCAGTGAAAGTGAAGCTTCCAATAGTGATTCCGATTCAGTTCTACAACAAAATAAATTTTTAGCTGACAATTTAGTATTGATGAAAATATGAAAATACGAGAAACAATTTCAAAAATTTGGGTAAATATAAAATTATTTAAAAACTCGCCAGTGCGCAATGCTTTTTTGTAAAATTATATAAAAAAATTAAATGAAGAAAAATTACTCCTGGTTTGCAAAACTAAACGGAATACTATTGAAACCATGGCTTTTTGCCAGTCATGCCAGCAGTTTAAAAAACTTCATATCTTCTAAATCTAAATCATTTTTGGAATACTAAATAAGATGATGTAGTTGCTTTAAATATTTTGAGTGCCATTCAACCAATCACAAAATCTATAAAAGCGTTCAACCGTCATGGCTGACTCGTTATCTGCAGAGGGAATTCTAAAATTTATATTCAAATTTCTTCGGAAAAAACAATTCAGAAAAAAGCTTAAATTTTTTATTTGAAATACAATCTCAAATTTTTAAAGGAGATAACTCAATAAATTCGATATTGAAATTCCTTCACAATCCAAAGTCAGTTAGTTAGTCTACCCGAGGAAAACGATTTTTTTCTATTTGCTCTAAAAGCGAAGTTATAAAAACAGCAAAAAAATTTCTTGAAGATTATTTAAAGAACCAAAAGTTGATTCTTCTAATTACAATGAAAACATTACATATATCGACGAATGATATCAACGAAAGTGAAGAGCTTATATAGCCATCGTACTCAGAATTAGAGGAAAACGTTGCGTTGAAATAAATTTAGAAGCATTAGTGAGAGTTTGAGAATGCAGTCAACAATAAATGACAACTACCGCTCACAATCTAAGGAAATGAATGCATTTGAAGCTACTGGTAAAATCACTTTCAATTTAGAAGTTCTGAGAAACACTCTAATTTTGATAAAACCTACATACACTAGAAACGAGAGAAATTTTTCTGTATCTGGAAGTTTTGACAGTAAACGGAGAGTTACTTTTCTTGTTAAAATTACTTTTGAATAATTCTCGAGAAATTCAAATAATTATTCCCAATTTCTCGAGAATAGTGATAAACTCGAGATTCACGAATCTCGAGATTCATAAAAGGTCGAGAAATCAGAAACTCTACCTGCGTCAGCATTAGGGAAAAAATAAAACAAAACATAAAAAATATATTCCATCAGTTGAAAAATTTTGTTGATTTAATTATACTTCAGCTAGTTATTCGACCTTTTAAATGAAACTGCGTTGCTTATGTAAAGAAAGCTACCTTTATAACGAGTCTTTAAAAAAATATGACAAAGTTATTTCAACACAGGACAAGTAAAGGATAAGTAAAAATTGCAAGGTTGTTTATAGAAATTGAAATTTTCTTTTTTATTGAAGGCCTGAAAACTAAAATTTATTAAAATTAATTTGGTTTATAACCATTAAGGTGGCTTTATCTGGAAGCAACTTGTATGTTAATTTGACAACCAAGGTTGGAAACAATGATCAAATAATAATATGTACTTCAAATAGTTCATAGATTTATAAAATTATTAACAACAAAATTTAAAAATTCGTTTAGTTATTTACATTCAAATTAGATTAGCACCCACACTATGTTTACAAAAACAGTCCAGTAAAACAATGGGATACACTGTTTAATTTTGTTTTATTCAATATCAAACAGATAAACAGAACATTCGACCCTGCTCAAAAGGTTTACAAATAGCGTTTGATTTATTGAGGAGTCGCATTAACATTTTCTTTCCTTCAACGGTATTCAATTAAACGTAAAAACAAAAGTATTAACGTAAACATAAACAACAACAGATTATTAATAATCCGACAAAAATAACAACAAATCTTTTATGCATCACAATTACGTCACAGCTGAACAAAGCACGAACGGTAAATATCTGGAATATTTCCAAGAATCTCTCTATTCCAATAATGCCTGTATCGTTTTTTTTCTTTAATTTGTCTAATTTTTTGCGTACAAAAAACTTTTGTTTATTTCAAAATTCTTTCTTATACGTTTTTGTATCTATTGATTGTTGTATGTTTATAAATATATATCCGGCGAATTGTATACGTGATGAACCAAAAGTTGCAAAACCTTGGTACATTAAAATAAAATGAAGGATTAAAACGGCAATCAGGCACCACATGGTTTAGTCGCAGAAATGTTTGATTCCATTCCACCTACCTAGTCTACATATCATCATTATTCAAAAACATGCTGTGCGGTGCTTAAGCTTTGCTTTTCGAGTTCAGGGACAACAGAAATTAAAATTGATTTGAATTTAGTGCCAGTTTGAGTACAAAATGAAACATAAATTTCATTTCATTCATTTAAATTATGTAATGTCTGAAATAGTTGATTCAAAGGGTTTTGGTTCGAGATATTCTTGTCGCTTAACATCGAAAGCTGTTGGTTAATATACAAAAAATTATTTTGGTATATAAAAAAGCAAGGACAAAAATCTTACATAGAATCAGCCGAAAATAAAAAAATACTTCGTTCCACATCCCATATCAAAGAAAGAATTAACAAAACCAGCTCAAAAGAGTTTGACAAAATATAAATTCTAAGTTTAGATAGTCTCAAAGATCTCAATCCAAATTGGCCATATTTATTTTTTTTAAATTTCAACTCCAAAGCAAATTATGGCCCACACAATACGTAATTTATAAACATTTATAATCTATTTAAATCAAATCTTATATAAATATTAGTATTAAATGCATGCATTTTTTTTTCAATCACGTACTTACGTAGACACAAAATAGTTCTAATTTAATGAATCAAAGATCAAATGTATCAAAGTATTAACATAATTAAATTTATGTATATGTTATTTAACGTATTCAATTATAACAAACAATCTTATGTCACCAAATATCAACAAACTATGCCAATTTTATGTAGGTATATTTTTTATTTTATTTTTAAAATTCACAAAAAATGGAAATAAAAATAACTTTCGATTTTTGTTTTAATAATTTTTTATTTATATTTTATTAACCCCAAAAACTGTTATATTTGTTTTAAACAATCAAAACTTGATTTATAATTATAACTAATACGTAAAAGTAATAAAAATTTTGTTTACTTTTTTTTTATTTTGAAATTCACTTTAAATTGATTTAATTAAGTAATCAATAAATTATTAATAGTTAAACGAAATGAAATATTCACAATTTTAAATCATAACATAAACATTATAGTATAAACTGAGTTAAATTGAAACAATTGATTGAAGCACAAACAAGTGTAATTGAAACGAAAACTGAAATTAAACTGAAAACTTTTTAAAAATCTCATTAATAAAATAAAAATAACATATTATTTTTTTTTTGTATACTGGTTAAAGAAATCGGAATAGTTTTAGGTATGTGGATTAAATACGAATACACTTTTATGTATATATCGTAATGCTTTAATCAGAAGTTTGAGTAGATAACAACAAACGAAATGTGTTGCTTTACATAATTATTATTTACTAATTGGTAACACCGAATATTCATATCACACACTTATTTAGAAAAAAGGCATTTTCTAATTGATTCAAATGAATATGCATTGGAAGAAAAAATTTGGTCACTACCACAGCTTTTGCGTCAACCGAATGTTGCTTCAAATTTCATCACCTTCATCACCTCAAATTCGGTTGTCTTATCTTCAAGAACCAAATTTAAAGACACACCAACCGAATTGAATACATAACATGCGGTGACTGTGTCAACCGACTAATCGAATTTTTTCTTTCTATGAGGCAATATTTTGATACAAAAAAACCACATATGGAAAGATTTGAGTTGAGACTAATATAGCCGAACCGTGCACACTCACATAATCCAGTCCCTTGTAAAAAAAATTGATAGAAAACGATAGAAACCGATAGACCGTTTTCTATCGTTTCCTATGCGGTTTTTGAATGAGAATTAATGGGTTGGAATCGTGTAACGGTGGACTCATCACAGAGGTACCACTGTATTTTTAGTTTGTTTCTCTTTGTGAGGGAATTCGAATCAGAGAAAAATCAAATAAAAAGGAGATTTGATTAAACAAATTGGGCAGTATAATATTGAAACCAATTCAATTAAGACATATATTAAAGTCTATTTAATATTGTTACGTTTTTCTAATCTTACTTCGAATTGGCCTTACTCTCAATTCGATAAACATAATTCCCAATCTCTTCTGAGTTCGATCACTGATTAGTAAGCACAAACACCAGGTTTTATTAAGTATTCAACTCCTTAATTGTTCCACAACAACAGGAAACAATACAGCGAACAATATTCCTAACTAGAATATTCTTTCAACAGCTTCAGAAACTCCAACGGTTTATTGTAGAAATTTCCAATTCACAACGTTCAAAATAATACACAAAATATTTTTACTTAATAACACTTTAAACTTTATTCACAAAAACTAATTTTAAATATCACTTTTATAATTATAACTTCACTATGGCAGGTTTAAAATAACACTAATTAAAAACTACAAGAAGCAATTTCCTTATATACATTCTGCTTAATCTCTAGAAATTTCTAGGTCACTTTTTAGAAACCTTGAGAAAATATTAGAATATTCGATTATTTTACGTTACGTTGATTTGATTCATAAAATCATAAAACAAATAGACCTTAATTCTAAGAATATGTACAACAACAACAATGTTCATTTCATTAATCTGTTGTAGTATTTTGTTGATTTGATTTTCCTAGAAGTGACCGTAATTGTCTAGATTTTTCTGTATTCGTCTAGATTTTTCTGCAATCGTAACAATATTATGTATTATATTGGGTAATTAGTTAATTAGTATAACTTTTAAAATCAAATGAATATAACGTTTATATAAATTTAAATGATTAGATTGTGAAATGATTTTATGGTGATTTTTGATTAAAATTAAAGAAAAAAATTAAATTATCTTTTAATGTGTCATCAAAGTTTTTTTCGTTTGTTTGTTTTTTTTGATGTACTAAGTTTTTTTGTGAGAAATGATTGATGGATGAATCATTTCATAAATAAAACAGTTGTGCTGGAACTGTTATTTTGTTTAATTTCGTGCAGAATTGAATTGATTTGAAACAAAATCACAATGATGAAGTGTTTCATGAGTAGGAATGATTTTATAACAACAACCTCATTGTTAGTTCATCTGAGTTTCTTTTTTTCATGGTCGGGGAAAAAAAATTGAGTAAACATAGTTGTTATTATTATTATGTAATTTGATCGCAGTGTTTTGGACGAAAATTGTGTAGATCAAGTTCAATGATAAGGAGTTGTCTTAAGAAAGCTGCAATATCTACTATTTTAAATCAAATGTCTGTGTGAATTACTAATAAAGGGAATTATCAGAAGATAAATGAAGGTGCATGAAATACAAAATGAAACACCATTCAACACCAGCTATTAATGTAAGCTATTTTTTTTAAATTGTATAAATTTTGATTTTGTTTTTTTGATAAATTAATGTTATTAAATTAATAGTCAATTGTTTCTGTAGTTTCAAAGATAAAAGAGATTTCCAGGTTGATTCTTGTTTGTGCTAAATTCAGTGTTTCAGTTTTTAATAATTTTTTAGTTATCCGGTAAAATAAATTAAAAATGATAGTTTTTTTTTTTGAAAAGTTTCAAAGCGTAATAATCGTTTTTTCCCATAGAAACGGATGCGGACTCTTACGTTTTGGCTTTTGTGGCGGACGCAATTTCTATCGTTTTTGGGTGTTTCTTATCGTTATTTTCTGATAGAAATGAAAATCTAGTAAAAAATAGAACCGTTTTCTATCGTTTCCTATGTAGGCCAATAGAATTACGGATTGTACGTGTTGTTGTCGGTAACAGGTCAGAAATTTTTTAATCTCTGGGGTAGGGTACTCACATAAAGGACATGCCGAGTCCACTCGCCCAGCACCTGGGGACTGGAGTTATGCAACAAAGTGTGCTGGAAATTTTTTTTTGGTTCCTTGGAAGCGATATAACTCGTAAATGGTGCACTTTAGGATACTGGTGCCATGGAACTTTTTTGCTCCTTAAATGTTTTTCTATAACTTAAAATAAAAAAAAAACAAAAATAATTTGTTTTGTTACAAATTTTTGCGAAAAATGGCGAAAAAATGTCTAAAAATCGATGTTTTTCAATTGAATTTAGTTATTTGCAAATAATTGTTTATAACACAATTGACCCCTTTATCTTGTAGCAAAAACCTCAACAAAAAGAGTAAGCTTCAGAACGTTTCATTCGGCCTGATAGTTTTTGCACAATTCCATTTTGCACTTAATGCCCCTAAAAAAGTTGTTAACTTTGGGCAGGCCGTAAGGTCTGAGTTTTCATCCGATCGCAATCTGCTTGACGGGAATTAAAAGGGTGTAGCGTAAGCTTTAAATAGCATCTATGTTGCCTATACCCATATTCAATATTAACAACAATTACAGTGGTTCAAAAAACCGCGAAAATTCCTTAGTTGTAAAATTAAATTTCTCAACGGATTTTCAACTTAACGAGATGCGATTTTAAAATTTGCAAAGTGCTTAGAAAACCTCAGATTTTAGAAAATAGACCTCTCTAACATGATTTGGGACATGATTACACATAAGTAGTTCATTACTTTTTCATTAAATTTATTTGTCATTACAATAATACTCAATTATACATCGTGTCGCTACGTACGTTTTACGTATACTAAACAGGACGTTTTATTTTCTCAAAGAGTACGTTACAAGCAGTAGTCAGAGTAACCAATCGCGTGTTGGGTAGGCACAGACCCAGCATCTTGTGAGCACAACAGTATCATTTTGGAGGGAAATTCTCGGTTCCTGTCGATATATGGCATACAAAATCAATGTCACAATCGTGGTTTCAAAAACAAACTGGGCCATAACTCGGTCCAAATCATGTTAGAGAGGTTTCTTTTTAAATCTTCGGTTTTCTAAGGGATTTGCAAATTTTAAAACCGCATCTCGTTAGGTGGAAAATTCGTTGAGAAATTTTATTTTGCAACTAAGGAATTTTCGCGGGTTTTTCAAACCACTGTAGTTGTTGTTAATATTGAATATGGGTATAGGCAACATAGATGCTATTTAAAGCTGACACTACACACTTTCAATTTCCGTCAAAGCAGATTGCGATCGGATAAAAACTCAGACCTTGCGGCCTGCCCAAAGTTAACAACTTTTTTAGGGGCATTAAGTGCAAAATGGAATTGTGCAAAAACTATCAGGCCGAACGAAACGTTCTGAAGCTTACTTTTTTTGTTGAGGTTTCTGCTACAAGATAAAGGGGTCAATTGTGTTATAAACAATTATTTGCAAATAACTAAATTCAATTGAAAAACATCGATTTTTAGACATTTTTTCGCCATTTTTCGCAAAAATTTGTAACAAAACAAATTATTTTTGTTTTTTTTTTATTTTAAGTTATAGAAAAACATTTAAGGAGCAAAAAAGTTCCATGGCACCAGTATCCTAAAGTGCACCATTTACGAGTTATATCGCTTCCAAGGAACCAAAAAAAAATTTCCAGCACACTTTGTTGCATAACTCCAGTCCCCAGGTGCTGGGCGAGTGGACTCGGCATGTCCATTATGTGAGTACCCTACCCCAGTGATTAAAAAAATTTCTGACCTGTTACGAGCAACAACACGTAAGCCATATCTTTTTCCGTTATTCTATTGGCCTAATGCGGTTTTTGAATGAAAATGAATGGGGCTGTATCGTTTTTTTTTCCGATAGAATGTTTGTATCGCTTTAATCGTTTCCTATCGTTTTTTGGTAGATTATCTGAATCGTTTTCAATGGGCTTTTTCACATTATTTTTTTTCTGTAAATTCCTATCCGTTTTAATCGTTTCTTATCGTTAAAGCCGAATTTTAGTGCAATATCCTATCGTTTTGAATCGTTTTCAATGGGTTTTTTCACATTATTTTGGTTTGTTTATTCCTATCCGTTTTAATCGTTCCTTATCATAAAAGCCGAATTTTAATGCAATATCCTATCGTTTTGAATCGTTTTCAATGGGTTATTTCACATTATTTTTTTTCTGGTTAGAAATTTATTACAAAACTAAGACGAAGCATCAATACTTTGCCGGAAAATCATAACAGATCGTAAATTAATATAATTTAGTGAAAAGATGATACACTCAGCAAACTACTCAAAAACCTCTCCATTTAGCGTATTGAGAAAATATTAAAAAATCACAAATTGATATTTCTTTCGAAATTCCAAAAACATTGTAAAAATTAAATAAAATCAAACTTTTTCCAAAATTCTAAAAATATTCCGAAAATTATTACAAAACCAAGGATTAAACTTTTTTCAAAAATTCTGAAAATATTGCAAAAATTATAACAAAATCAAAAATTGAAACTTATTTCAAAATTCCAAAATTATTCGAAAAATTAGAATAAAATCAAATATTTAAACTTTTTCTAAATCTAAATAATATTCAAAAAATTCTTAAAAATTCAAAAATTCAAACTTTTTCCAAAATTCTAAAAATATTCTGAAAATTCTTACAAAATCAAAGATTGAAACTTTTTTCAAAATTCCGAAAATATTTCAAAAACTATAACAAATTCAAAAATTTCCATGTCACATTTACGTCAAGTACAAACAGCTAAATTTTTTTTCCAAAAAATTGACTAAAAAAGTAAATGAAAATCATTTTTTTGACATACAACACAATATTTTTTTAACAAACTTATATAATGCAATAATCTAGTTTTTGGTCTCGCATACCAATCCCAATCATCAAGATTTCTTCAAATTCAATGTTTCTATTCGTAATCACTTAAAATGAACGTTTTTTAAGCAAAACATATGCAAATATCCTTGTTTTGACACACTCGACGAGTTTTTGACACACTTCCGGTACAGTTATCGAACACATCGTCCTTTCGGCTCTTCCCATTGAGTAAACCTATTTTTAGAGAAAAAATTTGGAATCCGTCCAGCCGTTTTCTAGATTTCTTCGGCCGGCCGGCAGACAGACACACATTTTTTTTGTTGCTTTTTTAGAATTTGTAGGTCCTAAAACGTCGAGAAATGCCAAAAAAGGGGAGGGGGGTAAAAATTTCACTTTTGCAATACCTAGGTTTTTTCAAAACCAAAGTAAAATCCCATAGGTGACGGTAGATGCCGATTGGTTTGTTTTTCTTGAAAAAAATTCAATCGTAAATTTCAGATTCAAACCGATAGGAATCTGATGGCGGCAAAATACGATAGGTTACGATTAGTTTTACATATGGAATGTATAGAAAACGTTTAAAAACTTGTTTAGTTTTACCAAAAAATTTCAATTAAAAACTTCAGATTCAGAACGATTAACAACGATAGAAATTCTATCGTAAAAAACCCATTGAAACCAAATCTGAAATATCCCATAGGTGCGAATGATGCCGATTGCTTTGTTTTTCTTGAAAAAATTTCAATCGTAAATTTCAGATTCAAACCGATAGGAATCTGAACGAAAAATACGATAGGTTACGATTGGTGCTACATATGGCATGTACGATAAAAAACTATTCAAAACTTGTTCAGTTTTACCAAAAAATTTCAAGTCGTGATCTTCAGATTTAAAACGATTAAGAACGATAGAAATTCCATCGTAAAAAAACCATTGAAACCGAAAAGTAAAAAATCCTATTGATAACGATAGATTACGATTGGTTGATTTCTCCTGAAAACATCTCAATCGTAAATTTCAGATTCAGCCCGATAGAAATCTAATGACGGGAAAATACGATAAGTTACGATTGGTGCTATATATGTAATGCCGGATAGAAAACGATTCAAAACTTTTTCAATTTCACCAAAAAAAATTTCAATCTTGATCTTCTGATTCAAAACGATTAACTACGATAGAAATTCTATCGTAGAAAAACCATTGAAACCGAAAACTGAAAAATCCTATAGGTTACGATAGATTACGGTGCGTTTTCTATCTGTCAGATATAGTCTATGCGTTTAGAATGATTAAATCCGATAGAAACGGATAGCAAACGATAGAAAACTATTCGTTTTCAATCGTTTTCTATCGGTTTCTTTCGATTTTTTTTATAAGGGGTTGCTTTGCAACCTAGCAGGGCGATCGATTTCTGAATGGTAATCTTCATCAGTTGCGTTATTGTGACTTAGTCAAGCGAGGGAGCTCTGTTTGACTGTTAAAAATATTTCTACCTCTGCTCTGGTGGCCGGTAAAAATCTTTGAATCGTGTCACACATGGCACTTAAACATTTAAATAGGTCTGTGAAAATCTCCATCTGCAACTGCATTCAAAATTGAATTTCAGCAAATTTTTGGAGAAGCGGATTTCTGAGACAACTGTAACGATTGAAAAAAGAAGAAGAGAATAAATGCTTGTGGTTCCGTGAGGAGGCAAAAAAGATAAGCTTAGATTGACTTCTTTGACTAGTCACTGGAAAAAGGTATTTTAGAGCAGGCTACTATCACTCTCTCTCTCTCCTACCGACGCAAAAGTTGAAAGGTGATAATGGCTCAAAAGCTCCATGGCTCCAGTGCCACTAAGTAATTCGTAATTATCGAATTAGTTGAACGATTAATCAGTCAGGACCAAAGCAGTTCCTAAGAAATATTTAACCGAAAAAAGTTTTCCACGAATAAACAGTCTTGTTAAATGGTCTCGGACGCCAAAATGGCAAGAAATTGCTAAAAAAGCAGAAATGGGGAGAAAAAATTTGCAAACCTCAGTCAATGCCCAATGGAAGCCTCCTTTACATTTTTCCGCATTTATAAAGCGAAAGGACAATCTAATCGGAAAGCAAATTTTTTTATGTGCGCAGTTCGGTAGATGTAAAGTTTAATAGATCGAGCTTGAAGAGATAAGCGACTACCACTTTTACGATGGCACTGGACAAGTTTGAGTTCCAAAATATTAATATGCACCTCACTTGCGAAAAAGTTGCACACCAAAATCTTATATATTAATACGCTAACGAAAAATTTTGAGGAGCCTAAGACTTTTTTATTCGAAGATGGATTCATTTCAAATTTTCACTGCTAACTGATATTAGTGTAACTTAGGTTTTAAAGATTTCTCCCACACATCGGATCATAAATAAAAAAGTTATAGACGCATTAAAATGTATTTTTGAATTTAACGGCCCCCCCCCCCTCCTATACAATATGAAATAGACTTGCCCAAGTCTTTTCTTTGTTTTTTTATTATTATTATTTAGTATTTTATATTTGCTTTTTAAATTTCCATTTAGTTTATGCATTGCTTTCGGAGAGGATAGACGTATTATTTTTCTTTGTTTTTTTATTATTATTATTTTTCTTTGATTTTCTTTGATTTAATTATTATTTTTCTTTGTTTTTAAATATTTTCTATTGATTAGAAATGAAAGAAACAATTCATAAAAATGATTTGTTCTTTCTGTGCAAAACAAGATAAGCAGGCTACATACCTTCAATCAATTGAAAACGAAAATAAACGAAATAAAATTTAGGGGATTTTTACACCTAAATTTTAATTCGTTTATTTTCGTTTTCGAATTGATTGACAAATTGATTGTAGGTCTGTAGCCTGATATAGAGAAATATTTCATAATAGCCGTATTCGATTTGACTGAAACAACTGAATTATCTGAAAAGAATATATTACGCATAATATGTAAAATGTAGTTTAGCTAGAAAATAAAAAACGTTTCGTTGTCATTGTCGATGTAGTGGGTTGTGAGAAAGGTTCGGGGTTCAACGCGGACCCTATATTGATTTTTTAAATAAAGTAGGTAAGTAGTTAGGTAAGGTAAGGAGTTAGGTAAGGTAAGGAGTTAGGTAATGTAAGGAGTTAGGTAAGGTAAGGAGTTAGGTAAGTAGTTAGGTAAGGTGTTAGGTAAGGTAAGCAGTTAGGTAAGGTAAGGAGTTAGGTAAGTAGAGATTTTATACAATAATAAATGCTTATGTAATTTATAAGTTTATTTACCAAATTTACCAAATTACAATTCCTTCACTAATTTTTTAGTCTTCTTATGTACATTGAAGTGAATGAATGTGAAAATTTTGTTCTGGTTTTTCTTCATAAATGAATGGTGTCATGAATGGTGTTAATGGTGAAATGAATGTTGTGAATGAAGAAATGAATTGCACGTGGTATTTATCATTTTAAAATTCATAATATTTTTATCATCGTAATGGTGCTTTAATTCCTGCCTGATGTGTTTCTTAAATTTGTCAGATGAAGATAGAATTGATGGAAATGAAATGATTAATAAATTTTTATGTACTGAAATCTCTGATCCCATTCTTTTTCCTAAATTACATGAATATGTAAAACGTCATATGATGCATGGACTATGTGGTGCTCTAAATCCCAATTCTGTTTGTATGAGAGATGGTAAATGTAGTAAGAATTTTCCAAAACCTTTTTCTGAAAATACCAAAGAATCTGTGAATGGTTATCCTTTGTATCGTCGACGTGATAATGGTATGAGTGTTGATGTACGTGGTTCATCTCTTGATAATAGATATTAGGAGGACCCGGCGTGCTTCGTTACGCTTATAAATAAAGTTTTTGCGTAGACATTTTGTTGACGTAGAAGCAATGATTTCAAAAAGTGGTAATGAGAAATGCTAGCATATAATTTTTAATTTGTCTTTTTAAATATATGAATAAAAAATAATCAGAACTCTTGCTGATCAGTTCGGATATATGAAAAATTAGCGATCAAATAAGTTTTCAAGTAAGCTTATTCGATCTCTTGATATACTTATATCAAGATACTTATTTGATTAATAATTTGAATTTAACTGAGAAAAAGTTAAAATATTATTGACTGACTTGTAGCACACATAAATGCTTTTAGGCAGGAACTGAAAAAAGTTAGCGAATTTCTTTAAACACAATACTCTTATTTTAGAGTAAAAATCGAAATAGGCTGTTGTTACCGTTGGAAACGAGCGTTGGATGACCGATTTCTATGTGTTCACACGAAGATGAACACTTGAAGGTGGACCAGCTCCTAAATGAATTAAATGATAAAATGCTCAACATATAAGGCTATGCTGATTATGTTAGCATTCTTTTAAACGGAGAATGCATGAAGCATATCTGCAGAAAAATGCAGTATACTCTGGATATCACCAACAGTTGGTATCGGTAGAATGGTCCAACTATCAATGCTTCTAAGCCACAACTCGTTGCGTACCAATAGAAAGAAATTAAACAGCTTCACTATTTCTTCGATTAGTAATAACTCTCCAAGATACTGTGAAGAATCTTGGTGTTACTCTTGATAAGCGGTTTAACTGCACTGCTCTTGTGGAGACCAAATGCGCAAACGCAACTTGAGTTCTGTGACAGTGGCGGAGGGCCTTTGGAGGTGAATGGAGACATAATCCGAAAACGGTCTACTGGCTGTATAAAGTAGTTGTCAGACACATTGTCAACTATATGGTCCCCTTGGATTATTCTCGAGAACTAATGTTGTGAAAGCGTTTTAAAAAACTGGAGGTGGTACAAAGATTTATTTTCTTATATGTCACTAGTTCTTGCAAGACAATGTCTACGCAAGCTTGCAGGTTTTATTAGGGCTTCCAGTTCAATTAAGGGCTTCCAGTTCATCATTAAACGCAGGGTTCTGGCAGAACACCTGACAGATTTCAAGCTAACAAAGGGCTTCCAGTTCATCATTAAACGTAGGGTTCTGGCAGAACACCTGACAGATTTCAAGCTAACTGACGATACAGAACCTCTACATTAAAAAAACAAAAATCATAGTGGTCCCAATAAACAGCAGTTATTCATTGTACAAATGACATTTTTTCAATAAAAATTATTACCCGAACAACAAAATTATTGAATTAATAACATATTTATCTTTACTAGGAGGGCCCGGCGTGCTTCGCTACGCTTATAAATAAAGTTTTTGCGTAGACATTTTGTTGACGTAGAAGCAATGATTTTAAAAAGTGGTAATGAGAAATGCTAGCATATAATTTTTAATTTTTCTTTTTAAATATATGAATGAAAAACAATCAGAACTCTAGCTGATCAGTTCGGATATATGAAAAATTAGCGGTCAAATAAGTTTTCAAGTAAGCTTATTTGATTTCTAACTTATTTGATCGCTAATTTTTCATATATCCGAACTGATCAGCTAGAGTTCTGATTATTTTTCATTCATATATTTAAAAAGAAAAATTAAAAATTATATGCTAGCATTTCTCATTACCACTTTTTGAAATCATTGCTTCTACGTCAACAAAATGTCTACGCAAAAACTTTATTTATAAGCGTAGCGAAGCACGCCGGGCCCTCCTAGTAAATTTTTAAGTTATAAATTTAATTTCGTTTTTGTATGTATGTAAACTTATAATGCATATGTATATAAAAAGTTTTTCGTATATAATAACTTTTTTTTTTATGATCCGAAAAATCCCCAAAAATCTGTAAAACCTAAGTTACAGTAATATCAGTTAGCACTGAAAATTTGAAATCAATCAAAATTCGAATAAAAAAGCCTTAGGCTCCACAAATTTTTTCGTTAGCGTATTAATATATAAGAAGATTACGCATATAATCTCTTTTATTCCGACGAGTCGATCTAACCTTCCAGGTACGAAGACATAAGAAGACTAAAATGAAATTCCATCTACCAAAGAATATATAAAAAAGAAAATATAAAAAAATAAAATAAATTTTTAAGTAATAAATTTAATTTCGTTTTTGTATGTATGTAAACTTATAATTCATATGTATATAAAAAGTTTTTCGTATATAATAACTTTTTTATTTATGATCCGAAAAATCCCCAAAAATCTGTAAAACCTAAGTTACAGTAATATCAGTTAGAACTGAAAATTTAAAATCAATCAAAATTCGAATAAAAAAGCCTTAGGCTCCACAAATTTTTTCGTTAGCATATTAATATATAAGATATATATATTTCCTCTGTTCGGTTGTTTGTGACTCCTAAACGGCTTGATTGATTTTTATGAAAAAGTGTGTGTGCAATAAGGTTGATCTAAGAATGGTTCTTATCTATAATTGGATAAAATTGGACAAAATGGCGGGGGTCTCCCGAACACCTGAAAGTTTAAAACTTTAATAACTTCTAATCCTGGCTTTCAATCTTATTGATACTTGATATATAAGGTTTTAGTACTGTTTCCGATATTTCTGCGTACCCACTTTGGATTTGTCACTTCCGGTTAAAAAGTTTTTTTTAATTTTTTTAATGGATTTATCCCTACTATAGTCTACAGTTACAGATCGATTTTCATAAAACGTTGATGTAAGTTAAAACAAAAGATTTAAAGACGATTTTATAAGCTTTTGAATACTTTGGACAATAAGTTGGAGGGGCATAGGGGTCTCCAGAACTCCGGTTTTTTTAAAGATCTATAACATTTGTGCCTAATAATCGAATTGAATGGAGATTGGAAGGACAAAAAACTGATTAGATTCTGGGCGATATTGGAAAATGACGTGAGGGGCCTCTTGAGGATCTGTTTATTTGAAACTTCAATTATACATCAGTTTCTGATAATGGATTTTGACGAAACTTGGCATATATGCTAATATATTGCAGCATGATTTGTAAAAGGTTTGCATTTTTGAAAGTATATATTTCCAAATTAACAAGCTAATTACATTAATCATACGTGATCGAGCTATTTGGGCCGCAAAAACTAATTTTAAAATACAACAGTTATTGCCTGCCATTTTCATTCAAACCGATTTTCTCTATTGTCAATCCTGAGGAATGTTCATCTATCCTGTTGAACTCTTGAATTCATTGAATTTAACTAGAATGCCACCACATAATTTTCGATTGGATATTGGTTCACCAATTATTTTGCTTAGAAATTTCAATACCATTTTAAACGGCAAGTTTCAAGGTGAAATTGTTATTTTAATTGTAATTTTGCCAATGATCCCTTTAGACTAGCATCCTATTGAAACGTTTATATTTTCCAATTCGATTGGTATTTGTAATGACTATTATTTATTAATAAGTAACAAAGTTAAACAATGTGAATTTGTGAGCTGGATCTAGAAACCCCGTGCTTTTCGCATAATCAATTATATGTTGCGTGTTTGAAGGTTAGAAAACCTTCAAGTTTGTTCGTGTATTCCGGGAATTAGCAAAAAATTGTGTTAAGCATATCGCACTAAAATAATATTAAAAAAAATTGTATTCCTGTTTAATAATAAATGTATATAATAATAAATAATAGTTTCGTTTAATAGCCAAATAAAATTCCAACCAAACTATGCAGCCACTATTATATTAATCTGAATGAATTAGAGGTAAAATGTCGATTAGAATTGACAATCGCTGATCAAAAGTTTTCTACAAATAAATTATAGGTGGTACGAAGTTCACCGGGTCTGCTAGTTAAATATACAGAGTGTCCCAATTAAAAGGAAACACCCTGAATATCATGAAAATAAAAAATCTAAATGTAAAACCCCGAGACACCCCTAAAGAATTTTGGGGGGGGGGGACATTTTTTGAGCCAATTTTTTTTTGGTTAGGCCCCCCCCCTGGGCCCCTGGGACAGGGACTAAATTTTTTCAAATGGCTAGGGGGGTCATGTGACACCCCATTTGAAAGGTCTTTGTCTCCTGCATTCAATGATATGCTATTTTCGAAAACCGGCTCACTAGTTTGGATTTGATACCGAGAAAAAAGAGTGTCCCATTTGAAAGGAAAACCCCCAATTATCATGAAAATAAAAAATCTAAATGGAAAACCCCGAGACACCCCTAAAGAATTTTTGAGGGGGATATTTTTTGAGCCAATAATTTTTTTCGGTTGAGTGCCCCCCTTGGACTAAATTTTTTTAAACTGCAAGGGGAATCATGTGATGGCTCATTTGAAAGGTCTTTGTCTCTTGGATGCAACGATATGCAACATTTGAAAATCAGTTCACTAGTTTGGATTTTACACCAAAAAAGACGTTATCGTCGAAGTGAAATAATAGTCATTTAACAACTCAAAAATAATTGATTTTAGTCAAAAACACCGACACACTACGTTAAAAGTTGCTAATAACAACTACGTTCAAAGTTACGCTTAAAAGATCAGAAGCGGGACGCTACCCTAAAAGTTAGACACATTTTTAAAATATTTTTTTCAAATTTATTAATTTAACTCGAAATTAAATAATAATCGTTGCGTGCTATTGCCATAGCAACAAGTACGTGAAATAAACAAAACATTATTTTTACTTTTAGCTATTCAATTAGCTCATTTTCTCATTGTTGTCAATTTTAAATAATCATTGCAAGTTTTATTATTTCAAAAATTTAAATATTAGCCGTATTTTATTTGCCATATTACACTAACAATTTCATGCATCCAAATCCAATTCCAAATCTGACAAAATAGTAGGTTTTGAAAAGTTAGAATTGTATTTTAGTTCGCGTACTCAACACATAATTCGCTATCGCAATGGGGTCGTCCAACCAAAAAAACTTATTGGCTCAAAAAATGTCCCCCTCAAAAATTCTTTAGGGGTGTCTCGGGGTTTTCCATTTAGATTTGTTATTTTCATGATATTTGGGGTTTTTCCTTTCAAATGGGACACTCTTTTTTCTGGGGGGGGCCTAGCCAAAAAAATTGGCTCAAAAAATGTCCCCCCCCCAAAATTCTTTAGGGGTGTCTCGGGGTTTTACATTTAGATTTTTTATTTTCATGATATTCAGGGTGTTTCCTTTTAATTGGGACACTCTGTATATAGAAAACTTAAAAAAAATATTGCGACGCTGATGCATAGGCTGACTTCACCACAGCTCTGGAAACATAGTGTTCTGGATATATAATGAGCTAATATCCATCAAATACTTTAATTATTAGAATTAATAGAATTTAATTGACTAAGCCTGAATCTATTAAATATATGTTTATGTAAATTTTTTGTTTTTATACTTCGCTAGAGTTGTAACCTAATTTTTGGTTTATATTCATTAGCGTTGACATTTTTTGGTAGAGTTTATCTAGTCGTCTAGCCCTGATGAGAATGACAAACTTTTTTAAAGTTTAAAATTTTCTCATTGGTTCGAAACTAGATCGCTCGAAAATTGTATGGATTGCAAAAAGTTTCGTAATTTGCACCATAATTTTTTAGATTCTGTTCTTATATTATTCTTGATGGGAGATTTTCCATCGGGGTGATGTAATATCACAAATAATTTACTGAATTAATAAACCATTCTTGACATGACAATGAGTCAACCAAAATTTCGTTTTCACTGATAGCACCTCAAAACAGAGCAACAAATTTCAGAGAGATTACATGTGGTTTTTGTTTAAAATTCAGTTTACTTTTAGTTTTAGCGTATACATTTTATCAAATTGATTGGTGAATTGCTTTCTAGTTAAATTTGATACAGCATAAAAAACACATATTTTCATTGATATACCAAACCCAAGGGGTATAAAAATTATATAAAAGAATTACAATCTTCCTTAAAAATTTCAATATATATGGCATGGCTTGGCCAGTTCCAAAAAACTCGCAACAAATGTATAGCAAAAAATATGGAGGGGCTGAAATCTCACAGCTCTGAGATATCAAGACTTCAGTCTCGGTTATGGATTTTGATATAGTTTTCGGCAAAAAACTTTCACGATGACATGGTTTTTAGTTTTGGGCAGCGATGTATATCAAACATACTCTTTGTTAAAGTACAAGTATTTTTTATCTCTGTTTAAAAATTTATTACAAAACTAACACGAAACATCAATACGTTGCCGGAAAATTATAAATAATCAAAATTCCAAAAATATTGTTAAATTAAATAAAATCAAACTTTTTGAAAATTCCAAAAATTAGAATGAAATCAAATATTTAAACTTTTTCTAAATTCCGATAATATTCCAAAAATTCTTAAAAATTCAAAATTTTCCAAAATTCTAAAAATATTACAAAAATTATTACAAAATCAAAAATTAAAACTTTTTTCAAAATTCTAAATATATATTGTATATATATGTATAAATAAAATTCAAAAATTCTATTTTTTCCAAAATTCTAAAAATATTGCAAAAATTATTACAAAATCAAAAATTGAAGCCTTTTTCAAAATTCCAAAAATATTCCAAAAATTATAATGAAATCAAATATTTAAACTTTTTCTAAATTCCAATAATAATCCAAAAATTCTTAAAAATTCAAACTTTTTCCAAAATTCTAAAAATATTGCAAAAATTATTACAAAATCAAAAATTGAAAATTTTTTCAAAATTCCAAAAATTATAATAAAATCAAAAATTAAAATTTTTCAAAATTCTAAAAATATTTCAAAAATTCTTACAAAATTAAAAATTAAAACTTTTTCCGAAATTCTAAAAATATTGCAAAAATTATTACAAAATCAAAAATTCAAACTTTTTCAAAATTCCAAAAATATTTCAAAAACTATAACAAATTCAAAAATTTCCATGTCCAATTTCATTTTCAATTACATTTACGTCATAAAAACAGCTACATTTTTTTCCAAAAAATTAGCTAAAAAATAAATGAAATCTTTTTTTGACACACTTGACAACATTTTTTTGACAAACTTATAATGCCATAATTCTCAATAATAATAATAAAATTTCATTTCAAACAAACAATTTTATATTTTTCCGAAAAATTGGGTAAAAAAATAAATAAAAATCTTTGTTTTGACACACTTGACAACATTTTTTTGACAAACTTATAATGGCAAAATTCTCAATAATAATAATAAAACTGAAGTAATCTCATTTCAAACAAACAATTTTATTTTTTTCCAAAAAACTGGGTAAAAAAATAAATAAAAATCTTTCTTTTGACACACTTGACAACATTTTTTTGACAAACTTATAATGCAATAATCTAGTTTTTGATCTCACATACCAATCCCTACCATCAAGATTTCTCCAAATTTAATGTTCCTACTCGTAATCACTTAAAATGAACGTTTTTTAAGCCAAAAATATGAAAATTTGCTATTTTTGACACACATAATGATTTTTTTGACACACTTTCGGTACAGTTATACTGTCCCTTAAGTATACCAATTTTAGAAAAAAAATTTTTGAAATCCCTCCAGCGGTTTTCCCTACAGGGTAAGTAATGACAGCCGGCCTACAGACAGACATACATTTTTTTTTGCTTTTTTAGAATCAGGAGGTCCTAAAACGTCGAGAAATGTCAAAAAAGTTGGGGTAAGAATTTCGCTTTGAGCTCATGAATGTAATACTTAGGTCTTTGAGACCGAAGTAATTTGTTCTTCTTTTGATGAGGAAACATTTGTAGAAATATTTGAGGAAATATTTTACTGTTAATTAATGTTTCATGTTTTGGGATGAAGAATTGTTTTGAGATCAAGAATATAATACGGATGTAAATAGTAGGTATAAATATAAGGTAATTTTAAGTTTAAGAAACAGTATCATTGTCACTATCATTATCTTAGTGATAATAGTAATTATAGTAAAGACATAGTCTTTACAAGATATATATCTTTGGACTTCAAATAAAACGAAAAAGTATATTTTATGGAAAAGAAGCGTTTTAAATTATTGTAGATATAGAGGTCGAAAGGTGAAAATTGCCTAAGATCTGGAATGACCCATCATGGTCATCTATGGAATGACCCATCATGGTCATGGTCATTCTATATTCTACCATCCTCCATCACAAAAATTAAATCAACGAAAGGTTCATCGGCAAAAGGTAGTTCACATCAGTAGTAGTAAACCAGTTTACGGTTTCTAGCTGAAATTGTATCGGCCAGTGCGGCTAATATATTAGACATCTACTCAGATGAATCATTCACTCACTCAATCTAAATGGTACAGGAGCTGCGGTCTGTTTCAAAAATGAAGATATTGGGTTGCAATTTCCAATTAGGAAATATTGCATAGCCTTTCAAGTATTCGCTATAAATGCAGCATCGAAGCGAATGACGGAAATTAAATGGTTGTGAAAGATAAGTGCTATTTTTACTGATACCCAGACTGCTCTAAAAGCTGTGAGCAGCTACCCTAAAAACAGTGCATCAATGCTCTATGCTCTTTGAATTATCTCGGCTCAAGAACAGCGTATCACTAAGTATATGTATATCAAGGCATAGTGGAAATCTCGGGAACGAAAAGGCTGATGAGCTAGGTAAGAGTTCTTTAGGGAGGCTCATAGTAAATGAACCAGCAATTTATAATCGAAAGGAAGGCTAAGTTCGCTATTCGAACTAGTTTTACTTAGGGGCATCGACTCCCAATGGATAAACACGGAAGACTGAACTGCATAGCAGAGTGGCTCTGACATGTTTTCTGTTCTCTGAGCCATTCACACTGCAGACTAATTGTGGGACTACTGACAGGTCATGATCATGTGAATAATAATATGGTGAGACTTGCGGTAGGAAAAGCTCCAACATGCCGTTATTGCCTTGGAGAAGACGAAACAGGCCCATACATTGTGAGATACTGTTTGGCTCTCTCGGGGCGGATATAAAATTTCTGCGAAGAAACCTATTCAAGGCTATTGGTTTTTTTCAAAAAAGTCTCCAGATCTTGAACATGAGGATATCATAAAAGAATTAACAATCTAGATGTTAGACTATGACTACATAATCATCTTAACAAAATAAACATCTAGGCTTATGCTACTACACCCTCATCACAAAGCTTACAGGCGTGAAAGTGCCCTCGTCGTGCCACTTTTTGAATGAGACTACACTTTATAGTTGATCTTTCAAGATTCTAGACACTTGATTTATCGACATTCTTCTGATATTATGCATGCGACCTCTCTGTCTTTTGGAAAAAGAGCTCCCAGACACACAATAATACTTTATTTCGAAGATACCATGCTTATGTTTTTTGTTTATATGGTAATGATGATCTATATTTTTGACGTACGTTCCTATTACCTCCAACCTCTGAAAACTTTGCAACTGATTCGTTGCAAAGAGCATCCACACATAGTTTTTCTTCTAGCGTCACAAATTAAAATTAAAAACAATAATAAAGTTTTTTGTTTTAAATTGGCATAAAAAATTGCATGTAAAAACAACAATTTTTTTAAATGTCTAAATTAAATTAGTTCTACATTATACCTATCGATAATGGCATAACGATTGTCGAAACGCGATTAGGTTAATTATATTTGAATGTTATTTTATTTTATATTATAATTAAAAATAACTATAAATAGGTCTCTTGACGTAACATGTTAAAACATTAATATTTGTATATTTATAGATTAATATATATCAGTGATCCCAGAAGAGAAATCTAAAACTGGGAAACGACCATACAGGAAATAATATAGTTTAAGTATGTTGATTTACTGCTTGATTATTTAGTTGTTGACAACTTTTCACGGTCAATGCTTAAAGGAAGAAGAACGTCACGAATATTGTTAGTGTATTCAAAAGCAATAGCTATGCACAAATAGGTTTCGCAATAATTCTCCTTGATTCAGATGAGAAATCTCAGCGCAAACCGTGATAAAATATTATCAGCTATCTCTCATTGTTTTCAGATGGTGTTGTGTTATCAGAACCAGCTGGCATGAATGGCTTAAATTAGTTAATTCACTATGGAGATCCAGTATGGAGGTTTTTTCCCTGCCTTATTATATGTAGCAAAAAATGATTATAGACTTATTATAAATGATCGTTAAATCTCTCACTACTATGTCCAGTTGTGCGACAGTTTGTAGTTATACGTAAGATGGTTTTATGACAATTTAAGAAGCCAGTAGGTTCTAAGACAGTTGATCTTCATGATCATGGGATATATATTAGTGAACCATCGATTACACGAGATTTAATTGATCTCTTTGTTTAAAGAGACCATTTCGTTAGAATATTATTAAAATTATTCTAAAAATCTTGGATCTTGCCTTACCAATGTTTCTTACATTTGCCCGTTTGGTAGATCTTACTTCGACACCGAGAGTTCTTGTATATACGAACGATGTGTTCTTCTGTTTTTTAAACCTGAGCTAACTTAACTGATGCTATTTTGCAGTGATGAAGATTTATTTAAATTTTTTGGGGGTGTGCTAACGCATTTGTTACTTTCTCCACTACTGTTACACCGTTATTTCCTGCGATGTATATTCAAAGATATGCATGCAACGAATCTGTTGAACGTTACCTGGTTGATCCTGCTAGACATAATTGTTTTTGTAAATCTTACTAGGTAACCAATGCAAAATGCAATTGATAAAAAGGAGCGAAGCAAGTAATTTTCCCAATTTTCTTATTGAAAGTCTATGGGAACCGTTTTTCGGTGATTATTCGTCCGTGGTATGTCTAATTTTTCAATATTTTTGTAAACCATCTATGGCTAGATGTCGTCTTACATGCAAAATTTCATTTTGATATCTTTAATAGTTTGGGAGGAGTATGCGGACAATCGAAAATCCGAATCGGGGAAAAATGGAGTTTCGTTACGCTTCACTCCAAAAATTATTTAAAAATTCTAAAATGGTGGGTCAAAGAAACAACCCGAATTAAGTGATTTGCATAATTTTCTACAAAAAAGAAAAATAAATGTTTATGTATATGTCCTCTATTTTTTTAATGGTTAATTATTTTATTTCCTATATATATTTATTTTACAGAGAATATTATCTGAACAGAATTCGTTTCTCCATATACAGTTGAGATTAGGTAGCACAACAAATTTTTTAATAAATCATAAAAATACAAACAATACAAACTTAAAATTATTTAAAACAAAAATACAAATACAATTTTCTTTAAAATAGGAAAATAAATAAAAAATTTCATGCCAATACAAAATTTATCATTATTAATTTGGAAAATGATAAATTTCAACATTTTCCATTTCTAATAATTTATTATTATCATTTTTGGTTTTACGTTTCTTTTCACTTTCCGTACTACTCGATTCATTAAATTTTCGACTATTAACTCTATCGCCATGCCTTTTACTTCCAATAAAACTTAAAACACTAACCAATCCATGAAGATATCTATGAGATTTTGCTTGAGCTCTTTGTGCTGGAGTTATGATTGAATCGTCCAAATAAAGAAGACTGGGTAGTTGTCCAATAACATATAATCGATAATCATTATGTTCTAACATAGAATTTCCATTGAATAAAGACAATGCGCTTGGATTGCCTAAGAGCGATAAATATTTTAATGATTGGCAGTGAGTTTGAATTCGACGGATCCATTTCGTTAGATTTAATATATCACAATGGTTTAACCTAAAATAAAATATGTTTTAGGATTATTTCATCTTATTTTAAAAAAATTATTAATATTTTTTTTTATTTTATAATTCGTGAAAAAATCGATCTTAAAAATATAGAACAGTTAAAATCAAACGAATTAATAATTATGCGGTTTGGGACCTGTCATATAACTCCCCAATCAGTCAGTTCGAAAATAGTATATTTTCAACGAACAAACATTTGTTTAAACAAACAAACAATTTATAAATTGAGGTTACGATGCTTGTATAAAATCATGTGTTTATAATTAATAGTATATTATTTAGTAAGTTTTTAATGATATATATTTTATTTTCGAGCAAAATTTTCCAAGACGGGCCTGAGTTGAACTGAGCTTGAACTATGAAGAGAATGAGGAGAGAAATTTAATTTCGAGTGGTTTTCCAGATATATGTTTAATTGTTGTATGATTAATTTCCATTTCAATATGTGATTATTTGGTTGAATATTCATCCAGAACAATGCATGAAATTAAATTTTGCGCTATAAGGTGACCATATTTTCAAAAATGAAAAAGAGGACAAAATGCAAAAATTTTTCAATATTTATTTTAAAGCCCCCTACAGACGATCCAACTTGTTGGACGACCAAATTGGATGTTATCTCCAGATGATCCAACTTAACATCCGATTTTGACAATTCGTTTTTGGTTTTTGTTTAACATATTCAATTTATTAATTCATATATATACCAAAATAATTTTTTAAAATTTTCTTTGTTTCTCATTCTATGAAACTTCTTACTTAATTGAATTAAAATCGTCCGACAATAATACACACCAATCGATTTGTTTGGTTGGTCGGACGGTTGGATGGGATTTCCATCCGACACATCCAACTTAATTTTATCGGAAAGACATGCATACATACTATCCGATTTTACATCCAATTCAACCAAATCTGTCCGACCGTCGGATCGTCTGTAGGGCGCTTAATACTAATTTCCGCCTCTAAACAGTCTAATGGTAGTTGGAATTTTTCTGCTGTCCAAATATCATTCACAATTGAAAAGTAACGCTCTACAGCTGCATTTGTACTAGGGTTTCTCATTTCCCGAAGTAATTCAAATCCCGGGAAGCCGGGACAAAAAATGTTGAGTTCCCGGGATCCCGGGAAATCCCGGAAAACACTAAAAGCTAGATTTTTCAAATTAGGTGGTAGAAAAATGTGTAAAATTAAAACAGCACAAAACATGCGCTATTGATTTTTAAATTTCCATTATTTTTCATTAGAAAAACTTCAAAAATTAAATATGAAAGTGTATACTTCTAAAAACAAATCAAAAATGAATTCATAATACTAATTTTTAAACAATTTTTCAAAAAATTAGGTTGTCAATGGCGCCATCTCTCAATTTTGTCCGAATTTTCGTGACGAAATGTCCTGCTGCAGAAAAAGCTCTTTGCGATTCATTAGATGTCGGTGTGATAGTCATTAGTGCATTGTATAATCTAAATTATTTGTACTCTGCTTAGTTGCTTCAAAAATTACCAATTTTTTGTGATGTTTTTAACTTCATATGATACATGTTCTGTGAAACAAACAAACCAAAATCGCAATAACAACGGTATTTCTCAGCACCATAAGACAAAAAATATTGGACCCTCAGTCCGTATTTTGCAATTGAACATTGAAAGCATTAGCAAGTCAAAAACTGAACGTTTAACTGAACGTTATTAAAGTTATTATTTCGATATCAACGTTGTAATTCTGGCAGGAAACGCAAGCAACAGATAAAGATCAACTTACCTCTAGAGGAAAAATTGTTGGTTATAAACTAATTAGTGCTATTTACCATCAAACATATGGATCTGGCACGTATATTAAGTCAGAAATCATGTATTGCACCCATTTACTGACACCAGACGGACAACGATATACATCTTATTGTTGTTGATATATCGATCACGAAGATTGTTAACGTAAATAAACCACTAAATACAGCGTGGCCAGCTGATACTCTACCATTATTTCATCACCCAGCAATATAGGTTGGGCCAAATACTTTAATAGCCAATCACAATCAGTGGTCCTACTCAAATAAGAATCCCAATGGCATACAACTAACTGACGGGACCAATCGACAACATGTTCCTGGTATATGATACGAAAGACATGAAAACCTTTAGATCTGCTAGATGGCCAAGTTATTACAATCCCGACCTCTGTTTTTCCACAAAAAACGAACAACGTAACCCTAGTGCAATACCTAGGGCTGTCCTACAAGGTTTGCCACGTTCTCAACATCGTTCAATAATTTTTGAGGTAGGTATTCAAATCCCACACGTAAACTCTAATCCTCAACCTAGATGCAATTTTCACAAAACTGGCTGGGCTAAATATGGGTCGCAGTTGGATGCAGTGATTCACTAGATCCAACCCATTCCTAAAACTTACGATAGGTTCGTAGGAACCATCATTTTAACTGCAAAGAAATGCATCACAAGAGACTTCCGGTGAAGAATACATTCCTGGTTGGAGTAGAGAGAGCGATATATTTATTATTTAAGGAGCACCTTAGTACTGGTGAGGCAGACGTGGTTAATGACTTAATATACTCACTGGACACCGCAAGGAAACCAAAGTGGATTAACGCTGTTGAAAACATTGATTTTTCCCCATTCTATTAGGGCAGCTTGGAATCTTCTTCGGAAGCTGGATGGCTGAAACTCAGTTACTTGTGCTGACAATGAAATAAATCCAGACGACATTGCAAATCACATTGTAAACATGTCTCGTTCCTCTATTAATCGCCTTCATAAGAGAACCATTAAACATAAATTAAGAGAAATGAAGCGCAAATTTTAGGTAGATTTCTGAGAAAAATCTACCTATTTTAAGTTTTATTGGTTTTAATTTGCTGTGTTCATATGTGTCAAAAAAAAACCACACAAAAAAACCATGACACCATATGTGTCAAAAAACATTTTCCTAATTTTGAACGAAATTAATTACTACAGAGGGGAAAAGAAAAGAATTAAAAACTACTCGATTTTCCAGTGAGAAAATTTTTAATATCTTTGAAAAAAGTAAAAAAATATGTCCCGGGATCCCGGGATGAAATCCCGGGAAAACGGGATGAAAATTTACCCCCGGGATCCCGGGAAAACGGGATCCCGTTTGAGAAACCCTAATTTGTACCCGGTAGTGAAAAACAATACTGAGCCACTTTAACGATTTCAGTCAATGAAATCTTGGCCTTATAAAAGTGTGCAAAAATTTCAACCCATCGTTGATCATATTTTACATTATGGTCGTTCCTTTCAGCAATTTTCACATCATTACGATATATATTTATTTTTTGGATCTCATCAAATATAATTGATTCATTTATCGGAAGCATATGGAGTCTAATGACAGTGGAAAAATTCAACTTAAGTAAAATAAATAAGTGATGAAGAAGTTTCAACTTCGAAATTGTCATCGCCTCAACGGTGTAATTGATAGTGTGTCTGTCTAAGGATTCGAGCCAGGCACTGACGAGGAAGGTTCGAATTCACCCGAAACACGAAAAATGTGAAGTGGAGTTTTTTTCTGAGAAACTTCAAACCATACTTTTGAATTGAAAAAATTCCAATTACTTCTTTACTTACTTGAGTTTAATTGATCTCAAAAATCCCCAATAAATTTAAATCCCCTTAATGTAGTCTAATATTAATGCATATAGTACTATAAATTAACCTAGTGCCAGCCATTGATTTCACATTGATTGGAAACAATCAATAATGACTATACAATCGTGACTTATGATGTTAATTAGAATAAAATGTTCCCCATTCTATGGATTCACACAAAGTATTGTCTAGAAATTTAATGCAAAAAATCCCATATTTAAGAATGTTTTTTTTTGTGATTTTATGACTTTTAAGAGGAATTGTTGGAACCTTAAATTACCAATAACCGGAAAAGAGGACAAAAGATTCAAAAACTAAAAAAAGAGGACAAAAAGAGGACAAGTTTTCTAAAGATGACAGTCGGCCAAAAAAGAGGACTGTCCTCTTCAAAAGAGGGCGGATGGTCACCTTAGCTAATGAGAAAACAATCAACATGCAACATACTTTTAGCGAGAGAGAGAAGCATGCACAATAACATGAACAAGAACGTGTTTTTCATAAAAGATAATCAAAATGTTTACAAAACACAATCAAAAATATTTTCATTAGAATTCAAGTTTTTATTGTGTTGGGACGATTCAGAAAACTTTGCGCAACATAATAAAAAAACAGCTGCTTATTTTTTTTCGTCAAGCAAATAATCCATTCCATTATGGTTGTAAAAAATATGAGTACAACAATAAGATGTCGAAAGGATAAAAAATTTTGTTCTTTTATTATCAAAAATCAAATTTTTATAAACTTCGCTCTTCCCAGCTTTCGCTTTCCACTCTTGGATGCACTTCCCATCCATTCAATAGTCCGTTTTCAAACTTTTTAAAGCAATATAGCCGTATTACATATGAGGTTGTTATTAAAACATATTTCATCAACGTTAAGCAAAATTATTACATTTTCATGTATGTCAATGGTATTAAGTTTAAAGAGTACAAATCGAGGTATAAAGATTTTTCAAGCATAAATATATAAAAACTAACTTACCATAATAGCGTCAAATTCGGTAGGTGTGGTAAAGTTTTAACATCCAATGATGAATTTTTGTCCAATATTAATGAATGTAATTTTGTAAAATTAATTAAAAATGATAAATCGCTCAATCGATTGTGACTTAAATCTAATATCTTTGTTGTAGATGCAAAACGATCGGCAATCGATTTTGGAATATCTATTAATTTTTCATAAGCCAATGA
Source organism: Diogma glabrata (assembly GCA_963693315.1). Lineage (NCBI taxonomy): Eukaryota > Metazoa > Arthropoda > Insecta > Diptera > Cylindrotomidae > Diogma > Diogma glabrata. The sequence continues at coordinate 390,760,881 of OY856187.1, forward strand.
TATTCGACCTTCTGAATCTTTTCTTTTCTTCCCATTAATGTTTTCCGCTAATACTGACATTTCGTTGATTTGTTCGTCATATAAAAAGTAGTCAGGTGGTAAAATATCTATATCTTGAATTTGTCTTGGATATCGTTCACCCAAAGCACTATAAAATATAAAAATTAGGTTGAAATTAAGAATGCCATAAAAAGTTATTTGTGTTAGATTTGATTTTTAGAAAATTACCAAAAATTAAATTATTATTTTGCTCTAGAAAAAAACAGTAGATAACAAACACGAATAATTAGAACAATTTTTATAAAGAAAAAAACAAAACACAGTAAGTAAAGTAAATAAATGTCTCAGAAGTAATCACAATTAAACAACAATCACAGAATCACTAAAAATTGTTTATGGCACTTACTGTCCACTGTCTTTTAAGGCAGCATACATTTGATAACAAAATTTTATAAAAAAAATTAATAATTTAATATTTGTTAATCCAGGATAAACTTTACAGTTTCAATATATTTTACTAACTGAAATACATTTATTTAATTATTATTTAAATGATATTTACAAATAAAATGTTATCTCTTCTGTGAGTATAAAAGGAATTTTTTTTTGATTAGAATCATCAAAAATCTTATCTGTTGTTGAGCATTGAAGTAAAAAATCCGTACTAGATTAAACATAAAACTTATGTTGTTTGCGGAAACAAAATCAATTAATTGGTAAGATAAAGGAAAATGTATTAAAATTAAGTGACATTGTCAATTTAAAATAACAAAAAGTTGGACTATATTTTTCGTTTATTTTTTGGAAACGTAGAACAGCCAAACATTGATAAATAATAGAACTACCCGGGAAAACATAGAGAGATCTAAAAAGATCTGATTAGATCTCTTTTGATAAAATTAGATCTAATGAGATCTTTGTTTTGAGTCCAAAAAATGAGAGTTTGATCTTTGCAGATCTAAAGAGATCTCTTAAGATCAAGGTAGATCTTCAAAGATCAAAGGAAAAAATTAGCGTTTGATCTTTGAAGATCTGAAAAGATCTCTTTAAATCTTGATAGATCTTCAAAGATCAATGTAAAAATTTGCGTTTGATCTTTGATGATCTACGAAGATGTAAAAAGATCTCAGATCTGCAAAGGTCAAACACTAGTTTTTATCTTTGATCTTTGAAGATCTACCACGATTTACAGAGATCTCTTCAGATCTGCAAAAATGTGAAAATAGAAAAAAAAAGTTTACAAAAATATTGTTCAGATCTAAAGAGATCTCTGCCAATGTTCTAACAACTTAACAGTATATTTATTTGCATCCCGGGAAAAAATACAGAGATCTGAAGAGATCTTATCAGATCTGCGTTAGCAGATCTTCATAGATCTGCATTTTGGAACATATCTATAACGATCTGCGCAGATCTCCTTAGATCAAAACATTTCTGTATAGATATGTTCCAAAATGCAGATCTTCTTGGACCTACGTAGATCTTCTTTGATACATTTAGATCTGATTTGATCTATCAAGATCCTATTTGATCTAACAAGATCCCGTTTATTAAAAATAAACTTTAAAAAAAAATAGAACCGACTTCATAAAAAACAAAAGAGGCACAAAAAAGTGGAAAATAACTCAATTATGGCTTTTAGAGATAAAAATACAGCTAACATTTGATTAATTTAATTACGCCTTACTAGAGACAAAAAACAGCTTTTAAACAAAATTATTATATTATAAAAGTATATTTAACTATAATTATTATAGTAGTTATGGTAATTATTATACTTTAAAAAGTTATTTGTAGTACAAAATTGTTGGAAATCGGTGCTACGTCGGAAACATATTAGGTTTTTCGTCAATGTGGCAACGACTTCCAACAGTTTTATACTACAAAAAACTTTGGTAATAACTACTAATTATGGAAACCTCTCGGAATAAACCCAAATAGAATACAATTTAAATCATCCAAATCGAACGAGCTGTTTTTGAGAAATCGGTGAACATACAAAAAAACCCACAAGGAAATACAGAACCTCCTCCTTTTTTGAATTTGGTTAATAAAATACACGTACCAATATTTTTTTTAAAATTATTTTTTGATAAAATTATGTTTCATGTTTCTGTTTCTTTATGTTTTATGTTTCTTAATTGATTTCGTGCATTATTACAATTATTAATTAAATATTAATTAATTACGTAAATATGCAAAGATATATAATCGTCACATGCAAATAAATACTGTTAAGTTGTTAGAAAATTGGCAGAGATCTCTTAAGATCTGAACAATATGTTTGTAAACTTTTTTTTCTATTTTCACATTTTTGCAGATCTGAAGAGATCTCTGCAAATCGTGGTAGATCAAAGATAAAAACTAGTGCAGATCTGCAGATCTGAAAAGATCTTTTTAAATCTTGGTAGATCATCAAAGATCAAACGCAAATTTTTACATTGATCTTTGAAGATCTATCAAGATTTGAAGAGATCTTTTCAGATATTTGTAGATCTTTAGCTAATTTTTTTCTTTAACCTTTGAAGATCTACCTTGATCTAAAGAGGTCTCTTCAGATCTGCAAAGATTAAACTTTCATTTTTTTGACTCAAAACAAAGATCTCATTAGATCTAATTTGATCCAATCAGATCTTTTAAGATCTCTCTATTTTTTCCCGGGATGTGACGATTATATATCGTTGCATATTTAATTGATAGTTATTTTCATAACTAGTTAGTTAGCACTTTCCACTTTTTTGTGCCTCTTATGTTTTTTTTGAAGATAAATTCTATAAATTCTATTTTTTAGATGAAGTTAATTTTTTATAAATGGGATCTTGTTAGATCAAATAAGATCTTGATAGATCGAAGCAGGTCTAAATGTATCAAAGAAGATCTGCGTAGATCCAAGAAGATCTGCATTTTGGAACATATCTATACAGATCTGTTTTGATCTAAGGAGATCTGCGCAGATCGTTGTAGATATGTTCCAAAATGCAGATCTACGTAGATCTGCTAACGCAGATCTGCTAAGATCTCTTCAGATCTCTGTATTTTTTCCCGGGTAATTAGAACTCAATATTATGATACTGACACAATCTACTCAATGCATGACACCCAGAAGATATACAAATTTTACTCATACAACGACACAGACATCGTTTTGCTTATTTAGACGGCTTATGACCCAATACGTGTGGGCGAGATGGAGAAGTGGATAAGTCAACAACATCACTTACAAGGAAGTTAAGCAACACTGGGAAGGGTGCGAACTTAAACGGGTGACCGCTTGGGAACTTCACCAGAAAAATATGGAAATATGATTGAATCACATTGAAGCAGGAATATCTCGCCCACGGTATGCCAGTATACCTTATCCAGCAGCCCTGGAAACTGGCTAGGATTCGATGGCCCAATCACCCGTTAATCCGAAAGGTGAATCCGAAATTCAAATGATTAAAGAAACGGATACTAGAAAGAAACAAAGACGGAATAAAACAAACCGGAATAATCAAATCGAAATTCTACGTCCACGCCGTGCTACCTGGGTAACGCTAACAGAATTAGGTTGGTGTAGTTGAGAGGGGCAGAGTAAATACTGCTTATACTCAATGATTCTGCACCATGGCGAGTCATTGGCGCCATAAAACCAATGCAACTCAAGCGTCTGTTCTCCATGTTAGGGGCGGCTTGGAGCGGGCGTCTGTCTTGGATCAAGCGGCTCGCTATATAAATGTGTAGAAAGCGTCTGTTCTCCATGTTAGGGGCGGCTTTCAGCGGGCGTCTGTCTTGGATCAAGCGGCTCGCTATATAAACGTGTAAAAAGGTTGTTTCTGGTGACCTTAAGATGCAGAACGAACCCATTCACGAAAATTTGGGTTGGGCGAAGGGCTAACACCCCATTTCCGTAAAAAAATTACTGTCATGAATTCTGTACACAGGCCTCGGAATATCTCGGATTTATTATTGGAACGACCTCGGAAACTGTACCCGGACTACGATTTAAAAATAGGAACCTGGAACGTGCTAAGCCTTAGAAGACCAGGAGATCTCCTAAAACTAACCCAACAAGTCGAGAGCTACACACTGGATATAGTGGCATTACAAGAACTAAGATGGCCAGGCAGTGGAATCCATGAAACAGCGAAAGGATACACTCTGTATTATTGCGGTCATCAAAACGGAGGAGAATTTGGAGTTGGCTTTCTTATACACCGTCGCGTGAATCAGCATGTTATCGACTTCTGCCCAATTAATATGCGGTTATGCACACTGAGAATCCGCACAAAAAAATTCAATGTAACGATCGTCAATGTTCATGCACCTACTGAAGATAAAGCAGATGATATTAAAGACCTGTTCTTCCTAGAACTCGAGGAAGTCATCAATAACATCCCGCGGCACGATATAAAAATCGTGGTAGGTGACTTTAATGCTCAAATCGGTAGGATTGCAGAACTTAAAACACATATCGGCCCTAACAGCTTGCATCATACCAGCAACAATAACGGTTTTCGCGCAGCCGAGCTGGCTATGATGTATGATCTAGTAATTTCCAGCACTTTCTTCCCTCACAAGAGAATTCACAAGGCAACGTGGAAATCAAATGACGGAAGAACGGAAAATCAAATCGATCACGTCATGATCTCTAAGAGACACTCTACAAGTATAACTGACGTTCGATCATACAGAGGTGCTGATATGGACACCGATCATATGCTTGTCATCTTTAAGTACAAGTGCAAGTTGTCATCTACATTTAACAGACAAGCAAAAAAGACCGTGCGCTGGAATGTCGAAGCATTTAAACATCCGGAAACGCTGAATAGATATCAGGAAATAATAACACAAAACATAGAAGAGCATGACATCTCTTCTGAGATGCCATTAAACATACAAGAAGAATGGCAAACGCTTCAATCAACCATTATAGCCGCAGCACAAACTACAATCGGAAAACGACCACCGAAATCACACAACGAATGGTTTGACGACGAGTGCCGCCAATCCGTTGAAAATAAACAAAAACTGCGAGAAAAATGGTTAACAAGGAACACCCGAAGCTCCCAAACTGATTATCTATGCGCCAGGAAAGCCTCAGCAAAACTTCTACGTAAAAAGAAACGCGAACACATGAAGAGTTGCATCGAAAACATCAACCAACATGCGGCCAACGGAAATTCAAAAGAGTGCTTTGCCAATGCACGGAATCTGACAAAAGATTTCCACCCAAGATCTACAGCCATCAAAAATGAAAATAATGAACTTACAACAAGTGAACGTGATGTGCTGGCAGTGTGGCGATCCCACTTTCAAGACCTACTCAATAGGACAAACGAAGCTCATCCTATTCGAGCAATTGCTCCATCAACTGAGGAGATTTTTGTCCCTTACCCAACAATAGAAGAAGTGGAAGCTGCCATTAAAAAACTGAAAAATGGCAAATCACCAGGTTTCGATGGAATTCCCGCAGAACTTCTGAAAAATGGAGGAGCAGCTCTGGTCTCAAGTATATACGATCTGATTCTTGCAATCTGGGACCAAGAAGAACTACCTGCTGAATGGAAAACAGCTCTCATTGTTCCGCTACACAAGAAAGGTGACCGTCTAAAGTGTGAAAATTATCGTGGCATCGCACTGTTGAACACTGCATATAAAATACTAGCTAATGTTGTACTTGCTCGACTCATCCCGTTCGCCGAATCTATCATCGGTGACTATCAGTGTGGTTTTCGTCCCAACCGCTCAACCACAGATCAATGTTTTACATTAAGGATGATTCTGGAAAAATGTTGGGAGTACAACATCAGCATTCACCAGCTCTACGTTGATTTCAGGCAAGCATATGACAGTATCATCCGCGACAACCTCTGGTCCGCACTCATATGCCTTGGTATTCCAGAGAAACTTGTTTCTCTATGCAAGCTCACAACATCGGGATCAAATTGTAGAATAGTAATCGAAGGGTCTGTTTCTGATCCTTTCGATATAACATCAGGTGTTCGACAAGGTGATGCACTCGCGCCCATACTATTTAATTTGGCGCTGGAGTACGCGATAAGAAAAAGCCGAATTGAGACACAAAACTGCATATATAACAAATCTAGTCAGGTTCTTGGCTATGCAGATGATATTGTGCTTCTCGGACGTAGAACAAGCGATATCAAGGATAGTCTCTCTCAGCTTGAAAGAAATGCTAAACGACTTGGATTATGCATTAACACCGGCAAGACTAAACTTTTAACAACATCCAGGAATATACCTCCCGGCAATCTGAATACTGGCGACTATGAAGTGGAACGTGTAGAAAACTTCAAATACCTCGGGTCTGTAATAACATCGTCAAATGACATGCAGGCAGATATTAAAGCCCGTGTCTCAGCCGCATACAGAGTTTTCTACGCATACTCAAAACTTTTGCGATCCAAACATCTTTCGCAGTCGTGCAAACTCACACTTTACAAAGCATTAATCCGACCTGTGCTCACATTTGGAAGTGAAAGCTGGACACTGACTTCCTCCGATTGTAGAATTCTATCAACATTCGAGAGGAAAGTCATACGAACAATTTATGGTCCATGTAAAGTTGCTGAAAATCAGTATAGAATCCGAATGAATCATGAAATCAGACAGCTTCTTGGAGGCTGCGATGTAATCGGATTCATTAAATCCAACCGGATTAGATGGTTTGGTCATGTAGAAAGGGCTCCATTGGAAAGAATGATAAAAAAAGCGTCCCAACAACAACCAGCTGGTGTTCGTCGAAGAGGAAGACCTAGACAACGCTGGCGTGACGACATCATCCAAGACCTTCATGATATAGGATGTCGAAACTGGGGTCAACTGGTCATGGAACGAGATGATTGGAAGCTGGTGGCACAGACGGCAAAATCCCTTCATGGGATGTAAACGCCAGAGAGAGAGAGAGAGGAATAATCAAATATCGACCCTTAGCTATCGTACCCGGACACGAATAGGAAACTGGAATGTCAGAACTCTGATAGAAGCATCGCGGTTAGCACAAGTTGAGAAAGTAATGAAAGAATATAACATCGAGATACTAGGACTCAGTGAAGTAAGATGGAAAAACAGCGGAGAGTTAATAACAACTGCAGGAAATTACATGATGTTCTCTGGTAAATCCAACACACATGAACAAGGCGTAGCAATATTAACAACACCTAACGCAAAGAAAGCACTTCTCGAATGGAAACCAATCAGTAGCAGAATAATAACAGCAAGATTCCAATCGAAAATTAGAAATACAACGATCATACAGACCTATGCACCTACCGAAGAAGCTGATGATGCGACAAAAGATGAATTCTACGAACAGCTCCAAGCAACGCTGGCTAGTGCACACCGAAATGACATCAAAATAATACAAGGTGATTTAAATGCCAAAATTGGAACCAACAACACCGGAATGGAATCAATCATGGGTAAACATGCACTAGAATCAACACGTAACAATAATGGAGACAGGCTCATCGATTGTTGTGTCACAAATCAACTATTCATAGGAGGCAGCAAGTTCCCACACAAGAACATACACAAATACACTTGGACATCACCAAATGGAAGAACCAAGAATCAAATTGATCACGTACTGGTGAATAAGAAGTTTCTATCCTCACTACAAGACGTCAGAGCAAAGCGAGGAGCAGACATACACTGCGACCAACCAACTGGTAATTGCAACATTCAAAATTAAACCAGCCGCTGTAAAACACAACAAGCCATTTCAGAGGAAATTCAACATCAACAGATTGAGCGACAAAAATACAAATAACATCTTCAAAGAGTCGCTCCAGCTCAATCTACCAAACAACGAAACCACCAGCATTGATGAAAAATGGGAACAAGTTAAAGAAGCTTACGTCAAAACTGCTACAGATGTGCTAAGATACCAAGACAAATCACGGAAACCATGGATTAGCGATGATACATACAGAAAATTGAAGAGCGTCGACAGCTCAAGTTGCAGTTGTGTCATCAGAACACAACAGAGATCCGCAACAAATATGAAAGTACAGCAAAACAAGTTAAAAAGATGGCAAGGAATGATCGCAGAAGATATACAGAAAGCATTCTCAAGACTGCGGAAACAGCAGCAGCTAATAGAAATATGCGCACACTACACAAATGCGTGAGAAAGGTCACCAACAAATATACAAACACTCCACCAATAAAGGATAAATCTGGTCAAACCCTCACAACACATGAACAACAGCTAAATAGATGGAAAGAATACTTCGAAGACAACTGCCACCAACATGAAGATAGTTTGCAGTCTCCGGATGACAACTATAACGAAACTATCAGCACCCATCCACCAACGGAACGGGAAGTTAGAGATGCCATACAGAAACTCAAGAATAACAAATCTGCTGGTACAGATAATATATCAGCAGAATTACTCAAAGCAGATGTAAACACAACAGCAGAAGCTCTAACACCACTATTAGCTGATGTATGGAACGAAGGTAAAATACCAACCAAATGGAAAGAAGGTTTAACCATAACAATCCCAAAGAAAGGTGATCTAAGAGAATGCAAAAACTGGAAAGGTATATCTCTGCTCAACACAATAATGAAAATACTAGCGATGATCATTCTCGAAAGAATATCTCCATCAATTAACACGAAACTAAGAAATGAACAAGCCGGCTTTAGACCAGGAAGGAGCTGTACCGATCATATCAACACAATCCGTATCATCATTGAGCAATCAAATGAATGGAATTCACCATTGTATCTCCTCTTCGTGGACTTCGAACGCGCCTTCGACTCAATCAACAGAAGCGCGATATGGAAGACACTTTGTGAAATGGGCATCCCGAAGAAAATAGTTGATCTAATCAAAGAAATGTATCGGGATGCTGGAAACAGAATACAATACAAAGGACAGCAAAGTGATGAATACTACAACCACCAAGGAGTGAGACAAGGCTGTGTACTATCCCCGCTACTATTCCTAATAGTACTAGATAGTATCATGAGAAAGCTCGATGATGCAAGTCCAAATGGAATCCAATGGAATACAACAAGACGGCTCAATGATCTAGACTACGCAGATGACATCTGTCTACTTACACACACATACGGACATGCAGCAGAAAATACAGAAGCTATCAACCCTTGCACATGAAGTTGGTCTCAACATTAATATCAGAAAAACAAAGGCTATGAGACTGAACACCAAAACGATAACACCAATTACCATCAACAATACACAAGTTGACGAAGTTGACAAATTTGTGTACCTTGGTTGTACTGTAGCAAAAACAGGCGGGACTGAAGAAGATATCAGTCAGCGTATTAACAAAGCCAGAAATACGTTCAATATGCTTCACAAGATCTGGAATGCATCCGTCCTGTCAAGAAAGACAAAGCTACGAATGTTCAATGCATGTGTCAAGTCAGTACTGCTGTATGGGTGTGAAACGTGGAAACAAACAAGAAAGATCACAAATAAACTACAGGTGTTTGTGAACAAATGCCTGAGAAGACTGATCAAATGCTTCTGGCCAAACACCATCAGTAACCAGGAACTTCTACGGCAGACAGAGCAGTTAGATATTGAGACCGAGATAAAACAAAGAAAATGGAGATGGATAGGACATACACTGAGAAAATCAGTCGAAGATGTTCCTAGAGTGGAATCCACAAGGTAAAAGGAGAGTTGGAAGACCACCCATGACATGGAAGAAAACGGTGCTAGCTGAAGCAAAACAAATTGGCAAGACATGGGGTGAACTGAAAGCGATTGCCCCCAACAGAGTTAGATGGTCCAGTCTAGTAGACGCCCTATGCTCCTAAATGGAGATAAAGAAAAAAAAAAAAAAAAAAAAAAAAAAAAAAAAAATGACCCAATACGTTGAGAAATGTCAACAAAGTGGGGGCAAGATTTTTCAAATCTTCTCATGCAAATTGATTAAAGAAAGAAAAAGGTTACTTTCATACCTTTCTATTCCACTCATTCTGATTAACTCATTCAAGCTATTTGCCATTCTATCTAATTTTAAGATTTTAGTCAGACCTCTTTTATTTTGTATTTTACACTCCGATTTGGTCATACACAGAGCACACATAGGAACTGTTTCGCACCACAGCACATCTTTATTTCAAATTATTTCCATTTGAATGCCGTTTGTTGAAGCAGTACAGGTTTTTGTAGTAAGATTTTTTCAAACCGCAATCTTTAGCTCCTTGCACTTTCTGTTTTTCACCTAACTTTTATTCTCTTCCACTTTTCCAAAAAAAAAATTCTGAAACATCCAGAGTGTCCTTTTTTCATGCACTATGGTTTGTTTATTAAAATTTTTCTTTTGTGCCAATTTCACAACATTTTTATTTACAGTGATCCATTGCTCTGGTATTTATTGTATAAACACTTCACACTACTATACTATCCTTGTAGTTGTTTATATAGTCCACAAATTCTCTCATCTAAAAGGATTACTTTATTTACACATTTCAATTTTAAATTAACTCAGAATTAATTATAGAAAGGCTTTTTTCCAGTTTGACAGCCACAACACTTCCAAATTCACATAATTGTCCCAATCTTTTCTTTTTACTGATAACTTTCTTTAATTTCACTGCTTGTCATTTTAACATTCTGTCTTAATGCAAATATGCCGATTAAAGTTCCCTCAAGCCATCCGTTTCTTTTCATACCATTTCTAGATCTCATTATTGCACCAAGCTTTCACTCAAATTTCTTACAGAAATTTCACTCATTTTCTGATTTCATTTTCAATTTTTTCCCGAGTTTGCGAAATTTTTTCAAGTAATCTCAGGTGACAAGTCGATCGAAAACATTGTTTTTCTAAATTTTAAATGGTTATCTGACACGATGGCTAGTCGCACGCTTTCCTGAGCATTTAGAGCATTTGACATTTTCTGATTCCTCTGCTACGCATCTACCACATACCAATGTGCACCGCAGGTTTGAGTTTCCAAACTTATGACAATTATAACATTCCAGATAATTCAGAACATACATCCCGTAAAAAACATAGAAACATAAAAATAAAACATAAAAATAAAAGCCGGTTTTAATATATTTATTGTGACGTTTGATTTTTTTCTATTTATTGTGAGGAATGTCATGTCAGAACATATATTAGTGTCAGTTCTCACTTCTGATTTCATAAGTTTGTGTTTTTTTTAGCGTCTGTCACTGTCACTATTTATTCTCTAAGCCACTTAATCTCTGTTTTCTGATTTTTGCTGTAAATCAGGGGAACAATGATACCTCTGTGGCGAACATCAAAACTAAAATCATTTCTCAAAAAAAATTTAAAATTTAGCAGGCGATGATTTCGTTAACATTTATTAAAAAAACAAAAAATATTTTTTTATTATTCGGATTTTGTTTTTTCCAAATAGTTTCGAGTTCTTAGCTTTCGTGTTAAATTAAAAATGTAATTCTCTATGTAAATTATATTTCATCGCCTCGCCATCAATTTGATTAATACAATAAGACAAATTTCATGTAACTTGTATAATCTATTTATAAATACAATTAAACTCTAAAATGTTATTGTGTTTTGAGAGAATTTAATTTATATTTGTGCTACTTAATAATGGTTCAAGACCATTAGTGAATGTGGAAGCTAGTCTACCTGAAGAAGTTTGGAAATAAATTTAATTCATGATATGGTTGTTACAACATTTTATCTGCTGCCTTTTGTGTTTACGTGAACATTATAATTGTTAAATCGTAATGAAGATTCAGCTTAATCATCGCATTCAAAGTAACTCATTATATTGAATACAACATCTCGTATCAACATATTCATCTCCTGGAGAATTCAACGCAACTAGCAGCCAGCCTTTATATTAAAATCTACCTCCACTCAACACAGTAACATCCAAACCTCCTTTAGGTGTATAAATCTAAATCAAAACTATGGAAAAATGATGATTGTAGGCTGTCACAAATTACATTGCAAAAATCGGTCAATTCAACAATCTGTAGTCATCCTGTCGCTTTGAAAAATGCAACGCACTATATTATATTATATAACACCAAAGATAAACATGATCGAAAGCCTAAACATCATGACGATCATACACATAGTAATGGTCCAAATACATGTGCAGAATTCTGCATGCAGCGAAATTAGAACATGTGTTGTTATATGAGAGCAATTACATGTAAATTCTGCATGCAGAAAAATTCTGCAAGATATCTCTAATTCTAATTTCGCTGCACAGAGGCAGTGCTACCACAATCAAAAAAACAAAAACTACTTGAAAACTCAGATAAAAATGGATGATTTTGACATTTTGTTTGAAAATGAATTATTTTTTTTATAACTCATAAAAATGAATCATATTTTTTTGAAAATGAAATTATTTTTGTTATGATTATTTGTTTATAAAGATATTCAAATATTCTAAATAATCCAAATTATAAAATAATTAAAACTAATATTGTTAATAAATAAATTTTTGGGAAAGGATTATCGGTAACAGTGGTATGTCTATGTTATTTGAACTTAAATTTTAATTTAGACATAAACGTTTTTACAGGCAACGATTCAATTATTTTCTTCTATCTTTTAACTAAAAAGACAGTTTTCTTTAAATTGCGACAACTTTCACTTATAACTATTTCATAATACGTAAGAACACGAACTGTTATTGTTACGAAAATTCTGCACGTCAAATATATAAAAATTCTGCACATCTATTTTAGATGCAGATATGCATGCAGCACTGCGTGCAGACTTTCTGCACATGTATTTGGACCATAACCAATTATAATTAAATCATCCGGTATACCATAATCTTTAAAATCAGCACTTGATGCTCGTATATATATGTTGCTCGTTGAAATAAATTCATTACACTTGTGTACATATTGACGAAGAGCCAATTTGTATGCGCCAATTTGCAAATTAAACTAAACACATTAATTTTAGACAATTTCTCGTTGACTTTGTTTAATGTGAAAAACTTTTGAAAAATTCGTAATCATCCTTTCTTCACATTAATTTTAGCCACCAGCGAGCTAATTTTTTTTTAACACTGGTATAGAAAAACATCGGTTTCGCTTTTTTCGAAGTCGTTTTCTAAAACAAACTCGTTCATATTAAGAAACTTACAAAAAATACTATTTTTTTTTAATAAATAAAAATGTTGAAGTCTATTTTATTTATTTTAGTAAAAATGTTAATCCACAAAAATAAGTTAATAGAGTGCCCACAATGAGCTTAACTAGTTTCCACACAAAAAATTAATCTTCAAAACACATTTAATCAGTTAAAATAAAAAAGCTCGTGGCACTACTGATAACAACTAAACTTTTTGATAAAAATTTACCTAATGTTCTGATCACACAATTTGATCAAATTTATAGCTAGATTATCTGTATCTTTTGTTTCTTTCTAATTATACTTTCATCACACACAAATCATTTAATTTACAATTTCCCTCGATATAAAATTCTAGTCAAACCATTTTCATATATAATCTCAATAAACAACAATTATACTTTTTATAAATTTGAACAACCGTATTATAACTACGTTTATGTAATATGACGAAAGCTTCACATAACCAAATTTTTATTATTCATGTAGATAGAAACATGTGTTACTGCTAGTGTGGCGCAACAAACCAATTAACTGACAAAGTGATAAAAATTGGTTGATTAACCCATGAATGTTTTTATGTTTGTTGACATGAATTATGAGATAATGAATTGTTTTTATGATGTTGTTTTGTAGATAGCTTTGATTCTTATTTTATGGTAAGATTCGAACCAGGCTGTCGTTATAGTACTACGTATGACGTAATTCTTCGTTTAAATTAAGTAGAAAATGTACCATCATGAATAATAAGAACTGAATCAAAATATGTACCTGACAGAGCTCCAGACAATTGTAGCTGACAATGCGTCATGTATCAGAATATCTCAAATGTAATTGTTTTTATTATTTCTAATCTGGGCGACCCGACACAGATATACCACCCCAAAAATCTTGACACTGTGTATATAAGCCATAATTTTATCTGTTGTACTAGTGAATTACAAATAAAAATAAAACTTTTTTCATTAAACACGTGTGAAGACTAGCCATCTTCTTCTCATTGATACAGTCAATTTTGCGATTTTAAGAAGTTTTTATTTTTTATTATGACTATTCTTTTTAATTACTTCACCACAATTTTAAATTGTGTGAAGTAATGCAATCTATCGTTAAAAAAAAAATCTTACCCAAATTTTATTTTTTCTTTTGTTTTGGACCATCCTCTATCTAAATAGCCAAAAAAAAAATTTGGTGTACGTCTGTGTGTGGGTGGGTGGGTGCGTGGTTGAGTTTTCTGCATAGGATCTTAATGAAATTTTGGCAAATGATACAAGTTCACTTGAAAATGGAAGATCTGGATTCATTTCAAATTTGGACAAAATGGCGGGGGTCTCCCGAACACCTCTAAGTTTAAATCTTGAATAACTTCTGATCCCGAGCTATGATCTTATTGAAACTTAGTATATGAGGTTTTAGTACTGTTTCCAATATTTCTGCATACCAACTTCCCGTTTGTCACTTCCAGTTAAAAAGTTTTTTTTCAGGTGTTTATCCGTACTGTGGCCTACAATTACCGATCGATTTTCATGAAACGTTGCGAAAAGCTTTTAAATAACATGAGAAAGATTTTATCAGCTTTTGGAGCACATTGGATGAAGGGTTGGGGGGTCCACCATACAACAGGTGGTTTTTTCCACAAAGTTTTTATGTTTGATGGGAGCATAAAACATTCATTCGTGAATGAATTTTGATGACACTTTGGAAAAAGATGCAAACATGTATGACAAAGAACTGATTAGTTTTTGAGCGATAGTGAACAAAGTGGTGGGGGGTCCCTGGAGCACCTGTTTTTTTGAAAGCTCTATAACTTCTGTACCTGATAAGCGAATTGGTTGAAACTTGGTACATGAGTATGTAGTACGGTTTAAAATAGTTCTGCATCCCAACTTCCGGTTTTTTACTTCCGGTAAACATTTTTTTTTTGTACTTTTTTGAAGTTTTTTCGGTGACTTTATGCACACTACAGCCTACAATAATGAAGTGATTATGATGAAACTTATGGAATAGGGTTTCAATTAGTGTGAAAAGATAATTATCATGTTTTGGGACACATTGATCAAAGTGGTGGGGGGTCTACCATACAAATGCTGACTTTTCACACTTTGTTTTTAAAGTTTGTTGGGAGCATACAGACTTCATTCATTAATCAATTCTAATGACACTTTGGAAAAAGATGGAGACTTAAATGACAAGGAACTGATTAGTTTTTGGACAATATTGGGATAAGTGGTACGGGGTCTCCCGAACACCTGTTTACTGTGTCAGCATTTTTTCAATGTTTGTTGGGAGCACACAGCATTCGTTCATGAACCAATTTTGATGATACTTTGGAAAAAAATGCAAACATGTATGGCAAAGAACTGATTAGTTTTTGAGCGATAGTGAACAAAGTGGTGGGGGGTGTCCCATACACCTGTTTTTTTAAAAGCTCAATAACATCTTACCTGATAATCGAATTGGATGAAACTTTGTACATAAGCATTTAGTATGATTTGCGAAAATTCTGCATCCCAACTTCCGGTTTTTTACTTCCGGTAAAAAAAAATTTTTTTTAATTGTTGGCAGTTTTTTCAGTATCTTTATGCACACTACAGCCTACAATAATGAAGTGATTATGATAAAACTTATGGAAAGGTTTCAATTAGTGTAAGAAGATAATTATCATCTTTTGGGACACATTGATCAAAGTGGCGGGGGATCTACCATACAACTGCTGACTTTTCACACTTGGTTTTTAAAGTTTGTTGGGAGCATACAGATTTCATTCATTAATTTATTTCAATGACACTTTGAAAAAAGATAAAGACTTTATTGACAAAGAATTGACTAGTTTTTGGACAATATTGGGATAAGTGGTGGGGTCCTCCCAAACACCTGTTTATTGTTTCAATGTTTGTTGGAAGCATGCAACATTCGTTCGTTAAGTAATTTTGATTGCACTTTGCAAAAAGATGCAAACATGTATGGCAAGGAACTAATTAGTTTTTTTAGCGATAGTGAACAAAGTGGTAGGGGGTCCTCCAAGCACGTGTTATTTTGGAAGCTCAATAACTTCTGTACCTGATAATCGAGTTGGATGAAATTTGGTACATACACATTTAGTACGGTTTACAACAGTTCTGCATCCTAGCTTCCGCTTTGTCACTTCCGATAAAATTTTTTTTTACTTTTTCTCGTACAACAGAATTTATGTTTGTTGGGATACTACTGCCTGCTTTAATATTTTTATTATTAGAACTACGAAGTCCATAATATTGGTTAGCTTTTAATTAAAGTATTTTATGGATATTAGCTCATTACATATCCAGAACACTATGTTTCCAGAGCTGTGGTGAAGTCAGCCAGCGTCGCAATATTTTTTTTTTTTTTCTACAATGTTTTTTAATAATGTTCTTTCGTTTTTATTTTTCAGTTAAATTTTGTAAATTAGTTTATTTTTTCTTTTTTGATAAGATGAAAATGATAATAAAAAATTTAATAAATAATATTCTAACATTCCAATTATTTTTGTCAGGGCAGTCTCCTTTTTTTCTCTCAAAACTTTTATATTTATATTATATTATACTCTATATTATTTATAAAATACTTTTCATTATTCGAAATCATCTTTGTACATTTAGCATATACAAAATCCACCAATTCTATCATTCTAGAGCGTATAACCATGTCTTAACCCTTCGTAAAGTACAAAAGGATCACTCTATCGTTACTGTTGTTACGGAGTATGCAAGTGCAATAAGTAATAAGAAAATAATTGACTAAACTTGAATCTAAAAGACACATGTTGATAAGAAAATGAGCAGTGACATTATAAGTCCCACTCCCACCCCTAAGATACTCCCAGTCCTTTAAAACATAATATTCTGAAGAGGAGACGAGTCGCTATATGTCTCGTTTATTCGCCTTCCTCTTTTGCAGTACGAATATTTTCAAATTTCAACGGTATTTCATGAGCTAAGTTATAGCGTTATTGAAATGAGCACTGGGCGGATAGTTTTTTTTGCCTCCTGATTGTAAGCCCTCAAAAAATATAATTATGAGTATAAGACGGTACGTCGTAAGAAGTTTCACCAAATTTTCTATAACTTTAATTATAAAATAGGCAGGGAAAGGTAGTTTAAAATTTTAAGATAGTGACGTACTGCCCTTTTGGCATTGGTGGCATCTTAATCGACTCGTAAAACAAACATTTTTTGTCGACCTCCAGTCACAAAATGTTCTCCCAAACAAATTAAACGAATTTTGTTTAGTTAACAAGAAAAATTTAACAGTTGTAAGTCTATTTATAATTAAAATATTCCAAACACAATTATATTATAACTACCAGCAAACTTTTTTCACTTCTGCTATTACGTTTTTTTCTAAGTTCAAAAGTTAAGTTGATTAAAAATTATTCTGTTATTTGTTATCAAATCAAAATATTAACAAATGTCGGAATTATTATGAATGAGCAAATATAAACGTTTATAAATATAAATATTGTATAGGGTGATTGTGTATTTTGTTTACTTATCATTCCATTATTTTCCCAAATAGATCAACTTTTATTGTCTTTAAGTAAAAATATTTACACAAATTATTCATCAAATCGATTGATGGCGACTGATGACCGATTTGGTTTTATCAGTTGGATCAGTTTTGTAACCGGTGTACTTGGGATTGATATCGTTCTTTGTTTTACTGCATTGACCATACATTTCGACGACAGCTTACTTTTCGGTTATTTGTTCTTATAGAGCTTGTGACCTTTAAATAAGATGACCAGAGGCGCGTTCCATTGAAAATCAAACTTACTCAAATTTGCTTTGATCTACTCTTCCTCGAACATGTTGTGTAGTTGAAAAGCAGTTTATTATTCGATTTTATTTAAATCAGTTATAAACTTGTTTTGGTATTTTTAATAATAAAATGGACCAGTCAGATCTAAATATCAGCCCAAAATAAAAAATTTTGATAATAATAAAATTGTGTGGTTTCTTTTGAAAAATTTTCAAATTTTTGGCGTTCCATTGACCATTGGTGATCTACTCAAAAGCTGCTTTGAGCAGCTATTTTGTTTCAAAGGAATGCATGTCAGATTATTTTCAAACCAAAAGATGACATGTTTTTGTCAATATATTGAAAATAATTTTTTTCGTTTATTAAAATTAACTGAGACTGACTTGTCTCAACACATTTAATTGAAATTTGAGTCTTGAAATGTCCGTATATTAATACTTAATCTTATATATTAATACGCTAAATAAAAACTTTGTACAGCCTAAGGCTTTTTTATTCGAATTTTGATTCATTTCAAATTTTTACTGCTAACTGATATTAGTGTAACTTAGATTTGACAGATTTTTGGGATTTTTCGGATCATAAATAAAAAAGTTATAGACGAATTAAAATGTATTTTTGAATTCAACGGCCTCCCACATACAATATGAAAATGAAATTGCCCAAGTATATATTTTGTTCTCACAAAAACCCTAAGCAGGCTACAGACCTTCAATCAATTTGTTAATCAATTCGAAAACGAAAAAAAACGAAAACAAACGAAATAAAATTTAGTGTAAAAATCCCCTAAATTTTATTTCGTTTATTTTCGTTTTCAATTGATTGACAAATTGATTGAAGGTCTGTAGCCTGCTTTAAGAGAAAAAAAAACACGAAACAACAAAAACAAAATAAGAAAATTTAGTTTATGAAATGCTTTTGCCCCATAAACGTATTATTTTTCTTTGTTTTTAAATATTATTAGAGACAGCAAATTTTTCTTATATTTTCAGTTATTATTATTTTTATGATTTTCGAAATAAGAAAATTTAGTTTATGAAATGCTTTTGGGGGGGGGGATAAACGTATTATTTTTCTTTGTTTTTAAATATTATTAGAGACAGCAAATTTTTCTTATATTTTCAGTTATTATTATTTTTATGATTTTCGAAATAAGAAAATTTAGTTTATGAAATGCTTTTGGGGGGGATAAACGTATTATTTTTCTTTGTTTTTAAATATTATTAGAGACAGCAAATTTTTCTTATATTTTCAGTTATTATTATTTTTATGATTTTCGAAATAAGAAAATTTAGTTTATGAAATGCTTTGGGGGGGGGGGGATAAACGTATTATTTTTCTTTGTTTTTAAATATTATTAGAGACAGCAAATTTTTCTTATATTTTCAGTTGTTATTATTTTTATGATTTTCGAAATAAGAAAATTTAGTTTATGGAATGCTTTTGGGGGGGATAAACGTATTATTTTTCTTTGTTTTTAAATATTATTAGAGACAGCAAATTTTTCTTATATTTTCAGCCATTATTATTTTTATGATTTTCGAAATAAGAAAATTTAGTTTATGAAATGCTTTTGGGGGGATAAACGTATTATTTTTCTTTGTTTTTAAATATTATTAGAGACAGCAAATTTTTCTTATATTTTCAGTTATTATTATTTTTATGATTTTCGAAATAAGAAAATTTAGTTTATGAAATGCTTTTGGGGGGGGAAAAAAGTATTATTTTTCTTTGTTTTTAAATATTATTAGAGACAGCAAATTTTTCTTATATTTTCAGTTATTATTATTTTTATGATTTTCGAAATAAGAAAATTTAGTTTATGAAATGCTTTTGGGGGGGATAAACGTATTATTTTTATTTGTTTTTAAATATCATTAGAGACAGCAAATTTTTCTTATATTTTCAGTTATTATTATTTTTATGATTTTCGAAATAAGAAAATTTAGTTTATGAAATGCTTTTGGGGGGATAAACGTATTATTTTTCTTTGTTTTTAAATATTATTAGAGACAGCAAATTTTTCTTATATTTTCAGTTATTAATATTTTTATAATTTTCGAAATAAGAAAATTTAGTTTATGAAATGCTTTTGGGGGGGAGAGGGGTATAAACGTATTATTTTTCTTTGTTTTAAATATTATTAGAGACAGCAAATTTTTCTTATATTTTCAGTTATTATTATTTTTATGATTTTCGAAATAAGAAAATTTAGTTTATGAAATGCTTTTGGGGGGGATAAACGTATTATTTTTCTTTGTTTTTAAATATTATTAGAGACAGCTAATTTTTCTTATATTTTCAGTTATTATTATTTTTATGATTTTCGAAATAAGAAAATTTAGTTTATGAAATGCTTTTGGGGGGATAAACGTATTATTTTTCTTTGTTTTTAAATATTATTAGAGACAGCAAATTTTTCTTATATTTTCAGTTATTATTATTTTTATGATTTTCGAAATAAGAAAATTTAGTTTATGAAATGCTTTTGGGGGGGGAAAAAAGTATTATTTTTCTTTGTTTTTAAATATTATTAGAGACAGCAAATTTTTCTTATATTTTCAGTTATTATTATTTTTATGATTTTCGAAATAAGAAAATTTAGTTTATGAAATGCTTTTGGGGGGGATAAACGTATTATTTTTATTTGTTTTTAAATATCATTAGAGACAGCAAATTTTTCTTATATTTTCAGTTATTATTATTTTTATGATTTTCGAAATAAGAAAATTTAGTTTATGAAATGCTTTTGGGGGGGATAAACGTATTATTTTTCTTTGTTTTTAAATATTATTAGAGACAGCAAATTTTTCTTATATTTTCAGTTATTAATATTTTTATAATTTTCGAAATAAGAAAATTTAGTTTATGAAATGCTTTTGGGGGGGAGAGGGGTATAAACGTATTATTTTTCTTTGTTTTTAAATATTATTAGAGACAGCAAATTTTTCTTATATTTTCAGTTATTATTATTTTTATGATTTTCGAAATAAGAAAATTTAGTTTATGAAATGCTTTTGGGGGGGATAAACGTATTATTTTTCTTTGTTTTTAAATATTATTAGAGACAGCTAATTTTTCTTATATTTTCAGTTATTATTATTTTTATGATTTTCGAAATAAGAAAATTTAGTTTATGAAATGCTTTTGGGGGGATAAACGTATTATTTTTCTTTGTTTTTAAATATTATTAGAGACAGCAAATTTTTCTTATATTTTCAGTTATTATTATTTTTATGATTTTCGAAATAAGAAAATTTAGTTTATGAAATGCTTTTGGGGGGGGAAAAAAGTATTATTTTTCTTTGTTTTTAAATATTATTAGAGACAGCAAATTTTTCTTATATTTTCAGTTATTATTATTTTTATGATTTTCGAAATAAGAAAATTTAGTTTATGAAATGCTTTTGGGGGGGATAAACGTATTATTTTTATTTGTTTTTAAATATCATTAGAGACAGCAAATTTTTCTTATATTTTCAGTTATTATTATTTTTATGATTTTCGAAATAAGAAAATTTAGTTTATGAAATGCTTTTGGGGGGATAAACGTATTATTTTTCTTTGTTTTTAAATATTATTAGAGACAGCAAATTTTTCTTATATTTTCAGTTATTAATATTTTTATAATTTTCGAAATAAGAAAATTTAGTTTATGAAATGCTTTTGGGGGGGAGAGGGGTATAAACGTATTATTTTTCTTTGTTTTTAAATATTATTAGAGACAGCAAATTTTTCTTATATTTTCAGTTATTATTATTTTTATGATTTTCGAAATAAGAAAATTTAGTTTATGAAATGCTTTTGGGGGGGATAAACCTATTATTTTTCTTTGTTTTTAAATATTATTAGAGACAGCTAATTTTTCTTATACTAGGAGGGCCCGGCGTGCTTCGCTACGCTTGTAAATAAAGTTTTTGCGTAGACATTTTGTTGACGTAGAAGCAATTATTTCAAAAAGTGGTAATGAGATATGCTAGCATATAATTTTTAATTTTTCTTTTTAAATATATGAATGAAAAATAATCAGAACTCTAGCTGATCAGTTCGGATACATGAAAAATTAGCGATCAAATAAGCTTACTTGAAAACTTATTTGATCGCTAATTTTTCATATATCCGAACTGATCAGCTAGAGTTCTGATTATTTTTCATTCATATATTTAAAAAGAAAAATTAAAAATTATATGCTAGCATATCTCATTACCACTTTTTGAAATCATTGCTTCTACGTCAATAAAATGTCTACGCAAAAACCCTTACGCCGGGCCCTCCTAGAAAATAAAAATACTCTTTCCACCGACGCGTTTGGTCCTGGTAGACCAAAAAGGAATTCTAATAAGTTTTAAAATTTCGGAATAAGTAATGCATTAATTATCAAAATAATTGAATATTTTGACTTATAGGTCATGCTCAAATTGTTTTTCATTCCTCATTGACAGCTTTTTATAATCACGATACATATTAGTTTTTCTAATTGCATTAATTCATAAATATGCGATATGATAAAAAAGATGACAAGAGATGTTGATTTTTGTAAAAGATGACAAAAAGATGGCATCATTTTAAAAGATGGCAATCCTTCGTAAGAGATGACTGTCATCTTCAAAAGATGACGTCTGGTCACCTTACCTTTAAAAATGTTCCTGGGGAAACAAATATTTTAATTAAAACTTTTTTCACATAAAAATTAAAAACCAGAAATTTTCAGATAAGTGCAAAACTCCAAAAACCATTCAGTCATCTTTGCATTTCAAAGTATTGTGTCATAAAGCAGCCTCGAAATTTGCTATATCAATTTAAATGGAATCAAATGATGCAAAATGAATAGAATTGAACTAAATTACAAAAATATAGAAGTCGAAAATAATTGCATTATTAAAAGATTTAATTATCATCTGTATTTATTTCATCTTAATTCTAAATCAATTCAATGTCATTTATATAAATTTTTTAATATTTTGAAACCAATTAATAAAACTTCCTATTTTGACATAATTTAATTTAAATGATTTAAAAAAAATGGAATTTTTCCTATACTTTAAAATTTTTAAATGGAGCAAAACAAATATACCTAAATTTAAATCTTAAAAAATTAAATTATCGCTAATCGTATTCAACGATTTTAATTAATTTATCATGCAATTAAAAATAAATATTGCATGAGAAATTAATAAACAAAAAACGAATAAAGATTAAATTTTAAACTTTTATTCCGTTCAAACGTTATCATAATAAAAACATGCGTGACAAGGACATCTATAAACCAGAACATTGCCAAATTTATAGTGCTGAAAGTAAATAGAAAATATTGCATAACAAGGACATCTGTTATATTTTGTACAGTTATATTTTGATACAGAAAAATATGGAGGGGCTGAAATCTCACAGCTCTGAGATATCAAGACTTCGGTCTGGGTAAAGGATTTTGATATAGTTTTCGGCAAAAAACTTTCACGAGGACATGGTTTTTAGTTTTGGACAGCGATGTATATCAAACATAACTCTTTGTTAAAGTACAAGTATTTTTTAACTCTGTTTAAAAATTTATTACAAAACTAACACGAAACATCAATACGTTGCCGGAAAATTATAATCAAAATTCCAAAAATATTGTTAAATTAAATAAAATCAAACTTTTTCTAAAAATATTCCAAAAATTCTTACAAAATCAAAAATTAAAACTTTTCCCGAAATTCTAAAAATATTGCAAAAATTATTACAAAATCAAAAATACAAACTTTTTCAAAATTCCAAGAATATTTCAAAAACTATAACAAATTCAAAAATTTCCGTGTCCAATTTCATTTTCAATTACATTTACGTCATAAAAACAGCTACATTTTTTTTTCCAAAAAATTGGCTAAAAAATAAATGAAATCATTTTTTGACACACTTGACATTATTTTTTGACAAACTTATAATGCCATAATTCTCAATAATAATAATAAAATTCATTTCCAACAAACAAACAATTTTATTTTTTTTTCTAAAAAATTAGGTAAAAAAATAAATAAAAATCTTTCTTTTGACACACTTGACAACATTTTGTTGACAAACTTATAATGCAATAATCTAGTTTTTGATCTCACATACCTATCCCTACCATCAAGATTTCTCCAAATTTAATGTTCCTACTCGTAATCACTTAAAATGAACGTTTTTTAAGCCAAAAAAATGAAAATTTGCTATTTTTGACACACATAATGATTTTTTTGACACACTTCTGGTACAGCTATCGAACACCGCGTCCTTTCAGACCTGTCCCTTGAGACAAACATTTTTTTTTTGCTTTTTTAGAATCAGGAGGTCCTAAAACGTCGAGAAATGTCAAAAAAAGTGGGGACAAGAATTTCACTTTGAGCTCATGAATGTAATACTTAGGTCTTTCAGACCGAAGTAACTTAGTAAAATGCTTCTTTTTAATAGTTACAATTTTTGCGCAAAACAACATTTAACCCCTTAAGGTTTTATTTGTTTAAATAAATTTTATGTTGGAACGAACTACTTGTTTGAAAAATTTTGTGCCGGAAAAAATTATTTAAAAAAAATGTTCTGATTTTCTTGAAACTTTGATGATAGTTTAATAAAATTAAATTAATATGTATTGTTTTTTATTTTTTCACTAGTTTTTTATTTTTTCACTAGTTTTTTATTTGTTTACTAGAAACAGGGTGGCTCGAAATTTGTTAACAAATTTAGAAATAATAAAGTTAAAAGTTAAATTGTGTTCGAACGGTTGAACCGATTTTAATAATTTTTGTTTTGTTTGAAAGGTACTTCAGTGAGGCTTTGTAAAAATATTATACGGATTAAAAAAAAATTTATATTTATATATGTATTTTGTATTTTAATTTTGTTTTTTCAAACCTTGCAATTTCAAAAAGTACTTTATTTTACTTCGGTCTGAAAGACCTAAAGACCTATTCATGAGCCAAAAGTGAAACTCTTACCCCCACTTTTTTTGGCACTTCTCGGCGTTTTAGGACCTTCTGATTCTAAAAAAGCAAAAAAAAAATGTATGTCAAGTGTGTCAAAAGAAAGATTTTTATTTATTTTTTTACCTAATTTTTTGGAAAAACATAAAACTAATAATTTGTATGACATGAAATTTTATTATTATTATAGATAATTATGGCATTATAGGTTTGTCAAAAAAATAATGTCAAGTGTGTCAAAAAATGGTTTCATTTATTTTTTTAGCCAATTTTTTGTAAAAAATTTTTTTATTTTTTTATGACGTAAATGTAATTGAAAATGAAATTGGACGTAGAAAATTTTGAATTAGTTATAGTTTTGAAAATATTTTTGGAATTTTAAAAAAGTTTGTATTTTTGATTTTGTAATAAATTTTGCAATATTTTAAGAATTATGGAAAAAGTTTTAATTTTTGATTTGTAAAAAATTTTGGAATATTTTTAGAATTTTGAAAAATTTTCAATATTGATTTTATTATAATTTTTGGAATTTTGAAAAAAATTTCAATTTGCGATTTTGTAATAATTTTTGCAATATTTTTAGAATTTTGGAAAAAGTTTGAATTTTTAAGAATTTTTGGAATATTATTGGAATTTAGAAAAAGTTTAAATATTTGATTTTATTCTAATTTTGGAATATTTTTGGAATTCTGAAAAAAGTTTCAATTTTTGATTTTATTATAATTTATGCAATATTTTTAGAATTTTGAAAAAAATATAGTTTTTGAATTTTATATATAGTTTTAGAGTTTTGGGAAAAGTTTTAATTTTTGATTTTGTAAGAATTTTGACAATATTTTAGAGTTTTCATATCATTTATTTTCAATAGAAAAATAACCTCTACATAGCACCTTCGAAAGCGAGCTACCGGAAAAAATCCCGTTGGAGTTGTTAAATAGGCGTTAACATTTTGAAATAAAACTCCTGTGTTGGTCCTAAATAAACTAAAATAAAAGTGTATAAAAAATCAATAGGTCCTACTAATTCTACATTATATATTCTATATATTTTTTAAATAGAATATTTAGGTTCTAATCAGTATTTTGATACTTATTGGTCATAGAATGTCATGACTGCTCTCAATGATGTCTGATGGAAAACTGAAATTATTTAATTTCTAATTTTAACTAAGTAAAGTACATGATTGGAATCGAAATTGATCGTAAATAGTTTTTAAAGATTAAAATGAGATGTTCATTTTGTAGTTGATAGAATTGATAGGACTTTCCAAGTTTTTAGAATATGATAAGTATTTGGTAGGGTGTTGATTTAGGTGTTTGTTTAGGTGTAAAGTAGTATTATGAGAATCATGAGTTTGAAAATAGTTTTTTGAGATTCTAATTAGATGTTAAATAGTATTTGAGAACGCCTACTACTTAAATCGTAGTTGAAGTTCGACTCGGGACATATTTGAATTAATTTTGTGCTTAGAATAATAATTTAAAAACAAATTTCATAACAGTAATATAAAAAATTTTATTTATTAATATTACTACAGTCACAAAATAAGATTGAACTAATAGTCGTTCAGGGTGTGATATTTTTCGAAACACTCAGGAACGTGTAGTGCAACAAGACACTGTTTGCACTCCCATGTTGTTTCGCTCCTTTTGTAATGCTTTCTGCATACTTTACATTCTCTTGATGGATGTCTTTTCTTGGTTGTTGGAGAAATATGCTGTGGAAAATGTGCCCATTGCTTAGCTTGCAGTCTAAGAGGTGTATCGCCTTGTGATTGCCGTCACCGTATTTTATAGTTTGAAACAGGTATGTTTTTTAATAGACGTTCTGCGATATCCAGGCGAAAGTCTACAATATGCATCTTTTTTTTGGGATTGAAGCGTTTCAACTTACAAAATATGACATAGCTATTGAAAAGTGCTATATCCATCGTATAAAAAAACATTTTTTTGTAACCTTTCATAAATTTTTTCATAATAGAGAAACATGATATAACTTGGTCTTGCCGATCTACACCTCCCATTCCTTTATTATATTCTATAATACAGGCTGGCTTTATAACTTTATAGAGTTCTTTTTTTTTCTTATCCAATATTTTTTTTCCCGTATCAATCATTTCTGAATTTTTATGCTTCGTAGAGAGCAAGTAAACGTCCTTCTTATCCTTCCATTTCAAAGCTAATAATCCATTAGCAGATTGGATAGCCACCTCTCCTCTTTTTAATTTTTGTTCACCTAGCGTCTTTGGCATGTTTTTTCTATTGGATCTGACAGTACCTATAACATTCGTTTTTTTTTTCAATAAATTCAAAAATAATTGTGGTGAAGAATACCAATTATCTAAAAATATACTATATCCTTTGCCTAAAAATGGTTTCACCATTTTCATAACAACATTCTCTGATGCACTTATAGTGGGACAATCTTATCATTTCCGGTATAAATTTGAAAGCCACTGCAATATCCTGTTTTGGATTCACAGATTTTATAAAACTTGATGCCAAACCTAGCTCTTTTCGATGGATTGAATTGTATATACGAAAGTCTACCTTTGAACTTCATTAGTGATTCATCCAGTGATAACATTTCCTCAGGAGAGTATATTTTTGGGAATATTTCATTGAAATATTTTACAACGCTATCGACTTTTTCGAGTTTATTTGACTTTGCCGCATTGTCATTATTAGTGAAGTGAAGAAATCGCGTTATTTGTTTGAATCTTTTGTATGGCATTGTCTTTCTGTATATAGGTGTCTCAATTATTATTTTTTTTGACCAATTCATATGTACGGCTGATTTCTTCACTTGAGACATAAGTATGCATAACGCAAAATAAATTTGCATTTCATCGCTGGTAGTGCTAAACCAATCTTTATCAATAATTTTTTGTTTATCACCAGATAATGTCTGATTTGCGTATGTATTCGTTTCGTCTGCTAGCATTTCCCAAAAACCTTTGTTGAAAAATTCGTAGAATACATCTAAACTCGAAACATTTTGTCCTAATCTAAGTAGATTTGTTGAGTTTATTCCCACCATTTCTGTAAAATCCCATATTTTCGGAATATTATCTCTCCCTTCCCACTGAATGTTATTCGTAATTATTTCGTCAGATGTAGAAACATTCATAGCAAAACTGTCTAAATCTTCGCTTTCTGAGCTACTCAATATTATCATTCGTTTACCTTGTTTTTTAACACCAAATTCACTGTCGCCACTGAACATGCTGCCTTCACTTGCGTAGTTTTCATCAAAATCACTTTCGCATATATATGTAATATTTTTTTTTTTAGTGTACATTTTTTAATGTTTTACAAAAATACTTTTGAAAAACTATACGTGACCGTTTGACGTATATATCACTTTTGAAATTAGTTATTACTTTTGTAATGAGAAATATAAAAATTGAAGTCAAGTGATTATTAGAATTTTTTACTCGCCTACATATTAAAGTGTTACTTTATTAGTGTGATTTGCGGCTTTAAAGTATCACTTTTCAACTATTTATTTTGTTGTCATAGCTACGTCCAAAAAAGTAAAAAGCATTTGTATTTGTTTAAATTCTATGAAAAATAAATTTTTTTATCAAAGCAACCCTTAAATTCAAAATTTCATTATCCAATTAAAATAGTTGTTATCATTTGTTGTCATAGTTACACAATAATTTAGAAAAAATAATAAATATTTTGTCAAAGGTTACTTGTTCCACATATTTTTATTTTAAAATTTATGAAAAGTTATAATTTTAATTTAGAATAAACAACTTTTCTTAAAATATTTTGCTTGCGGCGAATAAAAAATAGTATATGATGCACGGACGTAAGCTATTTTGGACTAGGGTTTCTCATTTCCCGTAAAAATTTAAATCTTGGGAAGCCGGGACAAAAAATATTGAAATCCCGGGAAACGCTAAAAAGCTAGCTTTTTCTAATTGGGTGGTAGAAAAATGTGCAAAATTAAAACAGCACAAAAATTGCGCTATTGATTTTTAAATTTCCATTATTTTTAATTAAAAAAACTTCAAAAATTAAATAAAAAAGAATACATAAAAACAAAACAAAAATAAATTCAAAAAATACTAATTTTAAACCAATTTTTCAAAAAACTAGGTTGTCAATATCGCCATCACTCAATTTTGTCCGAATTTTCGTGACAAAACGTCCATTGAACCATCCGCCCAAGAGAACCATTAAACATAAATTAAGAGAAATGAAGCGCAAGTTTTAGGTATATTTCTCAGAAAAATCTACCTATTTAAAATTTGATTGGTTTTAATTTGTTGTGTTTATAGGTGTCAAAAAAACCATACAAAAAAACCATGATACCATATGTGTCAAAAAAAAACATTTTCCTAATTTTGAACGAAATTAATTACTACAGAGGGAAAAGAATTAAAAACTACTCGATTTTCGAGTGAGAAAACTGTTAATATCTTTGAAAAAAGTACAAAAAAATGTTAATAAAAATTAGCGGGATACGCGGGATCCCGGGATGAAATCCCGGGAAAACGGGATGAAAATTTACCCCCCGGATCCCGGGAAAACGGGATCCTGTTTGAGAAACCCTATTTTGGACTTAATGTGGGTGAAAATCTCGGCTAGCGCCTCGTTTTGCAAACTCCACATCCGTCCAAAATCTTTAGCTTTACGTCCTAGTTATATTATTTTCAAATGCCTTTTTCTCAAAACAAACTACGCTTGTCTGTAATTTCAGTATGTTTTGAGTAAATAATAAATCTTTAAAAAATATAAAAATGAAAGAGAACGAAAAGGTACTTTTTGAAATCGCCATTTTTGAAAAATTAAAATTAAAAAAAACCATTTAAAATATGAATACTTTTTGTTGAAGGCCTCACTAAGTACCTTTTAAACAAAAAAAATCCATTAAAATCGGTTCACCGATTCGAGCACAATTTTGAAATCAAGTCAAGTGATTCAAAGAATTTAATTTATATTATTGTCACGAGTGTAACTCGTGATTGTTTCACAAAGTAAAATAAATGTCTACGAGTCAGACTCGTGATTGTTTCACAAAGTAAAAGTAAATGTTCACGAGTCAGACACGTGATTGATGCACAAGGGGTTTTAATATGACACGACCTGATATTTTGAACTGTTCCTATTAGTCCAGAAAACTTTATAGAAAAACTTTCCATTTAGCGTAAATGCTTCTTTTTAAAGATTATTTAATTGTTTTGTAGAAATTCTGCAACAAGCTGATATTTTCCAACTGTTCCTATTAGTTGGAAGTAATTGAAGATGAATTTACTCATATTTCTTGAATTCAAATACATTTTCATTTTATCCAAATAATTACTTTAATGTGTCAAATGTTTCTAGTCCAAAAAATTCCCATTATATATGGTTGTTCGATGAATTATTATAATTTTGAATAATAACTCGTCCAATCAATAGATCAAATTCCAATGTTTCCCATTATTTATTTATTTCCAACAATACCTTTGAATTGAAAGAATTCAAATTATTTCTTTAGTTACTTGAGTTTACTTGCTCACAAGAATCCCGAATAATTAAATTTCCCATTTTATTTAATGTGTTGTTACGTTTTTCTAACCTTACTTCGAATTGGCCTTACTCTCAATTCGATAAACGTAATTCCCAATCTCTTCCGAGTTCGATCACTGATTAGTAAGCGCAATCACCAGGTTTTATTAAGTATTCAACTCCTTAATTGTTCCACAATAACAGGAAAACAATACAGCGAACAATATTCCTACACAGTTGAAAAAGTTACTGCAATTTTTAATACACGCCTTGCAATATGGGTTATGTATAGCAAGTTATTATTAAATTGCAAAGCAAATGTTGCATTAAAACTAATTCTAATGCAAAACTACAAGTTTTAGTACAACTCTACCATCATAATTTATTTTTTATACTAATGGTAGAAGCTTGACAACAACTTGCTATACTAGGTCATTCAATAAGTCCGTAGGATGACACATAGATGGCGTTACTAGAATTTTTTCCATATGATTTTTATTTAGTACTAACCTTCAAACGATACGTGTATAAATTTGACAGCAATCTGACTATTTATTCGTGAGTTATAGCATTTTGTGTGAAGCAACTTTTGTTTTTGAAAAAAAATGGAAAAAAGTGAATTTCGAATTTTAATAAAGCATTGCTTTTTGATGAAAAAAAATACAGTGAAAACAATGGCAACAAAACAACAGAAACCAAACAATGGCTTGATAAACATTATCCAAACTCTGCTCCATCGAGACAAATGGTGGAGAAGTGGATGGCTGAATTTAAATGTGGTCGTACCAGCACAAAAGATGCAGAGCGCAGTGGACGCCCAAATGAGGCTGTTATTCCAGAAAACATAAAAAAAATCCACAAATTGGTTATGAACGATCGCAAATTGAAGGTGCACGAAATAGCTGACATTGTAAAGGTAGCAGATGGTAGTGTTTTTACCATTTTACATGAACATTTGAGTATGCGAAAGCTCTGTGCAAATTGGGTGCCGCGTGAGCTCACAGTCGACCAAAAACAACAACGAATCGATGCTTCGGAGGAGTCTTTGGCACTGTTAAACCGTAAACTTAAAAATTCTATCGTAGATATGTGACAATGGATGAGACATGGCTTCACAATTACACACCAGAATCCAAAAGACAGTCAGGTGAGTGGACAGCAGTCGACGAACCGAATCCAAAGCGAGCAAAGACGCAACAGTCGGCCGGTAAGGTGATGGCGTCTGTATTTTGGGATACGAACGGAATAATATTCATCGACTATCCCCAAAAAGGAACCACCATCAACAGCGAGTATTACTGTGAACTTTTGGATCGATTGAAGGCTGAAATCGCAAAGAAACGGCCACATTTGCAAAAGAAAAAAGTGTTGTTTCACCAAGATAATGCACCGTGTCACAGATCGATGAAAACGATGGCAAAATTGAATGAATTGGGCTTTGAATTGCTTACCCACCCACCATATTCTCCAGATTTAGCCCCCAGCGACTTTTTCCTGTTTTCAGATCTCAAGAGAATGCTTGCTGGAAAGAAATTTAAGTCCAATGATGAAGTAATCGCTGAAACTGAGGCCTATTTTGACGAGAAAGAGAAATCGTACTATAAAAGTGGTATAGAAAAGTTGGAAAATCGCTATACTCGTTGTATCGCCCTCGAAGGCAACTATGCTGAATACAAAAATCGAGTTTTGTCAAAATGTTGTTTTTTTCTTACTTATCCTACGGACTTATTGAACGACCTGTTACTTGAAGTTTGAAAGCAACTTACTAATGCAAAGAGCATTAAATTTATTTTTAAAGCAAGCTTTGCATTGTTTTATAATGGAGACTTCCGTAGGACTTATATGTGTAGCAATTTGCATTACATATTCAGCTTATTTTTAACTGTGTAACTAGAATATTCTTCCAACAGCTTCAGAAACTCCAACGATTTATTGTAGAAATTTCCAGTTCACAACGTTCAAAATAATACACAAATTATTTCTACTAAATAACATTTATAACTTTATTCACAATAACTAATTTAATAATCATTTTTATAATTTTAACTTTACTATCGCAGGTTTAAAATAAACCTAATTACTAATCTACAAGAGGGAATTGCTTATATACTCTTCCGCTTAATTCTAGACAATTCGATGTCACATTCTAGAAACCTTGAGAAAACAGTAGAATATTCGATTAATTTACGTTATGCTGATTTGATTCATAAAATCATTCAATTTTATTCGTTGTCGACCTAAGTTCTACGAAATACAACAACAACACTTTTCATTTCATTAATTTGTTGTAGTATTTTGTTGATTTGATTTTCCTGGAAGTGACCGTAATCGTCTTGATTTTTCTGTAATCGTAACAGTATGAAGATCATTCTTTTGACACACTTAATGATTTTTTCGATACACTTTTGGTACAGTTATCGAACCCATCGTCCTTTGTGCTCTTACCATTCACAAAACCTATTTTGGTCGCTTCAGTAGTTTTTTTTAGTTCTCTTTGGTGGTGTGTGACGACCGGTCGGCCGACGAACTCACATTTGTGTTTGCTTTTTTAGAATTTTGTTAGGTGTAAATGTATTAAAAACGATAAAATACCACATTATGCAACATTTCTATTAAAAAGCAAATAAGCAACATTGATATATTAAAAAAAACAATTTTTGTTTAAAACATTGTTTTTTTGGAAAAAAAAAAACAATTTGTTTTGAACATTGTTTTAAACAGTGTTTACAACAAAAGTGGTTAAAACAAACCAAGTCTGTAGAGGGAAGAGGTGGGTAGGGGCGTCAAATCTGATTCTTACCTAGGGCGTAATTAAGCTTCGTCCCGGCTCTGTCAACAGGATTTGAACTTCAGCTAGTTGAACATTCACAGTGACTGCCAGCAATGGTGGCTACTATGTTTCTGCATTAGTGGTACTGTATCAGACCTAACGATAAGAACAGATCCCTAACCTCGATTTACTTGACTGTAACAATTTTCTAGTTCAACTGTAGTTCAATAGTTCAAAAATTTCAAACATGTTTGTAATTGATGATCAACTTCACAGAGAACATTTGCAATGCAACCATATTAAATGATAATCTATCGAATAGAAAACAGGTATCAGGTATGTTATCGCATAATTTTTCAACCTAACGACTTTCGCCTAAAGTTGAGTTCATTTGACTTGTTAAACTGTTTTGATCTAATCTGATATTGTTTGTTCATTTCTATACTTCGTTTCACTTAATATTTGACTATAATATACATTTCCTACAACGTAGCAAAATTTATCCTATTCTACGATTATTTTACGTGAATAGTCCTTCACAAAAACACAATTTTATCAAGTTTAATGAAATGATTCAAAAAGGATATTTTCGAAAACTACAAAAAGTTGTTTTGGACTAGAAAAAAAATTCACCTTTCATATGTGTAATGTATATGCAATCGGTACCCATGTAAACGCATATGTTTTAGTACCGACATGTTTTTACTTATGACAACTCTCTATTTTATATACTAAAATATATAATGTGTTTTAAGACTCGTGCTAACCAACATTAAAATAATAAATAAATATATTGTTCATGGTTAATTAATACTTGTGTTTAATTCAAGAAGATTAAGAACACAACAATTGGCGACGAGAAGTATAAAATTAAATATTATTAGTTTTAAATTATCAAGAATTTAAACTCACAATAACCTTAAAAAGACTTAGGTTATGTAAAAAAGTTTTCACGTGCAACAATGGCAGAATTAGTTATTAGCACAAAACTGTATTTCCATCCAGATAAAGATGACTGGAAGATATTCAAAGATAAATTAGAATTCTTTTTTAGTGCTAATAAAGTTAAAGATGAAAAGAGATACGCTTTGCAACTTCTTAGATGACGTAGTAATTAGATTATTGCAAAACAGTTTTTCTCCGAAAAGAATAAACGAGCACAACTATACTGACATTTGTGAGGTATTGGAAAAAAATTATTCTACACCAATAATAATTTGGAAGGAAAGGATGGAGTTTGATAAAGCTCAACGAATGGAAAATGAATCGATAAATGAGTATATTAGCCGCATCAGAGGGTTGGCATCAAATTGCAAGTTCAGTGATCATCTAGAACACAATATTATAAACAAGTTTATCATGGGCATAAATAATGCGCAAATTTTTGAACGTTTGTCAGAAGAGGACGAAACAATCACACTTAATAAGTCAATAGAAATAGCATTACGTATTGAAGCGAAGCAGAAAAATAAAAGTAATATAAATTTCATTTCGAAAAATAACCACACACAACTACAAGTAAGGAAAAGTAGAAGTCCTGTTTCGAAGTTTAAACGAAGTCAAAGAAGTTCTACACCAGGCAGAATACAAAGCTGTTATAGGTGTGGTAAAAAAAACCACGAAACAAGTAAGTGTAGATTTATTTCATTACAGTGTTTAAGGTGTAAAAAGGTGGGTCATAGTGCGTATGTATGTGAAAAATTTTTCAAGCACAATTACATAGAAATGGCTACAGAAGATGAAGTTAATATGAATCAAAGTCATGAAATTGAACAACACGTAGATCAACATGTATACAATTTGTTTAATATTAACAAGAAATCATCCAAACCAATTGAAGTTCGTGTTAAAATTAATAATGAAGTCATAGTCATGCAACTGGATACAGGGTCATGTTTATCTGTGATGTCTAATAAA
Source organism: Diogma glabrata (assembly GCA_963693315.1). Classification (NCBI taxonomy): domain Eukaryota; kingdom Metazoa; phylum Arthropoda; class Insecta; order Diptera; family Cylindrotomidae; genus Diogma; species Diogma glabrata. Next base: position 390,795,880 of record OY856187.1, read on the forward strand.
TTTTACGAACAACATTTTAGTAATATAAAAATAAATGATACTGATGTAATTTTAGAAAGCTATTCAGGTGATAGTTTAAATTTGTTAGGTAGTATTAATGTTAAACTTGAATTTAATAATGTATGTAATACTATGATGTTTATGATTATTGAAACGAATAAGGTACAAACACCAATTTTAGGTCGTGATTTCTTAAAAAAATTTGACATTGAATTAGAGTTATTTGAAGTTAACAATATTAATATGAAAATAGATCTAAATTGTCTTTTAAAGAAATTCGATCAGTTATTTGATAATGCTCTTGGTAAATTTTCTTTATATAAAATTCATTTAGAAGTCGAAAACGCGAAACCGATTTTTTGCAAACCTAGAACAGTACCATATGCATTTTCGGAAGAGATTAATCAACAGTTAGACAATGCCGTGAAAGAAGGTATGCTTACACCAGTTGATACATCGGAATGGGGTACACCATTAGTCCCTATAGTTAAACCTGATGGAAAGTTACGAATTTGTGGTGATTACAAGATAACCATAAATAAATACATTAAAGATGTAAAGTATCCACTTCCAAGAATTGAAGAGATGTGTAATAAACTACGTGGTGGTAAGAAATTTTCAAAATTAGACTTTTCTCGGGCTTACAACCAATTAGAACTCGATGATGAAAGTAAAGGGTTGGTTGCATGGAGTACTAAGAAAGGTGTTTTTTTGGTTAACCGTTTACCATATGGAATTAAACCTGCAAGTGGTATATTTCAGTCAGTTATCGACAAATTATTTCTTGGAATAGAGGGTGTGGTTAGCTTTATTGATGATATTGTGGTTACCGGTAAAGATGAAGAAGAGCATCTTAAAAACTTAGAAGAAGTATTAACGCGTATTAAAAACGCCGGTTTAAAATTAAATAAACAAAAATGCAAATTCTTTCAGGATAGTATCTATTATTTAGGGTATAAACTAGATGAAAATGGTTTATTAAAAACTAATGATCGTATAGATGCAATTTTAAAAGCTGAAGTTCCTACGAACGTTTCAGAAGTCAGATCTTTATGTGGTATGATAAATTATTATAGTAAGTTTATAAAAGGCATATCAGATATAATGAATCCTATATATAATTTATTAAAGAATGATGTAAAATTTGAATGGTCTAAAGATTGCCAAAAAGCAATGGATCAAATCAAAAAGGAAATAACATCAGACGTTATTTTAGTGCATTTTAATCCATCATTACCTTTGATTTTAACATGCGATGCATCTAAAAAAGGACTAGGTGCAGTTTTATCGCATAAGTTTTCAAACGGCGAAGAAAAACCTATAGTTTTCATTTCAAGAACTTTAACAGGTGCTGAAAACAATTATAGTGTTGTGGATAAAGAAGCTCTGGCAATTTACTGGGCAGTAAAAAAATTATTCCAATATTTAGTTGGAAATACGTTTATTTTGCGAACAGACCATAAACCACTTATTGCATTGTACGGTGAAAATAAAGGATTACCGCAAATAACGGCGAGTCGTTTGCAACGATGGGCATACTTTTTAACAGGTTTCAAATACAAGATAGAATATGTTAAAAGTGCCGACAATAACGCAGATTTGTTATCTAGATTACCTATTAAGGCGGAAAATAATATAGATGAGATGGAAGGTTCTGTTAGTTATTTAAATTTTATTGATAAAGGTATAGATGTAGTATTGGATTATAAAAGTGTTAGACGTGAGACATCTAAAGATATAATTTTATCAAAGATTTTGGAATGTATAAAATGTAACACACTTGAAGATGTAAAAGATCCAAAATATCAACCATTTGTGAAACTTAAAAATGAACTATCTGTGGAACAAGATATAGTTTTAAGAGGTCATAGAGTTGTTATACCAGAGATCATGAGACAGACAGTGTTATCGGAATTACACACATCACATTTTGGTATCGTCAAAACAAAATCTGTAGCACGTTCATATGTATGGTGGCCAGGTATTGATAACGACATAAGCAATATGATAAAAAATTGCAGATCGTGCATAAGTGTACTTCCTAATCCACCAAAATCAATTTTAATTCCATGGGAAACAGCAAGTAGAGCATGGAGTCGCATACATGTAGATTATGCTGGACCATTTAATAATTTTTATTTTTTGATAATTATTGATTCTTTAACAAAATGGATAGAAATATTTAAAGTAAGTAGTATGACAACAGAAATAACTAAATCAAAACTTCGAGAAGTATTTTCAAGATTTGGATTACCTGACATAATGGTATCTGACAATGGTAGCCAATTCATTTCAACAGATATGGCAAGTTTTTGTAAGTTAAATGGAGTTAAGCAAATTTTTACAGCATCAGGACATCCTGCTAGTAACGGTGAGGCCGAAAATATGGTCAAAACCATGAAAAAAACTTTATTAGCTGTCTTATATGAAACATCAAATAAAGAAAAAGTATTTAATATAGATTTAACACTTAGTAGATTTTTATTGGACTATAGATCAACTAAACACTGTGTCACAAATGAATCACCAGCTAAACTGATGTTAGGGAGAGAATTGAAAACCAGGTATAATTTGTTAAAACCACCTACACAATCCGACATTGTTAAAAGTGCTCAAGAAAAGCAAATAAAAAATTATAAAGGTAAAAGAAATAAAACATTTGTAAAGGGAGAGGCAGTGGTTATAAGAAATTATGCAAATCCAAATAAAGCAACATGGATTGATGCTGTAGTCGAAAAGAGAATAGGTTTCAGAACGTACTTGTGTAAAATAATACATAATGATAAAATAATTAAACGACATGTAAACCAAATAAGAAATGGCATTAATATTGTAACAGATCGGGTTCCTTACGAAGATAATTTAGAAATTAAAAATAAATTAGAAAACAGTAAATTAAAATCGATATTAAAAGAAAACAAATCATTACAGTCAAGTAATAAAAATGTTAGTTTTAAAACCGATTTTGTAATTATAGGTAAACGAAATATTAGTAATCAAAATGTAAATAATATTGATACTAATTATAGTACTGAAAATTCAAATAATGATAATGAAATTTTAAATGATAATTTAAATTTAAATAATAATGAAAATATAATTATTAACGAAAATTTGGATACTAATGAAAGTACAAATAAAAATGAATATAATTTAAGAGAGCTAAGTAAAATTAGAAAACCAAAAAGATATGAATAAGCTAGTATATACAATACAAATTATAATGTATTATTTTTATTGAATTATTCTTTTTATATTTAAATGTATTGTTAGCTTAGCAGGAGGATGTAATGTATATGCAATCGGTACCCATGTAAACGCATATGTTTTAGTACCGACATGTTTTTACTTATGACAACTCTCTATTTTATATACTAAAATATATAATGTGTTTTAAGACTCGTGCTAACCAACATTAAAATAATAAATAAATATATTGTTCATGGTTAATTAATACTTGTGTTTAATTCAAGAAGATTAAGAACACAACAATATGACAGCATTTTTGAATTTTTAATTAAAACACTGTAGGTGTGGAAACCTGTTGAGGGCCACAACAATTTATGCAGTGGGCCATAAGTGGCCGGGTAGTGAAATCCGAAATTCTACGTCCACGCCGTGCTACTTGGGTAATGCTAACAGAATTAGGCTGGTGTAGTTGAGAGGGGCAGAGTAAATACCGCTTATTCTCAATGATTCTGCACCATGGCGAGTCATTGGCGCCACAACACCAATGCAACTCAAGCGTCTGTTCTCGATGTTAGGGGCGGCTTGGAGCGGGTGTCTGTCTTGGATCAAGCGGCTCGCTATATAAACGTGTAGCGAGCGTCTGTTCTCCATGTTAGGGGCGGTTTGTAGCGGGCGTCTGTCTTGGATCAAGCGGCTCGCTATATAAACATGTAAAAAGGTTGTTTCTGGTGACCTTAAGATGCAGAACGAGCCCGTTCACGAAAATTTGGGTTGGGCGAAGGGCTAACACCCCATTTCCGTAAAAAATTACTTGTCATGAATTCTGTACACAGGCCTCGGATTATCTCGGATTCATTATTAGAACGACCTCGGAAACTGTACCCGGACTACGATTTAAAAATGGGAACCTAGAACGTGCTAATCCTTAGAAGACCAGGAGATCTACTAAAACTTACAAACCAAATCAATAGCTATAGACTGGATATAGTGGCGTTACAAGAACTAAGATGGCCAGGGAGTGGAATCCACGAAACAGCCAAGGGATACACTCTCTACTATTGCGGTCATGAAAACGGAGGAGAATTTGGAGTTGGCTTTCTCATACATCGTCGCGTGAATCAATATGTTATCGACTTTAGCCCAATTAATATGCGGATATGCACAATGAGAATCCGTACGCAAAAATTTAATGTAACGATCATCAATGTTCATGCACCTACTGAAGACAAAGCAGATGACATTAAAGACCTGTTCTTTCTAGAACTCGAAGAAGTCATCAATAACATCTCGCGACACGATAAAAAAATCGTGGTAGGTGACTTCAATGCGCAAATTGGTAGAAGTGCGGAACTTAAAACACATGTCGGCCCTAACAGCTTGCATCATGCTAGTAACAATAACGGCTTTCGCGCAGCTGAACTGGCTATGATGTATGATCTAGTAATATCTAGCACTTTCTTCCCTTATAAGAGAATCCACAAAGCAACGTGGAAATCAAATGATGAAAGAACTGAAAATCAAATCGATCACGTCATGATTTCTAAGAGACACTCTACAAGTGTAACTGACGTTCGATCATACAGAGGTGCTGATATGGACACCGATCATATGCTTGTCATCTTCAAGTATAAGTGCAAATTATCATCTACATTTAATAGGCAGGCAAAAAAGATCGTGCGCTGGAATGTCGAAGCATTTAAACACCTGGAAACACTGAATAGATATCAGGAAATTGTAACGCAAAGCATAGAAGAGCATGACATCCCATCTGAGATGCCGTTAAACATACAAGAAGAATGGCAAACGCTTCAATCAACCATCATATCCGCAGCACAAACTACAATCGGAAAACGACCACCGAAATCACGTAACGAATGGTTTGATGACGAGTGCCGCGAAAGCATTGAGCACAAACAAAAACTGCGAGAAAAATGGTTAACAAGAAACACCCGAAGCTCCCAAACTGATTATCTATGCGCCAGAAAAGCCTCAGCAAAACTCCTACGGAAAAAGAAACGCGAACACATGAAGAGCTGTATCGAAAACATCAACCAACATGCGGCTAATGGAAATTCGAAAGAGTGTTTTGCCAATGCGCGGAATCTAACCAAAGATTTCCACCCAAGATCTACAGCCATCAAAAATGGAAACAACGAGCTTAGAACAAGTGAACGTGATGTGCTGGAAGTATGGCGATCCCACTTTCAAGACCTACTGAACAGGACGAATGAAGTTCATCCTATTCGAGCAATTGCTCCGTCATGTGAGGAGATTTTTGTCCCTTACCCAACAATAGAAGAAGTGGAAGCTGCACATCAAAAAATTAAAAAATGGCAAATCACCAGGTATCGATGGAATCCATGCAGAACTATTTAAGAATGGAGGAGCAGCTCTGGTCTCACGTATATATGATCTGATTCTTGCAATCTGGGACCAAGAAGAACTACCTGCTGAATGGAAAACAGCTCTCATTGTTCCGCTACATAAAAAAGGTGACCGCCTAAAGTGTGCGAATTATCGTGAAATCGCACTGTTGAACACTGCATATAAAATACTAGCTAATGTCGTACTCGCTCGGCTCATCCGGTTCGCCGAATCTATCATCGGCGACTATCAGTGTGGTTTTCGTCCCAACCGTTCAACCACAGATCAATGTTTTACCTTAAGGATGATTCTGGAAAAATGTTGGGAGTACAACATCAGCATTCACCAGCTCTACGTTGATTTCAAGCAAGCATATGATAGCATCATCCGAGACAACCTCTGGTCTGCACTCATATACCTTGGTATTCCAGCGAAACTTGTTTCTCTGTGCAAACTCACAACATCGGGATCAAACTGTAGAATAGTAATCGAAGGGTCAGTTTCTGACTCTTTTGATATAACATCAGGTGTTCGACAAGGTGATGCACTCGCGCCCCGTACTATTTAATTTGGCGCTTGAGTACGCGATAAGAAAAAGCCAAATTGAGACACAAACTGTATATTTAACAAATCTAGTCAAGTTCTTGGCTATGCAGATGATATTGTGCTTCTCGGACGTAGAACAAGCGATATCAAGGATAGTCTCTCTCAGCTTGAAAGAAATGCTAAACGACTTGGATTATGCATTAACACCGGCAAGACTAAACTTTTAACAACATCCAGGAATATCCCGGCAATCCGAATACTGGCTGGCGACTATGAAGTGGAACGTGTAGAAAACTTCAAATACCTCGGATCTGTAATAACATCGTCAAATGACATGCAGGCAGATATTAAAGCCCGTGTCTCAGCCGCATACAGAGTTTTCTACGCATACTCAAAACTTTTGCGATCCAAAAATCTTTCGCAGTCGTGCAAACTCACACTTTACAAAGCATTAATTCGACCTGTGCTTACCTTTGGAAGCGAAAGCTGGACACTGACTTCCTCCGATTGTAGAATTCTAACAACATTCGAGAGGAAAGTCATACGAACAATTTATGGTCCATGTAAAGTTGCTGAAAATCAGTATCGAATCCGAATGAATCATGAAATCAGACAGCTTCTTGGAGGCTGCGATGTAATCGGATTCATTAAATCTATTTGGATTAGATGGTTTGGTCATGTAGAAAGGGCACCATTAGATAGAATGATTAAAAAAACGTCCCAACAACAACCAGCTGGTGTTCGTCGAAGAGGAAGACCTAGACAACGCTGGCGTGATGACATCATCCAAGACCTTCGTGATATAGGATGTCGAAACTGGGGTCAATTGTCATGGAACGAGACGATTGGAAGCTGATTGCACAGACGGCAAAATCCCTCCATGGGATGTAAACGCCAGAGAGAAGAAGAGAGAGAGAGAGAGAGAGAGAGAGAGAGAGAGAGAAGAGAGAGAGAGAGAGGGAGGGAGAGAGAGAGAGAGAGAGAGAGAGAGAGAGAGAGAGAGAGAGAGAGAGAGAGAGAGAGAGAGAGAGAGAGAGAGAGAGAGAGAGAGGAGAGAGAGAGAGAGAGAGAAGAGAGAGAAGATGAGAGAGAGAGAGAGAGAGAGAGAGAGAGAGAGAGAGAGAGAGAGAGAGAAGAGAGAGAGAGAGAGAGAGAGAGAGAGAGAGAGAGAAGAGAGAGAGAGAGAGAAGAGAGAGAGAAGTGGCCCGCTGGCCCCCACTCGACATAGTCAAAAATAATTTTTTCTCAAAATTTCCACTCTCAACCCCCTCAAAATAACATTTGAAATGATGAGCCGACCGCTATAGTTTTCGTTCAATCTTTACAACATTGCCTATAAGTTGTAACCATGAATTTTTTTTCAAATTTTTTTTTGTGTAATGTTCGAAGTTAAGGGGGGGGGGGGGGGAGTGGCAGGAAAAACAACACTCGTTTTTGGCAATATATCAAAAAAACTAAGCTAGTCGAAAAATCGTTGAAATATTTTTTTGAAATATTTTGATCTTTTTCGATTTTTCTAAACCAAACTCGATTCTTACAAAAAAACTTTTGTTTACTATCTCTTTATCTATGTTCATAAAATATAGATGAAAACAAATATTTGATTTTTTTTTATCAGTAGGCGTTGAAAAACACGTTTAAAAACTGTAGAACTTGACAGCACTTATAGTTTGTGAGTAAATTGATTATGTAGAAATTCGCACGGACACCGAAGTCTCACCAATAGGGTACCGTTTTTACTTTTTTAAAGTACGGAAACCTAAAAAGAATTTTTTAAAACTTACCGCATGCATTTTAGAAATTGTACTGAGCTGAGGATAAAATTTACCGAACCCACAATTGAGACTGGTCAGAACCAACTTAAGGCACGCGTACCCTCAGAGTGTCAGGATTGCGTGTAGTAATCCTAGTCGTGACCGTTTTTATCGACTTCAATAATACCAATTTTTTAAGCGACGTGACATGACTATACAGTCATGTCACCTGATGTGACACGACTTCCGTAATCGGGGTGTATATATATCGTGTGTAGTTCGGGTACCAAAAATTAATAACAGCTGAAATGAGATATGGACATTTTATGAATATACTATCCTCTTTCGATAAAAATATTTGAGTTAATCTGGATTCAAAGGACGTCATTCGCCTAAGACAGTGGTTTCAATGGTGGTCGAAAAAATGAAAGAGATAAGAAGGGTGGCAAAAAGGTCAAGATAATTAGGAAACGAAAAAATATGTGAAAGAAGAGATCCTGAGCTAGATGGACAGCTACTTAAGTCGGAGAAAGCAGTTTGTCAAAATGTTGCGTTCATCAACCCATTAGAACGCAATTTGTTGTGGGCTTTTGTCTTAAAAAGGCTATATGTGTTGTTGCGATTGAATTTATTTATAATTTTTTTTATTTAACGATATCGAGCAAAATTTTAATTTACAATTTATTTATTTTTGTTATGAATTTATTTTTCAGTGTAAAAACTTAAACTATAAAACTTAATTACAATAAAATTATGATTAAAAGTAAAGCGAATTCGACTGTGGCTTAGCCCTTTGTAGGGCAAAATAATAGTAATAATATAAATATTTGTGATTGTTAAGTGTTTGTTATTGTTGATTTTTTTATTTTTTCTTTGCTTGCAATCACAGATCTATTTTTATTTTTTGAGCTCTTAAATTCACCTCGTCAAACGCACTACTTTGAATTTTTTACCGTTAATACCAGAATAAAGATTTCATTCACTCATGTTCTTTTGGAGGAATAAGACAAACAAATCTCTATCAATGCAGGAATGTATTTCTCAGTTGTTCGTGCAAATGCTTTGCACAAGACATTTGATTTTGCATAATTGCGCAAAAACTGTTAGTAAATCGCACGCTATTTCAAAATATTCCACGAAGGTGCTTGCAAGGATTTATAATGACTTCCTAAATTTTTTTCTCGAATATAAAAAATTACAGATAAATAAATTCATGTACTACAGGTGATGCTATTTCTTGAACTTTTAATAATTTATGCAATTTATACATCTTATTGTTTTGAAGGGGCAAAAGTTCGCAGTATAAGGGATAGCATTTGTGTTAATAATGGCTTTATCTTTTTGATAAATTATCGCACTCTCTTTAGGCATTTTCTCATTTTCTGGCTCACCGTACAATAAACTTTCTTCGTATATATCTTGAAAAGTATTCTACTCTATACCAATCAGCCTTACAATTAGAGTACTCGCATTGGAATTCAAGTTTTGTGACAATTATGTTCGCATAATGAACTCCACTTTTATTGCAAATAGTAATGCAGTTAGAACCTTCTTTACCTCGTAACTTTGAAAAAAAAATATTCAAGGGTGTACTGATTGGTTTGGTTAGTTAATATATACTCCACCTTATAAGTGGTTGCTAGATGTTGTATTAACATTAGCAATGCTTTAATCATAATTTGTAGACTTTTGAAAAATTTAATATAGTTTGCATTTTCGGAAAGAATTTTCAAATAATGGTCATAATTAATTGAATAAAATTGTATATAAATGCGGCTGATAGTTTGGCTTCACCCTCCAGGATTACCAGGATTCAACCTCCAGGATAACTGAAGACTTGCAAATTGTGAACCCATTTTCGAGTGTAAAAATCATCTGAATTGTTTCCGCCCAAGATTGCTCAGGATCATTAATTTATTATATTTTGTGGAGTGCATTTTCTTTTTGTTTCACTTGCTAATTACTTACGGCTTGCATTGTTTTATTTTTTTTACTGGCTCACCAGTGTCTTTCTCTTTAATTTCAGGAGCTGCGTGGGACTGCTTGCTGGCTGACAGACCTGGAGGAGCTACCTGTTCTGATTGTTCCCTACGCAATGCCGTCTAAGACCGATGCAGATGCTTGTCTTTCGTGTACTAAAAAGGTTCAGGATGGCATTTGCTCTGGTTGGGTTCATTTTAAATGTTCCAATCTCTCGTCTAACGAACTCAAGGTTCTGCAACAAAATAATTCTAAAGAATGGCTTTGTTCCAACTGCAGCAAAATTAGGGATGACCCTATTGCGCTTATGAAGATTCAAATATCGAAAGGGTAGCGAAAGGGTAGCGAAATCCGAAATTCGACGTCCACGCCGTGCTGCCTGGGTAATGCTGACAGAATTAGGTTTGTGTATTGGAGATAAGCAGAGTAAAAACTGCTTAGTCAATGACGCTACATCACGGCGAATTGGCGCCTTAAAACCAATGTGACTCAAGCGTCTGTTCTCCATGTCAGGGGCGGCTTGGAGCGGGCGTCTGTCTTGAATCAAGCGGCTCGCTATATAAACGTGTAAAAAGGTTGTTTCTGGTGACTTTAATATGCAGAACGGACCCATTCACGACAATTTGGGTTGGGCCTAAGGTTGACACCCTAACCCCGGAAAAAAACTCATATGTTAAATTTGGTTATCAAAAAAAGAATAACAGACCCGGACAAAAAAACACAATTTTACCTGGACGTGAAAAAGGGTCAGACTGCCGAATCGGAACGTGGAACGTGCGCAGCCTGAGCGCTCCTGATGCTCTTATAAGTCTGGAAACAGAGGCTGAGAGGTATAGGATGGATATTATTGCTCTACAAGAAATTAGACAGCCGATAATCGGAAAACAAGATTTAGATAGTCACTCTCTATATTGTAGTGGTCATCCTTCCCGAAGAGAATTTGGTACTGGCTTTCTTGTTGGTGCACGCATACAAGAAGCCGTGATGAAATTCATCCCGGTCAGTGAGAGGATCTGCTACCTACGTGTACGTGGTACATATAACAATATTTCTCTTATTGCCGTGCATGCACCTACTGAAGCTAAGGCCGTCGACGAGAAGGATAATTTCTACATAGCACTGGAAGAGGTTATGAAACAAACATCAACACGCGACTTCATTATGGTTCTTGGTGACTTTAATGGACAGGTTGGAAGAGATATCTCTTATGGAAATGTGGTAGGTCCCAACAGCCTGCATTTGAATTCGAATGATAATGGTGAGAGAATGACTGAGTTTGCATTATCAAATAATTTGAGAATTGCCAGTACGTTCTTTCCGCATCGATCGATTCATAAACAGACTTGGGTCTCACCGAATGGAAACACTCGAAATCAAATTGATCACGTTCTAGTAACAGCAGGTTTCTTTTCGAGCGTTCGGGATGTGCGATCCTTTAGAGGTGCATACATCGGAAGTGATCACTTCCTTGTATGTGCAACGATAAGGTTCCACTTCCCAAATCCAGGCATTCCAAAATTCAATCAACGGAAACGTTTTAACATCTCATCATTAAAGAATGCTGAAACAGAAGAGAGATATCAAATCCATATTGCCGAAACATTGGAGAAATCAGAAACCATTAATGGAGACGTCGATAAGTCATGGTATTTGCTCAAAGATGCTGTTTTAAGCGCTGCTGAGGGAATACTTGGACGACCACAGAACCACTCCCAGAAGCCATGGATGGATCAAGCATGCCTTGACGCTATTCAATACAAAAGAGATTGCTATCTGAAGTGTCTACAAGGACGCAACACCAGGTCCACGAAGGAAAACTATAAACTGGCAAGACAAGCCGTTACAAAGCTATGTAGACGAGCGAAGAGAGAATGGTGGAAGAGACAGTGTGAGGAGATTGAAAGCTTCAATAAGGAACATCAATCGCGTAACTTCTTTCAACAGGTTAAAACCTTAAAGATGGGCCCTCAAACTAGATCAACTGCTATTCAAAATGAAGATGGGGAGCTACAAGTAGACCTTAAAAATATTTTAGATACTTGGGCCGCTTATTTTGAGAATCTTCTCAACTTAAGTGACCAGCAACAAGTCGGACGACGAGCAAAGCTTATTCGTGCGTCAAAGGTACATGTAGACGAACCCACCAAAGAGGAATTCGATGCGGCGCTGTCAAAACTAAAATGCAATAAAGCACCTGGTATCGACGATATAACATCCGAAATGATTGTACATGGTGGCGAAACTCTATTCTTAAGATTGTTTGAACTTGTTCAAATGATCTGGCGGACTGAAACCATGCCACAGGACTGGAACACAGCTATGCTGATACCAATCCATAAAAAAGGTAATCGCCTACAATGTGCAAACTACAGAGGAATCGCTCTCCTCTGCACGGCATATAAGATCTTTTCCTACATTTTGCTATCCAAAATCAATCCTTTTGCTGAACAACTGTTTGGAGAATATCAGTGTGGCTTCCGGAGGGGCCGAGGTACCACCGATGCACTTTTCTCGATAAGGATGATTTTGGAAAAGTGTCGAGAGTTCAACATACCTGTGCACCAACTTTTCATTGATTTCAGGCAGGCCTACGACTCTCTCGAACGAGAGACTCTATGGTCTGCTCTGGTGTCGATGGGAATTCCTGGTAAACTGGTATCACTATGCAAAATGACAGTACAGAACTCTCAATGCTGTGTACGAGTAGAGAACGAAATATCAAAGTTTTTTAAAGTCGACTCCGGTTTAAGACAAGGTGATGCTATCTCTCCTATACTTTTTAATCTAGCCTTGGAATATGTGTGCCGTCAAAAGAAACTACCGACTAATAACAATATCTTGTCAATAAACTCAGTACAGATGATTGCTTACGCTGATGATGTTGTCATCCTCGGCCGAAGTGAAGCTGTTATGAGTGAGACTTTCAAGTCGCTTGAGAGTGGTCTAGCACCACTGGTCTGCAGAATTGGAAAATTGGTCTGCAAATTAACTACAATAAAACCAAACATATGAATGTTTCAAGAGAGGCTGAGAAGAAAGATTTGATGTGCGGCGATGGACGAATTGAGGGAGTTGAATCTTTTAAATATTTGGGATCAATGATTGACTCAAACAACAGCATACTTACAGATATTAAAGCTCGAATCGCTGCAGGTAATCGAACTTTCTACTCAATTAAACCTCTCCTTGGATCACCGTATGTATCAACTAACACCAAGCTCAAGTTATACAAGACATTGATTAGACCGGTTGTGATGTATGGGTCACAAACGTGGACCCTTACACAAAATGACGAATCGCATTTATCTGTATTTGAGCGTAAGATCCTACGCTACATATTTGGTCCACTTAAGACAGACGATGGGGAGTATAGAACCCGGTATAACTGTGAGATCAGAGACCTTCTTGAGGGTCCTGATATAATAGGTTGTATCCGTTCTAATAGGATTGCTTGGTTTGGGCATGTTCTACGAGCCGATTCACAGTCTGGAATGATTAGAAAAATGTACGTTAGTACCCCAGGGAGTGGTAGACCGCGAGGTAGACCACGACTACAATGGGAGACTGACGTAATAAACGACCTTAAAAAAATCGGCTGCCATGGTAATTATGTCGCTGTTGCGAATGACCGTGGTGAATATTCAAAGCTGATTAACCTGGCAACGCTCCTACATGGAGCATGAACGCCTTTAAAAAAAAAAAAAAAAAAAAAAACATCTCAAGAAAGTCTCGCGTTGGATTTAAAGAACGTGTCAGTCATCTTACAGGCTTCCTCCCTTGAATGGTCGAGCATCAAAGTTTCTGTTACTGAGTGTGCTGCTGAGGTGAACTCTCTTAAGTCTGATCTATTTGGAGTTATGAAAAAGGCTTAGTCTCTTGACTCAACTGTAGATTCCATTGCAGTTCTGAAAACCAGACTGTCCTCTCTTGAAATTGACAACTGTAGACTGCTGAGGTTCCAGAGACGGAATGGCATTGTTATATCAGGTCTTCCAAACGCTAAACTTGATCTTCGCAGCACTCTCCTCAAAGCTTTACACATATTTCTTCCTGAACTAGATGAATCACAAATTGTTTCATATCGATGTCTCAATCTGGCTAAGTCTTCTGTCGTAGTAACTATTTCTCACACTCATACTCGAGATAGTATCATGTTCAACTATTTTAAGAGGAAGAACATCCTGCTTCTGATCTTGTTGATGGCATTAATGATCACTCCATTATATATTTAAATGACAAGCTTCTGCCTATGCTGGCAACCCTAGTTAAGCAAGCACATTTACTTTAAAAAAAATCTCTTATTACCAGCTTTAACATAGGTGTGGCGTCTATCGTCGGCACTAAGGATGGTATCTCCTCCAATTATTATGATCTGTCTACTCTTGATTTGCATTTTCCCTTAACATGATTGAATATCTATGGTGGTGTCATGCATATTCTTACTTACTCTTACATTGTCTCTTCCTTCCATATTCCTTATTTCTCTTCCATATTCCTTATTTCCCTTCCATATTCCTTATTTTCCATTTCTCTTCTTTTTTGCTTCTTCTTCTCTGCTCATTCCTCCCACTGCAGTAACTCTCTGGTGCTATGAATTTTCTACATATCTCTCTACTTCCTTTTTGTGTCTGTTTTTTCCCCCTTTTCCAATGCCTTTCCCTTGCTCCAGTGACTCCAGCCTTCCTTTCCCTTCATTTTCTCTCACATTATGGCAGGTAGTCAAGTACTTCCAACTTCTGGTTGGAGGCTCCATTCCAATTCGTTTACGTGGTTGCAAGGATCTGCTCAACGTTGGGCACTTTAATGCTCAGAGCTTAAACCCTAGACTGCAATCCTCAAAGCATGATTAAGTCAGATTCCTTCTTAAAGGGAACTTACTTGATCTGGTGGGTGTCTCTGTAACCTGGTTTAAGCAGTACACCACCAACACTGCTATAGCTATCGATGGCTATCGGATGCATCGCTTGGATAGGCCCAGAAGGAGGGGTGGAGATGTTACCATTTATGTTAATCACAAGCTCAAACCTAAAGTCGTTCATTTCTTTTCGGAATCCTACGCAGAATTATTGTTTGTCCAAGTCTCTATTGAAGCTTTGTCTATACTTGCCATTGTAGATTACTTGCCCTACGGCGGTATTGAGGCAGTGGAGGAAGTTACAGCTGAGATTACTAAGTATTGGATACCTCTTTGTTGTTGTGATGGGTGATTTTAATTTAAATCTCCTGTTGCTAAATCCACGGGCCGCTTGTCGTTGCTTTGCTGACCGACTAGGTCTGACGGTAATTTCTAATAATTGTCCCACACGTCAAGCGTCTTCATCTCTCCTATCTCAAGCTCCCAACGGTTCTAATTACTCTTTGGGCTCATGTATTGACTTTTTTATAGTGAGTGATGACTCCCTGGTAAAGGTTCATAATCAGTTTTGGTTACCTGGTATCTCATCATGTCGCTAAAGATCATGAAAGCTCCACAAACTTCCTACCGATGTCCACTAACTTCCTACCTGACTTTGATAAGGTTGATATGGTAAACTTAGTCCTTTCTTGACAGCGCCAATTTTTCCCCAATTGAAAGTCCACAAAAAGAAGCAATAACACCAAACCACTTTATTCGCTTGTCATAAGGAGTTAACGAAGTTTTGACCGAACTAGATGATACATCAGCAGTCTTAAGGAACAACTACAAAAAAGCTCAGATGATTTCAAACCATTTCTCAAAAAGATGGATAAACTAATATTTACCAGAATTAACGTTAAGATCCAAACGGTATTCAGAGGTTCAAGCACCTAAAATTGGAGATGTCGTTGTCATAGTAGATCCAAGCCACCCAAGATATTGTTAGCCAAAAGGAATCATTACAGAAGTCAAGAAAGCACCTGATTGAAGAATTCGACAATGTGTTGTGAAAACGAAACTCGGAATCTACACCAAACCTGTTGCAAGGATTGCAATATTAAAAGTCGACTCGCAAGAAGACTCGACCCCGAGGAGAAATGTTGCAAATAATTGAATACAACGTAGAAGCCGAATTCCACTTGAACTAAGCGGAATTCCACTCCTGGCAAAAAATCGAATTCCTTTTAAAAATCATAGAATTCAACCATCATACGAGGCTACGAACTCTACAAACTCTACAAACTTTCAAAATTAAATAATATAGTCTGCTTTGTAAATTTTCTTTAAAAAATTGAATAGTTTATTCTTTCTTTTGAAATTTGACAACCAAGCAGATAAGACGTTTTCCTCATTAAAATTTGATCAGCACTTGTTTTAAATTATCTCAAAGAGATTGAAAAATTGTATTAAATTAGAGATTCAGTAATTGTCACAACAAACAAAAGATTAAAGAAAGCTGGTTTAACAATCGAGAAAAGTCTCACATTTCAAAATTTGTGAAAGAAAAACTAATGTAAGATAACTATTTCAAACTAATTAATTGATTGTAAATCTGATTGAAAAATGAATTATAGGTTTGAGTACTGCGTTAAAAGACAAGAAACATAAATTGAGTTTTCGTCAAAGCGCATACTACAGACATTTTCCAACACAGCCTTCTTCAGGAAATTTAGTATATGGAGAGGACTGACTAAGTGAAAATACCACCTCAGATGACACCTTCTCTTGTAGATCAATTCTCCAAAACCTTCGAGAAGAAGGGCTGGGTTCTCTTCCTGGTAAAAGACAGAATCTACATTCATCTCTTATCTGCACCGCAATATTTTTTAGGTGTTTCCTTAATCTGCAAATTGCAATGTCCTGTAAGAACAACTGTCAGTAATCTTAGGTTGTACAGATTTAGCCTAGAAGCGCAATGTGCTGCTTTTTTTTGATTGCATTGAGCTAGTTTGTAAATAAAAAAATTTCACAACAATTCAACAGCTGAACGATGAGATTATAAGGCATACTACTGAGATCAAAGAACAATTATGCAAAGATGTTATCACAAATTTGGTCCATGGTTTGGACTATGCTGTGGAAGATTTTGCGAACATTTGGCCCATATTGCCTTTCATCCATAGTTGCCATGTGTCTTATTGAAACATCATTTATTGAATTATCTTATCTAACGGTCGGATTTTCATTTTTCATTGATTCTATGAATAAATACTTAACATCAGTGTATTTGTCTCTGTTATGGGTATACATTTGATTTTGTAGATGCCGTGGATGAGTTTGTTGTCTTTACATATGTTGATTCATTGGTTGAAAAGAATAACATTCGAAAATATTTATTATCGGAATCACACTATAGAATATTAAATATAACAAAAATATTAAAACTAGCTTTAAATGAAATAATTCAAAAATAAAAATTCTTAATATTAAACGACAAAAAGGAAACATTAATTTTAAATCAGTAACACAATATCATCAGCCACCATAATTTGATTATCATCTGTCATTTTCTCCATTGCCGCATTTATTTCACCCTGTGAGAATTCTTCACTCGCATTTTCTTTATTTATAAATTCTTTAACTTTATTCAACGATAAACTTTGACCTCTTGATTCGCTGAATGCTTTGTGTAAGCTGGTTTTGAATCTCTGTAATCGAACGTCAGATATAGTTGCAACCGGTTCCAGTTCTGAATGCCCATTTGTTGGAGCTGAAGACGTTGATGGAAGTGAACGTCGTGTTTCTCGAGCTGTTAAATCTCCTGAATCAATTTGTTGTAAAATACTGTCCTCATCTATATCGTCAGTATCTTGGTCTTTACGGATTCGTTTTGTTGTTCGTGTTGTGGGTGCAGTTCCATTCGTTGGTGCACTATCTACCTCCATTGATTCAATTTCATCCTCTTCTTCACCTGAACTTGCATTTTCACGTCGACGTTTTTTCTTTTCTTTTTCTAAAACTTTTTTAAAGTAGGCGAACTGTACTAGTTCAATTGCAGCTTGTGCATCACCAACAGTAACGTTCTTTCCCATTCTAGCTTTTGCATGAGCTGTCGATAAACGAATTAACGTTTCTAGAGTACGAGCAGTAACCGGTTGGGTTCTTGCAACATCTGAATCAACGGAATCTTGAGAACGGAGACGGGAGTATTCATTTGCAATGACATCACATGCTGGTTCGGTTAGTTTTGGTTTTAAACATTTGGCTAGTTGAATATATTTTCTCATAAACTGCATCGATAATATTTGATCATGTCGTGAACGGGAATTTCCGTGCAATAGAGCATCATATTTTTCATAAACCGGTGTTTCATGTTTATCATTATCTAAATCTGCCGTTATTGTCGATAACATATCAACACCGGTTCCTCCCATTGATAAAACATCACCGTCATTTTCTTTTGGATTTCTGTATCTATGCATTCTAACAACGTGATCAGAAATCATTTGATCATGATCGTTATCACATATATCTAACATCACGAACAACAAATCGAAACGAGACAATAAAGAATCTTGGAGTCCAATGTTTTCCATTGGTGTTTTGTATTGATCGTACTTTAAAACGAAAACAATATAAATAGAAATAAAATTTATTTTTATAATTTTAACTTACCCTTCCGAAAACTGGATTAGCAGCAGCTAACACAGAACACCTCGCATTTAATGATGCATGAATTCCAGCCTTTGAAATTGTTACTTTTCCTTGTTCCATAACTTCGTGAATAGCCGTTCGATCGATGTCACTCATTTTATCGAATTCGTCAATACAAACTACACCACGATCCGCTAGCACCATAGCCCCTGCTTCTAAACGACGTTCTCCTGTTTCTTGATCGGTGGTAACAGCAGCAGTTAAACCAACACCACTTGAACCACGTCCAGTAGTTGGTATCGCTCTCGGTGCAGTATTCAAAACATATCGTAAAAGTTGTGACTTTGCCACACTCGGATCACCGATTAATAAAACATTTACGTCTCCTCTCAAACGAGTTCCGTTTGGTAAATTTTTCTCAATTCCTCCAAGTAATAACATTAAAATTGCTTTCTTAACAAATTCGTGACCGTGAATCGACGGAGCCAAACTTTTAGCCAACAATTCAAATATATCATTATTTTTCGCTAGCTTTTTACACAATGCTATCTCTTCTCGAGATATATTTAAATTTGTTTCTTTATTCAATTGGGAGATATTGTTAGCAATTAATACTGTTCGAAATGTTCCAGTGGTGTAACCACCCTGTTTTCCAGGTAAACATCGGTAGTTTCCTACAACTTGCACCCGATCACCCGGTTTACAACGATCGACCAAATCATCGTCACAAATAATATCCACAGATCGAGGCAATTGTCCAGCTGGTGCTTTTTCTGGCATTTCTTGAATTGTAATTGATTGATGATCTTTGTAAATCGATAATCCAAACTCAGTTTCCAATCGATTTCCATCTTCATCTGTTGTCGGATAAACCGCGCTTGTTGGAACCGCATCAAATGATGTTAAATCTGTGTAACGTCTTTCCATAAATTTTTTTGTTGCCTCACAATAATGAACACTTTTTACCACTTTAGGACGAATCAATGATGCTTTTGTGACAATCCCTTCAACACAAACTAAATTCCCTAAAAATCTATACAAAATTTGTATTCAATATAACAAATAAAATATATTCGAATAACTTACTCAGATGTTAATGATCTTGGTGTTAAATGCCGGCTTCCAAAACTTCCTTCAAATCCTACATTAAAATCTTCATTTGTTTTAGAATAACTTGGCTCCAACGACCCAACATATTCTTTTAGAGCTCGTGAAAATGCCAATTGTTCTTCAAACGAATTTTCCAGCAATCCTAGAGCTCGAGCGGGATTTTTTCGGCGTAAATCATTGATATTAACAATTAATCGTCGTGATGATTCTACAATCATTTCTTTCACATGATTCATATAAATCTTTTGATCTTCCTATAAAAAATAAAAATATCATGAAATTCGCTATTGACAATGAAAATAATTACGGAAATTTACCTCATCATCTAGAAAGTTTAGATATTCAGCTTGAATATCACGAATTCTTTGATCATCTTCTGCCATTATTATTTTCAGGAAGTTTAAAGAATAATTGTACAAATTAATTTAATAAAATTTACAAAAACTTTAGAAAGTCATACAAAATAATATGCCTTTTCGATGTGTTAAGGCGCGAATTTATATGGAATGAAGTTACTTCTAATTTATCGATTTCAAACTTCAATTATATGTGCAGTGTCACCTACTTTGGAATAGGGAAACTATTCAAATTGAACAAATTCGAACTATAAAACTATGTGTTTAATCTGGCAGCCCATATAAATAAATATATAACGATAATTTGGTTATAGCATTTTCAAGTTTTTTTTTGTGTCATATTGAGAAAAAACAAAACAAACCAAACGAAGGGAAGCAAAGTAGTCAACATTAAAAAGAATTGTAATACTTTAACTATTAAAATTATTCGAATATATAACTGTATACATAAAGTAATAATTGTATATTTTCAGTTTTATTAAAAATGGCAGATTTATTAGAAAAATTACAAAGCTCTAATGATCAAGTATGTGTGTTATTTTTTTAATCAATACAAACCAAAATTAAACGCTTTAAATAAAATTTATCTAATTTCAAATTTTGTTCTTTTTTAACAGAAAAAACTATTTCACAAAACCAAACATGATCTTGAAACATTTCGAGAGGTCATATTAATTACAAATGCCGTTCTCAAATGGCAGAAAAAATACTATCCTGGCATAATCTTTGGATTGATAACAATATTTTACGCTATTCTTTGGTATATGGATTTATCCGTGTTAACATTGTTATCATTATTACTTCTTGTTATAACGATTTTTGATTACGGTTTTCCGATTATATCTAAAATTGTGTTTAAACCTGAGAATTGGAGTGGAGTAGAAGAAAAGAAATTCGAAGGTGTATGCCAAGAAATTGTTACAATTAAAATGAAGATTACATCAGGTTACAACGTGATTTTCTCCAAAAAGGAGGAAAAATCAACGATGGTGAGTGTTTTGTTTCCATTAATTTTTTTTGTCACATTGTTATATTTGACAATATTTGATTGATTTTATAATGTGACGAAATTTGTTAATTATATTTTTTGTGCTATGTCATTGCAGTGATTCAGAAGTGTCTAAATATTTTATATTTACTTTTGTATTGGTCGAAAAAATTTAAGTTTGTACCCAAATTTCTTATCAATAGAAATTAAATTCAAACCAACACAACACAACACTAATAACTAGACTACATATTTAATTTACAACTTATTTATGAAATGTAGATATAACGTTCTTTCTTCTAAATAATTGTTCAATTTCACATAAAATTTTCACAAAGAGTATGCCAACCATAGGCAGTGTTCAATATAATGTCTAGACTACAAAAATTATTTTATACAAATTCTGATGTACTCAAAGGGTTTTGCTGTTTTAAGCTTATTATTTTTGTTAATAAAAAGTGTTGTGTAGTAGGAATTACAAAATGTGTCACAACATCACATAGATAACTTTTAAGACCTAGATCCCACAACAACATGGGTCTTGAGGTGTTGGTGGACGCTTTATTTTAAATCTTTGTGAATTGAAGGCAATCGAGAATATTGATTCGGGCAAAATGTTCCATTTGTACGATGTACTCACAAAGAAATCCCTTTGCATTTTGTTACTATGACAGTGAGTAATCTCGACAGTTTGACTGGTTGCACAAACTGATTGACGAGTTAAACGGGGAAAAGAATATGCCTGAGGTATTATGGATCTAATTCCATCCGAGCACTGCTGGTGAAGATATTTATAAAAAACAACGAGATCAGCAACAGTGCTTTTGAACAGAGTTCAAAAGAGCTAGGATGGTAACAGATGCAGCGCCCCAAACTTGACAACAGTGCTCCATGCGGGGACGAATATAGGACTTGTAAATTTGGAGTAATTGATACGGAGTAAAATATTTTTTACATCTATTGAGGAGGTCGAGTTTTATTGACGAACTCTTTACCATGGCCATTATATGATCGTTCCAGAGTAAGTCATTGGAAATTGTGACTCCCAATAAACGAATGCTTTCACATTCGTCTATTTGGTCGTCAAACATATTAATTGAAATATCGTTGGGAAACATATTAATTGAAATATCGTTGGGAAACATATTAATTGAAATATCGTTGAGTTTTTGATCTGAAAACAATCAATAGCTGTGCTTTGGTGGAATTAAAATTGACTAAATTTTGGTCACCCCAATCGGCGACTTTTATTGGGTCCTCGTTTACATTTATGGCAGCGTCTCTCTGGGCGGGATTTATTCGTTCATGCATTTTACCCTTTGAAGATAGGAGGACGAATGACTGTACAGTGTACTATCATCTGCAAAACTATTTATTGTGTTACTGGTGATTTGCAACAGTTCGTTGATATAAATTAAAAATAAAGTGGGAGATAAAACTGAGCCTTGGGGCACTTTTTGTTTTGTTTGTTAGCGAGGCACATGGTCGCCTAGTCATTGTCTGACATATAGACTGCTAAGTCCTTTATGCCATCCTCATATCCAAGTGCTGAAGGCCTTTTTGAAAAAAGCTAACAGCCTTGAATGGTATGCTTTGCAGAAATCTTCTATCCTTAGATAGTTTGATCCTAACATGACGCTTCGGAGCCCTGAGAGAGCCAAACATTCTCACAACATTCTGGCTATCAGTAAAAATATTAATTATCTTGCCAGACCACTTAAGCTCCGTCGCTCACCTTGATGCTGCGTTTATGGCGAATGCCTCAGCCTGAAAGACTGCAGTATTCGCCAAGTGGAAATTGCAGCCCTAGATCTTCATTGCTGAAGTAAACCGCAGCTCCTGCACCATTTTCAGTGAGAGATCCATCTGTGTAGATGTCCAACGTGTTGGCCGCACTGTCCAATAGCAAATTAGCTGAGGACCGGTCCTCTATCGTTGGAATTACAACTCTATACTGCTTTTGAAAGGCAGTTAGAGGTACTATGTCATCAGTCGGCATGGACAAATCTGTCAGGTGTTCTTCCAGATCCCTCCATAGCGCTTGATGATTTTTCCCAGGAGTTCGAGCCTTGAGAGCCTCCATTCTTACAAATATGTGCAAGGGAGGAAGCCCTAATAAGACCTGCAGACTCGCTGTGGGCGTTGTCCTGAAAGCACTTGTGATACATAAGCAAGCAAGCCTTTGTACAGCCTCTAGTTTTTTTTATCGCATTCCCAACAAAAGTTCTTGAGAGCCATGCAAGAGACCCATAGCTGACAATGGGTCTGACAACTACTTTATACAGCCAATAGACCATTTTCGGAGTCAGCCCCCATTTGCCACCGAAAGCCCTCCTGCATTGCCACAGAACTCGAGTTGCGTTTACGCATTTAGTCTCAACATGAACAGCCCAATTGAGCCGTTTGTCGAGAGTAACACCAAGATACTTCACATTATCTTGCAGTGTTAATGTGTTATTACCGATTGAAGGAAGAGTGAAGTTATTTAGTTTCCTTCTGTTGGTAAACGCAACGAGCTGTGTCTTAGAATCCATTCCGTATTGATCGAGAATCCATTCTTCTGACACCAGCTGTTGGTAATGTCCAGGGCGTTCTGCATTTTTCGGCAGAGATGCCCCATGTTGTCTCCTTTCAAAAGAATGCTATTATCATCGGCATAGCCGTATGTGTTTAGCCCTTTATCATTTAATTCAATTAGGAGCTGGTCTACCATCATGTTCCAAAGCAGGGGTGATAGAACGCCCCCTTGGGGACATCCACGCTTCACACCTACCTGGAATGTGGAGTTGTCATTCGTGTGAATAAACAGACATCGATCTTCCAGGGTCTGTCGTATTCACCTTAGGAGTGTTTTAGTCACACCGTACCTTTCCGCTCCGTGAAGGAGTGACACAAATGTGGTTTTGTCAAAAGCCTCTTCTATGTCAAGAAAAGCGCCAAGAGTGATAGCCTTTTTAGAGATAGTCTCTTCAATATCAGAGACCACCTCTGAAAGGATTGTGTCCGTAGACTCCCGCTTGATAAGCGTGTTGCCTATTGCTTAGCGAGGTTTTCTTCAGACAAACGGTTCTGATGTATCATGTAACGGTTGGTTGATCGACACATTTCAGGAGACTTTAGAAAGTACGAGGAAAAACTGATCGGTCTGAAGTTTTTCGCTTCGAGTTCGCAATAGTTGATTTTCCTTGGGTTTGGGATAAATACAACTCTCACGTTTCTCCAGGCCTGTGGTACATAGCCGAGAGCTATGTAGGCCACGAAGATCTTGAGAAGCCTATCTTCTATTATGTCCAGACACTGTTGTATCATAATAGGGCATACTCCGTCTGGACCTGGAGATTTGTATGACTCAAAGGATCCGATATCCCAAGACAGAGCCTCGGGCGATACAACTCTTTTTCCGATTATCCAGTCCATTCGGTTTGGTTTTTCCCTATTTTTCCGCGGCTGTCCACCTGAGGAATCTCCCCAAGTATACAGCCAGGAAAATGTTGTTGAAACAGTGCTGTATAAGTTTCTTCATTTGAAGAAGTGAGAGCATCATTGGTTAATTTGCTATTATCCAGTCTCGCTAAAGAATCCTTTTTCAAGGCCCTCATTAGTGCAGCACCTTCTGTGATAGTCTCAATCGACTCACAGTACTTTTCTAAAACCTCTTCTTTGATTTACGAATAAGCCCTTGAAAAGTTTCCCTGCTTCACTGTCCAGAGCCCAATCAGCTTCATCACGAGTTTTCAATGCTCTGTTCAGAAATTTTTTGGATCTTTGTCTGAGTTTATAAAGGTTTTTGTTCCACCAAACTGGCTTGTGTGCATTTCGTTGACTCGTTTCGGGACACGAGCTCTCCAAAGCCCAGACTAACAGATCGTCTAGCTGGTCAACAGCCTGTTCAATAGCCCTGACTTTGGAAATGCTTCCACTAGCCCGTTCCTCGTCTACAATACCCCTGAAGCACACCCAATCCGTTTGTCTTGGATTCCAGTAGATGCGATCCTCAGCTGGGATCGCCTTTACAAGAAAGTGATCGCTCATGGATATATCCGTAGACACTATCCAGCTCCTGATGTATTCTAGAAGAGATCTGGAGCATAGAGTAATGTCTATGGTTTCTTGCCGTCGGGAGTTAACAAAAGTGTGCTCTCTGTCGGAGTTTAGAATTTCCAAATTAGTAGTAGCCAAGTACTCTGCTGTTATTATTGGTACTTCCCCAGCTTACGTGATGTGAATTGGCGTCACAGCCGACTATGATATCCAGGTTTTTATGCTTGGCAAAGTCCACCACGCACACCAATTCCAGCGTTGGCGGGGGACTAATAGAGTCGTACGGAAGATAGGCAGACACAATGAGTATCCGCCTTTTTCCGTAGCTGTTCCTTAACTGAGCATTCCTACGGTTAAATCACCTGAGGATAACTCAGCCAGAAGATGCATATCAAGACTTTGGTGTGATGCTATGCAGGTTCTGATTTTGTCAGGACCCCCTTTATACAGAATGTTCCAGCCCTTCAATGAAAGGCCGGCTACTCTGTTTTTAATAATGTAGGGCTCTTGAATTATTAATAATTTTGTCTGCAACTTTATAGCAAGTGAAGCCATGAGATTGTATGATCCACTTATGCTATGTTGCAGATTGATTTGTCGAAACTCAAGCTTATCCACTGCCATCATAACAGTGATATTCGCTTATGTCTTCAAGCGTGATCCAATAAACTTAACACCGACTGAATCGCACATGAAAAAAAGTTTCGCTTTCCGATTAGATATTGCTTTCGCACTATCTTCATCGAAAAGAATGTACAGGAGGATTCCTGGGGTATACCAGCGGATATTAATTTAGACTCAGAAAAAAAGCCATGTATAGATACCGAGATGTATGTGTTAGACAGAAAATTTTGAATCAACTTCACGACTGCGGGATGAAAACCGTACGCAACGATTTATCCATATTGTTTTCACGGGTTAAGACGCAATAAAGGCCACCAACAGGCCTTCGTCTATACCTGTTAGAAGTCTATATACAACTGGGGCGACAAGTGCCCAGAGGTTTGCTACTTTTCATGGTTTGACCCTACCTGAGTCCTCTCTAGTGTGTACCCACCAGGGGGTGTTAATAAGGGAGCGCCTTCCTGCGGCCCGGGCGGCTAAGCCAAGGTACCCGTTAATTACCTCGTAGCAGCAGATTCACTATAGATCAATTCAATAGCAATTATGATCCGGTTGGTCGTGCATCATAAGGAACTACAACAATAGAACACCATAAAATTATTGATAAGTACCCCGCATATGAGAGCTCGTCTCATGATGTAAACCATCTCTGCAAGTTTCAGAAAATATTTTTTGGGACCGCCCAAGAGCAGTAGCAGAGTTCTTGAATTTAGAGATGAAGCTATAAGATTACCACCGCACCCGTAACTACAACAATAGTACTTCAGCTTAGTTCTGGGTTCCATCATTCCAAAACATTGTTGGATTTTTTCGTCTTTTAATCTTCATTGTCTTAAGATTCCAGAACACTTTCAATATCAAGACTACAGACAACTCAACCTGAACCGGCTCTCTACAGAGACAATGCAAATCAATTTATATTGCATATTTTTACTTTTAACGAATATCTAGCTCTAAGTGGTAAAGCTCTTTGTAACAGTGCTATAGGTATTATTTGATCAGCATTTCATTATGAACGCGCACATGTAATATGTTACAATCCTCGTACAGGTGATCTTGGTGAGCAAACAGATGATCATTGGTTTATGGTTCTCTTCAATCTAAATTATATAGAAATGTGATACCGATACATATGATACCGGTGACCAAGAAACCCGGTGCCCTAGTTCCACTTGACTACAGGTCAACCAGAATTTTACCAGCTTTATCTAAGGTCTAAGGTCCAATATGAATAAAGGATCAAATTTCACTTTTTCTTGATGGGTATGTTGGAATTTTTTGCAATAAATCATCGTAGTAACTGCATAGTACAACAACTGTTCTTAAGACTAAAACTTCAGATGAACATGAATAAATAAATGCCCTTGTCTTTAGATTTGTTTTAATAAGGTGTTCGAGAGCATAAATCATGATTTATTCTTAGCTAAACTTATAGTGAAACATTCTTGCTCTTGAATTCTACTACTAAGCTAATTCACTCCTCCTCGCATGACCGTTCTTAATGTATAGTGGTTAGTGAAAGGTATCACACACAAAAACCCACATTTTCTATATGTCAAAACATAAGGACCCGAAAATTAAATCCTTTTAAAGAGCAAATTTTCATATGAATCACACTGAATGCCGTAACAAAACATGTTAATTTAGGATAAAATAAGTTTTTCGTTACCTAATTCAATTGTGAAAATAGGTCGGACACCAAATACTTATATAGTTCCGTTTTTACTTCTGTACTTTGACAGTTTTAGACAAAAAAGTTGCTCTTGTTGTGTGCCAACCGCCTGCGTTTGGTTTCAAATGAGAATGGCGAGATAATGGTTGACTTACTTTCCGCATCGATCGACTTATAAGCGCAAGTCTGCCACCGAACGAAAACTTTTGCAATAAAATTAATCACGTACTAGTAACATCGTTTTGCTGTTCGAGTGTTTTGGATGTGCGATCCTTTAGAGAGGCATTCAAAAAAACGTTTTAATATTTAAACGCTAAAAAATGTTAAAACTGAAGAGATATTCAAACCATACTGCCGCAACATTAGATAAATCAGAAACCCCTCTTGAAGATTTCGAGACGGTCTGGTGTTTACTCGAAGAAGATTGAAAGCATTAATACGAAACATCAATCACACAACTTCGTTCAACTGGTTAAAACCTTAAAGAAGGCAGCTAACCGTATCGACTGCTATTCAAAACAAAAATGGGACGGTACAAGTAGACTTCGTAAATTTCTAAACAGAAGTGATAGCTAACTAACAAGTCAGGCGACGAGCAGTTTATAGTTGCGCCAAAGGCACATGAAGACAATTAAAACGTAATGAAGAACTTGGTATTGACAATACAATATCTGAAATGTTTGTACATGGTGGTGCATCTTTGTCTTCCAAATGATTTGGAGGACTGAAACCATACCACAGAACTAGAATATTCAACTATGGTGATAACAATCCATAAAAAAGGTAATCGTTTTCTATGTATTAATAGTACAGGAGTATTCAGGGGTATTGTTCTAACCAAAATACACTTCTTGCGTTAAGGGGTCGAGAGACGATGGCGAGAACTCGATATAACTTTGAAACTAGGTATTTTGTTGAGAGGCCAAATATAATAGGTTGCGCGCTTCTAAAACTTAGCGAACACATGTTCGAAAAATTTACGCTTGGTACAGGTAGTGGACGACGACAAGGTCACGACTACAATGAGACACGTACGTAATGAACGACTCTAACTAAATCAACTACTATGGCAATTATATAGATGTTGACCATGGAATGAGCGTGGTGAATTCTCAAAGCTGGTTAGCTCGGCAATACTGTATGGAACAACAATACTATATGGAACATAAACACCACAAAAAATACCTTACAGACCAATGGTATCCATGAGCGATGATATTCATTCCATACCTCTTCGTCTCGTTGACTATCATCAAAAGCTTTCAGATTGAGTATGTTCCAAGTTCCCATTCGGTAGTCTGGTCCTGTTAATGTCCAGGTAAAATTTTGTTTTGTTTGTACGAACAAACATACCGATTATGTTTTAGCTAAACATTTACTACCCTTCTTTCCTTTTCATCTCTTATATTATTTCTATATGTCATGTTATATGATAAGATTTACTGGTAAGTTATCAATTTAAAAAAGGAAACCTACATTTAATTCCATAACATATTGTAATTCATATTACGCAACACTTTTTATTTTAAAAAAATACAAATTTGCTTTTTGCTCTTTAACCTTTTGTATGCCAACTACACGAAGCTCGACTATTTAATTCGTGTTCCACATTCAACGAATGGCACCAAAAGCTACAAATGGCTAAATGATTCCGACTTCATCCAAGATTGGTGGAGAAAATATCGATGATACATTTCGCAGATCCACTATAAAATCCGGTCGATCAGACTCGACATAAAACGTTACTTCACACGATACAAATGGGAGTATATTTCGCAAATGTATGACTTCTGAATAATACATACACATGTGACATATTTGTTTGTTGTGGAGTAAACATTAAAAACCAGAATTAGGTCTGCATTTGCACTACAAAATGTTCCGGTTATTTTAAATATTGTTCGATAATCTAACAGATAAAGTTAAATTTTTGATTATTAAGATTGATGAGTCCAAAATGTTGCCGGCTCTGGATTCGTTCAAAATTGTTTTTTTTGGGTAGATTGTGTTTAATTTTAATTTAATGCTTTATCGTTTTGTGATTCATCAACGATTCTTTTTTCAAGTGAAGAAAATCAACCGAAACCATGCCTCACATTTAATGAATTGCAATAAATTTTACAAATGTGTGATGGTGCCGAATACATCCAAGTCCTTTTTTTTTGCGATGGAGGAAATATTCAGAAACAGCATATGTCAACACCGGCAAAACTAAAGTGTTAACAACATCTAGGAACATACCTCCCGGAAATCTGGATACTGGCGACTATGAAGTAGAACGCTTGGAAAACTTTAAATACCTCGGGTCTGTAATAACATCGTCAAATGACATGCAAGCAGATATCAAAGCCCGTGTCTCCGAGAGAGAGAGAGAGAGAGAGAAAGAGAGAAAGAGAGAAAGAGAGAAGAGAGAGAGAGAGAGAGAGAGAGAGAGAGAGAGAGAGAGAGAGAGAGAGAGAGAGAGAGAGAGAGAGAGAGAGAGAGAGAGAGAGAGAGAGAGAGAGAGAGAGAGAGAGAGAGAGAGAGAGAGAGAGAGAGAGAGAGAGAGAGAGAGAGAGAGAGAGAGAGAGAGAGAGAATCAATTTCAGATCGTATGAATTTCGTTATATTTTTTAAATGTCTAGATGATTCAGAATTTCGAAAACCATAACAAGTTTTTTTCGCTCTCGCAAAACTGTCGAAACTGTGGAATTGTATTTCACAGTTTGGGTCAAATGTTAAAAATGTTCAACAGATATTGCACTTTGAGATAGAGAAAGAAAAGAAACCAAAACAACGTTTGCATGTTTGCAAAACTGCAAATTAGTGCTATGCTCAATTAGCAAATCATGTAAATCATTTGTCTGATAAATAAATACCTTTAAGATGAAATTCGTGATCTGGACAATCAACGCTGAACCCGACTATTTTAGATTCACAAGTAAATTGATTCCGAACCATCTAACGTCCCAGCGAATAAGGCATAATAGACCACTTAAGTTTGGAAATATTGTTATCTGTTCGTTTTATTGTTGTCATTAGTTTTTTTATCAAAAGTTGTTGTGGTTGTTATTACAATGTCTGTGATTTGCCAGCTCAGACAGTTTTCTAATGTGATACCATTTATTGCATCCTTTGCATCATACTGTGTGTTTAGTTTTTGATTGTTTTTGCATAATTAGCAGTTTTATACTATAAGTGCGTCTATTTCAAGAAGAAACCATAGCAACCTCACTCGATTAAGCTGCCTTCTCGATAGTTTTGGTTCTAATAAGTCTTAACCGATCGTCATGAAAACCTAAGAAATCGCTTCTTACAAAAACTGAAAAATTTGATACCTAGATTTAAACCTTAATATGTATATAGAGAAACCATTATAAATTATATAATTTTCAGGTAACTCTAATGCTAGCTGGTGGATTGGTATTTCTTGCATGGATAGGATCGACAATAGATAATTTATTTTTAAGCTATTTATTATCATTATTCATCGGGTTTTATCCAGGATTATACCACAACGGATTCATTGATAAAACGAAAACAGCAGTATCCGAAGTTCTTGGAAAACATTTTAAAAGTTTCACATCAAAAAACAAAGAACAGAAATTGGAGTAAATGTAAACAATTTATACTTTTAAAACGATTTTTGCCAATCTTTTAATAATTTAAAACATAATTGCTCTTAAACGTAAACAACAATCGTTATTATTTGAAAATAAAATGATCCATGGCTATTAAATTCATATAATTCTAGTAATACTATCAGGTTATCATACCCAAAAATAAATATAAGGTAAACTCCAATTTTCCCATTGCTCATAGCATGAGAATTTATTGGAAATTTTTATTTCAAAATAGCTTTAGTTATTGTTGAACTAATACTAAGATATTTATTTAGCTTTCGTTTATTGATATTATTATTATTATTTTAATTTTATATAAGTTTTAAATAATAATAATTAGTAATATTTGATAGTTAAAAATAAATTAATCAATCATTCAACTTTTGTGGTGCTGTGACTTTAATTTTGTGTTTTGTTTCTTTGATTTTGTTTGTATTAAAGTTCTTATCAGTTATAAAACTATCCTTTACGTATGTAAGGTTTTAATTTAGAGTTTGGCCAAAGACAACTAACATAATCACATACAAATATATTAATTATAAAAAATACATAAGATCGTTTTAAAATTCGATTCATGCATATATAACATTTGAGCAGTAAATATTTATTAGAGGTTTCTATATTAGCTATAAATTTTCATTTAAATAATTATAAAATAAAAATAAAATAAGCTTAATAATTTGTGTATATTTTTTTGTGTTAAAAATTGATTATTGAAATAGGTGACACAGCAATTTGGTTTATTGCATCTAATAATTATCTGCGACTTTGAGAATCGATATAGGTAGATGCTTAACCTGCTTAAAAATGGGTACGAGTACATTTTTGTTTTAAAACTAATACATAGCGACTTTACCGTTTTCAAAGTCCTTAACGTGTAACTGATTTACAATAAATAAAGAATAAGAAATTGACATAATTAAAATTTAAAATAAAAAACCTTGTTGCGGTTTATGAAAGTTATGGTTTATGAATTGGCATGATCAAATTGTGTCAATCAAGCAACCTACTGCTGTTTCGAAGTATCAATATAGCTTTTCAAAAAATTAAAAAAACTAAGTGGTCCATTCTTTCTAATCATCCTTAAAAGATAAATTAAATAATACATACCCCCAACTAACATGGATAATGTACAAAATCCGGCAATCAATATATATTAGCTAGAACATCCTTGATTCTTACAACAAATAATTTATATTAAAAATAACATCATACTAATAAATACAAATACAAAAATACGTTGTTGACTAATCTAATTTTTGCTATTTTGAAATTAAGTTAATTATTTTAATATAGGTACGGTAGTCTAACGCAAGCTCTCTATTTGCTACCGGACTTGATAACTTTAACAATTTCTGTTCTTCTATACTAGATGTGCTGCAAATATTCAGAAAAAAATTCAGATTATTTTGTGACTTTTTATATAACCAAAGTAATTAAAACAAGATCTGTTCTTACTTAAAATCTACTTTTCGTTTAGGACCTTTGACTGGTTTCCACCCTGATATTGGTTTTGAATTTAGTACCATGGTTCCCCTTACAGAAATGTTTAATCCATATTTTGCCATTACATCTTCCTATTTAAGCAACAAATCAGATTATATAAAAACACTAAAATTAAAAGATGATATTTCTTACTCTATACTCATTAACGTAGACGTCAGCATCGCACAATATTTTTGAAACCTCAGCAACATTTTCCAAAACATCAAAATGTTCCAAATAGTTTGCATGAATAAATGAAATAAAATTTGTTGGTTGCGAGGAAAAGGAATCCGCCAAATCTTCAGGAGAATGTGTTAACACCTTCTCCGATGATTCGTTAGTAATATCTATATTATAAAAAAAATTTGAAATTAATTTGATTTGTGTTTTATCTTAAATAATATATTTATTTATCTACATTTTGGATTTAACACGCGACCAAGCGCATGCATTAACGTAATAGTTTCATCGCGTCCAATTGATGAAAATTTTTTAAATTTAATTACTTTAGTTTTATTATTATTTAAGGTTGTATTTAAATCTGATCGAAGTTTCAGAGCATCTATAAACAAAAATAAAAATTAATACATATAACATTAAATAATAAATTTTTGTTACTTTTTTGAGAAGCAAAATGAAGATTCAATACAGCACTTCGAATATCACCTTGTGATGCCACGATTATACTATCAATTACATCTTGTGGTTGATTAGAGTAATATTTAGAAAATCCTGGTTGTGACATAATGTAGGAAATACGTTTAAGACCTTTCTTCATAAGTGTAGTTGATACGGGGTTGAAACTAAAATTAGAATATAATATAAATTAATAAAAAAAATTTAACTACTTGGGACTGGAAGAAAGAACAATATTTTTTAAGATTGAAATTTTTAAGGATTGTGCGTAGTTAAAACTACCATCTCTTTCTGGGGGCGAGATGAAGAAGTGAATAAGATGAGAACAAAACACAACGGTAAAAGATGAATTTTACGAACAACTACAAGAAAGGATATAAGCGCAAACCGATAAGATCGGCTTGACATCGGTCATGACTCATGAACAAAGTTGTGTTAGATTCAGCTCGTAACCACAAAGGAAATAAACTGCTTTAGCAGATGTGTTAAAAATCAGATTTTCAAACGAGGTAGCAAGTTCACACACAAGAAAATACAAAAATACACTTGGATATCATCAAATGGAAGAATCAAGAATTGATCATGTACGTCAGAGCAAAACGGGGTGCAGACATACACTACCACCACCAATTGGTAATTGCAATACTCACTGTAAAATATTACAAAAGGTAAATCAAAGAAAATTCAATACCAATAGATTGAGCGGCAAGAATAAAAACATAAAACTCAAAGAATCACCTATGCTCAATAATTCAAGGAACCAAACTAGTACTCTTCCAATATTGTTAAAGAACGAGATCAAATTGAAAAAAAAACAACATAAGGACTGTTACAAATATGCTGGGATTAGTACTTGGAGAAAAATTGAAGAGCGTCGTCAATGTGCAACTTTGTCACAACGAAAATCTAAAACTGTTGCTGAGCCGATCAAAACCTACTTGGCACTCCTACATCACCCATCCCCTGGCTGAACGGCGCTTTCATTCTTATTAAGATGTCAAAAAATGTCTCGATTGAAGGGAGAAGAAAAAAAGTCTAAATCGTAACCGCATCTTAACGAGCGTCCGACCGAACATCTGTCGATTCTTTTAAGCTTGAGATCTACTAATTTATAGCTAGAAATCGAACATCTTTATATGCGTTTGTATAACTTTTTAAAAATAAAAAAATATTCGGTTAAGAGCGAATAAAATTCGCTCCCGTTGGTTTCGTGAACGATAAAGAACAAAATATCAAAAATAATTGACATAAAGTTGTGTTGTATAATTTTTATATTGAGGAAAAATGAATATTTTCTCGTAAATGTCAATAACAATATATCCTTCTAAATAGTGATGGGTGACAACAGTCAAATCAATGATCCGTTCTGAATGGATCGTTCATTTGCACTGAACGATTTAAAAACGTCGGTCATCGTTCAATCGGTCACTTGCAAAAAAAACATATATTTAAGGGACAAATGCGAATAAACAGTTCTATTTTATAAGTCAGGACACATCTCCTAATAAAAAAGCAACAGTTCCCATGAAATCAAGACCATATTACCGAAAATGTTACAAAATCTAAAGGTTGTTGTTGTTGTAGCAATGGATGTGGTGTTAATCCTCCGGTTCCATGTCCAGGTTCAGGAACTCTGATATTGCTCTTGGGCGGTACCATAAATCTTCCTTCGTCAGATTGGTTGAATTTTCAGGACATTTGAATAGGTGGTCAACAGCATGCGGCGTGCCCTCCCATGCGGTACACTTGTCAATAGTTGTTTAGGATGCGTGGCCAACCCGATCTTAGTTGAGCTAGGATGGATCTGGTGCTACGGGGTAGTAGGACCTCCTCGTGAGCGACTTTTGGTGGCTTTCTATTTAGAACTCAGTTTGGGACGTAGTTCCTTATAACGTCTTCAACAGCTTTATTATGGAGTGTGTTTACTACTTGGTTGTCTCTAACCTCATGCAGAAAGCATCTTGCTGTCCTCCTTATGTCTAGGACGATTGTTGATAAGGTGTCGTTACAAGGATGTTGCTCTTTGTGACAGGTCAATAGATATTGTTTGGTTACCTTTTCATTATGTTCACGGATTGGCAATATGTTACATTCCTCGTGCAAGTGATCTAGGTCGGCCATCAGATGACATCCGGTTGAGGTTCGCCAGGCAGCGTTTTGTGTTGTTTTTAGTTTCTTCCACTGAATGTCAGCAACTTGGGGTGTCCATATGTGAGGAGCATAGTTTATAATAGGTCGACCTATTGTTTTATACGTTATTATTATTGTATTTTTATCCTAGCCTCATGTACATTTACTGTAGGAATGAGCATATTGTCAATGCAGATGCTTAGTGTTGTTATTTACATTCTTCGTCCATGTGGTGAAAAGTGTAGAAGTGGACTTTTCAGTAGAAAGTTTCAGTTTTTTTGTTTTGAACCAATTATTTAGAATGTTAAGTTGGTGAGTTGTTTCAGGTTGTTCCCGGTATCAAGCACCGTGGAATCGTTTGCATATGACGTGATGGTTATTTCTTCTGGTGGAGCAGGCAAACTGCTTAGGTAGAGATTGAATAATGAAAGTGAGAGAACTCCACCTCGTGGATGCCTTGTCTTAGGACTCTCATCTTGGACTTACAACTAAGGAAATCGACGTATGTTTGGTTACCTTTGAGGTAGTTGCACAACCATCGCTTTAGACCTAGCAAATTAGTGTTTAGAATATCATCCAGTAGTGCAGTGTGCGACAATTGTCGAATGCTTATGATAGGTCGAGTGCAACTAAGATTGTCCTAGCACATGGTTGTTTTTGGTTCAGACCATCACTGATCTGGTTTTGTATTCTGTGAAGCGCGGTGGTTGTACTATATGCTCTCCGGAAGCCATGTTGGTGTGGCACCAGGTTGCAAAATCTAGTCAGCTGAGGGAGCAGAAGTGCTTTAAACAGTTTTGCGACCGATGAAAGGATGGAGAACGGTCTGTAAGATTCTCCCTTTTCTACAGGTTTTAAAATGCGACTAATTCAGGCCATTTTCCAGATATTTGGTATCTGGAGAGTATTTAGAGATTTATTGAGTGTGGTAGTTCAATCTCTTGGGTTCAATGTCTTTCAACATGATGGCTTAAATGCCGTCGGTTCCTTTAGCTTTTAATGGTTTAATTTATCTTATTGCATTCTCAACTTCTGCTTTGAAAAATATGGTATCCTCCAGGTTGTCTGTATTAAGTTTACGCAGATGTCTTAAAACTGATCTGGTTTCTTTCTGATGATTACTTTGTTTTTTTGTGAACTCTATGTTAAGTTTGTTTGCGCATTTTCTGTAGTTTTCGGTTGGGATATCAACGAAGGAGTTCATGTAATTATTTTGAGTTTCTCGAAAATGAGTTAGACCGTTGATGACCTTCCAGAGATTTTAACTTGTGCCAAGGCTTGATTTACTCACTAATTCTTTTCATTTATTTCTTTTATGCTCCGTTACCAACTTGTCAATTCTCTTATTCAGCTCGAAAACTTTGGAGTCTTTTGGATCTGCCTTGCGAATGTCATCTCTTTGTAAAACAACAAGCGCACGCGCTTACTGTGAAAAGTTAGGTTTGACTTTTTGAATTCTACCAGCCGACACTGAATTTTTCTTCCCCAGAGAGGGCGTCAAGTGGTAAAAATTGCTTACTGCATTCAATTTCAGTAAAAGTTGTAAAATTGTCCCAATCTGCTTTGTGAAAATTAATATATGTGTATGTCTTCTTCTCGGATTTTATTTGGTTTATGGAACGGCGTAAGGTGATTATAATCGGCACGTGATCTGATCTTAATGCAATTTTTGTTCTTCATTTTGCAATTGCCATTAGTGACATGCTCGTAAGAGAGACATCTGGAGAAGAGTATGAGTACCCTTGTTGATTGTGGTTCGTTGAGGACTTCAAAGTTGGAGCCATCTATTTGATACATTGCTGATCGCTTCGTGAATCATTATTCAGGTGTGAGTGCCATAGATCATCGGTGGGCATTCACATCTCCCGAGAATTAGACAGTCCCACAGAATTGGCCATTTATTTTGCATATAGTTTGTTTGTTCGATTTAGTTCCAGCAATCACTTCATTGGGTAGCGAAAATCCGAAATCCTACGTCCACATAGTGCTAACTGGGTAACGCTAACAGAATTAGGTTGGTGTAGTTGAGAGGTGCAGAGTAATTACTGTCTATACTCACCATGGCGAGTCATTGGTGCTATAGAACCAATGCAACTCAAGCGTCGGTTCTCCATATTAAGGGGCTTGGAGTGGGCCTCTGTCTTGGATCAAGCAGCTCGCTATATAAATGTGCAAAAAGATTGTTTCTGGTGACCTTAAGATGCAGAACGAACCCATTCACGAAAATTTGGATTGGGCGAAGGGCTAACCCCGAATTCCGTAAAAAATGGATTTGTTATGAGCTCTGTACACTGACCTCGGATTATCTCGAATTCATCACAAGAACGACCTTGGAAATTGTACTTGGACTACGATTTAAAAATGGGAACCTGGAACGTGCTAAGCTTTAGAAGACCAACAGATCTTGTAAAACTCACACACCAAGTCGATAGCTACACACTGGATATAGAGGCATTACAAGAACTAAGAAGGCCAGGCAGTGGAATCCATGAAACAACGAAAGGAAACACTCTTTACTATTGCAGTCATCAAAATGGAGGAGAATTTGGAGTTGGCTTTCTCATACACCGTCGCGTGAATCAGCATGTTATCGACTTCTGCCCAATTAACGTTATGCACACACGGTTATGCACACTGAGAATCCGTACGCAAAAATTGAAGACAAAGCAGATGACATTAAAGACCTGTTATTCCTAGAACTCGAAGAAGTCATCAATAACATCCCGTGGCTGGCACGATATAAAAGTCGTGGTAGGTGACTTTAATGCTCAAATTGGTAGGAGTGCAGAACTTAAAACACATATCGGCCCTAACAGCTTGCATCGTACCAG
This sequence comes from Diogma glabrata, assembly GCA_963693315.1. Classification (NCBI taxonomy): domain Eukaryota; kingdom Metazoa; phylum Arthropoda; class Insecta; order Diptera; family Cylindrotomidae; genus Diogma; species Diogma glabrata. The sequence continues at coordinate 390,833,679 of OY856187.1, forward strand.
TAACAATAACGGTTTTTGTAATGAAGCTGTCATTCAAACTTCGTAATTTAGAGTCGCACTACTTTCTCACACGCATTAAATTTAGATTAACAAGAACTTTGTACTTTAATTTTACCCTTTTCCAACACAATTTCTTGCACTCAGTTCGTAATCTTCTTTTTTGCAGAATTTGTTTTCAAGTTTGTTATGAGTTAGTTGTGCAAACTTTAGTGGGTACAAAACTTAACGAAAGAAAATAACCAAGAAACAAACTTATCGTTTTATTATTGTTTGTAAACGGCCGTTAACTTACTATAAATAGACGCCGGCAGATGGCTTCGCTCACTCAGTCTGGATTATCATTCATAATCGAATTGGAATTTTGTGACAATGGTTTGTTGAGATGTCATAATAATGATTATAATTTCAATGAGTTGGCAAAAAAATTTATGGGAATGAAAAGTTTAGCTTAAAGCGGGCAATGATAGTAAATTTTTTCTTTTGTGATAGTGCTAGTTTAAATTTAATTTATAATTTATGTGTAGTAAAATATTCATAGTAAAATTCCAAAACAAAAAAAAAAGATATATAGAAAAAAAAAGAAAATTATTTGTTGTGCTCGTTGAAAAATTAGATAAAATTAAGATTATGGATTGTGACGAGGTTATTACCGTAAAGTTATTCATTAAGCCGTACATAACCTATCAATGTTAGGATAGATAAATAATTTTCTTATGATTCCTAATTAACGAGGAAAGTGTTGTTAATAAAATATAAAATTTAAGTTTTTTTTTGATAAGAAAGTAAAATGAATAAAAACAAAATTGTAAAAATAATAAATTTTCTGTGAACGTTGTGTTATGCATCATTTATTTGGAAAAATCGAATAACCCAGAATTAAAATATTGTTCGTCATAGTGTGAGACGTAGTTGGTTAAGTTTTTAAATCTAACCGTAAAACCCACCGTAATTTTCCTACCATAATTATTATCGACTACCGTCGGACCGGTTTATCTTTTGTTACGGGATGTTTGAAGGATAAAACTGGAACAATTAATTTATTAATTAAAAGAAACAGAAATACGGCAGCGGTAATAATATTAAAGTGTCGGGGAAAGCCAAGTTTTTTTTGTTTTTGTGTTTTCACCCAATCATGGTGGTTCTGTGACACGATGCAGTGATCGTAATTATCATAATATAAACCTGTATCCAACTGTTTATTTCTGTGCGGTTGTTACTTAACGGTATTACATCGATTACCATTGGTGCAACGATTCGACTTGCATACAACGATATTCAACAGACAACTATTTGCTTGAAGTACCGAAGGTCATTTGTTCAATAGCGGGATGACCTCATCTCAATGTTTAAAGTTGATCGTGGATAGGAGATAGATGTAGCTGAGTGTGGAGATGGGTGAATTCCCGACCAACTATGGGGTGAGTACCGTCTTAGTTATAAATATGGGTGCATGGAGGGGTGGATGTATGCCTGTGGATATCTGTAAGTGTATAGAGACGAGTGCATGTGTTTGAGTGTGGGGGTGTTTGCGTGAGTATATTCGGTGAGTATAAGTGTGTGCATGATATCCAATTAAGTATCCGATCTAACTTACAACGCAATGAATTATGATTTATATGAAATTAATAAGAATGCTTTGATTAATTATGAAGATGTGCATAAAATGGCATATCATTATTATAATAAAAATAATAAAACGTCTTTTAACTTATTAATAAAATTTTTTTTTTACACTCAAATGGAGTTTGGCGACCTAGGAGTTTTTTTTGTTGTTTGTTTACTAAACGAGTATGTACCTAAATTATACTACGGTAACAAAACTACAAATACGTATCACCTTTATTCGTATTTATTAAAAGTATCTCCAAATCCTTATAGTATTTGAAATGACTTGGGTGATTACCATCAACGCTTTAGTCTTCCATCTGGGTCTCCTTACTGCTTTTGAAATCGTCTAGCGTAAACAATGAATCTCTTACCGCTTATAAAAATGCTGTGATCTATTACATGAGAGTGTCAATGGATTCAAATCTTAATTATGATTATCGCTTAGAAAAGTTCTGGGTCTCCTTACTGCTTTTGAAATCGTCTAGCGTAAACAATGAATCTCTTACCGCTTATAAAAATGCTGTGATCTATTACATGAGAGTGTCAATGGATTCAAATCTTAATTATGATTATCGCTTAGAAAAGTTATCTTGAATTTTCACTGAAATTTTCGATTCAGAAACTTTGGTGGAGGAAATTTACAAACCTTAATTCCCGCCAACTAACCATTTATTACGTGATACAGGGTAAATTTATGCCGAATTATGTGATATACGCATATGCGGATATACATCAAAGTTATGACCGTCCTCACGATTTTACTGAAAAATTTCGGGAACTATTATCGCTTGATCGAGAATTATGATAAAAGAATCGGAAAGTGTGACCTACATTCCAGTGGAGAATTTAATTAAAATAAAAGATGTCAATCTAAAGACCCTAATCGAAGAAGGACTTAAAATAGTTCTTAGTGATTGGGAAAATGTGGACAAGGTTTCTCATGGAAAATTCTATGAGGAATTATAAATCAAAAATGTAATGTAACTTTGTGTTCTATTTTATAGATGGTTTTGCTGTTTGGTGTAAACTGAATATAGAGGATGATATGGTAATGGAAACATATCCGTACATTATGAGCTGATGGGATCAAAATGTATTTGAATTAAATCATCAGTGTTTTATTCACGACTCCAGCGAACAGTTAAATGTTAAGATGTAGGTATAGGTATTTGTAGGCATGTGTGTGTGTGTGAGTCTGTGTATGAAGGTGGGAATGTATGAGATGCGAGAGCGTGTGAATGTGTATTAACTTATGGGGCTGGACGTGGTGATCGCAGTTCTTTGACACGTAAGGGGTCGCCAGAGTCTGTTAAGTCTTGTTTTTTCTTATATCCGCTCTTATTATATGATACGCGTACTAAACCGATATTTGTGCTGGAGCAGCAGGTATTAATTGTTCGACCCCACTTACTAAAGCTAGTTTGGGGCGTAAAAATCTCACTAGGTGCGCGGCCTGCAGTGCCAATTCATTGATTTATTCAACGAAGCAGCGCTTCATTACATTTTCCTGCAGCCTAGCTGGCTATGATGTATAATATAGTTATTTTCAGCACTTTCTTTCCTCACAAGAGAATTCACAAGGCAACGTGGAAATCAAATGACGGAAGAACGGAAAATCAAATCGATCACGTCATGATCGCTAAAAGACACTGTACAAGTGTAACTGACGTTCGATCATACAGAGGTGCTGATATGGACATCGATCATATGCTTATCATCTTTAACCACAAGTGCAAATTATCATCTGCATTTAATAGACAAGCAAAGAAAACCGTGCTCTGGAATGTCGATGTATTTAAACATCCGGAAACGCTGAATAGATATCAGGAAATTGTGACGCAAAACATAGAAGAGCATGACATCTCTTCTGAGATGCCATTAAACATACAAGAAGAATGGCAAACGCTTCAATCAACCATTATAGCCGCACCACAAACTACAAACGACCACCGAAATCACACAACGAATGGTTTGACCTCGAGTGCTGCCAAAGCGTTGAAAATAAGCAAAAACTGCGAGAAAAATGATTAACAAGAAACTCCCGAAGCTCCTAAGGTGATTATCTATGCCCCAGGAAAGCCTCAGCAAAACTTCTACGTAAAAAGAAACGCGAATAGATAAAGAACTGTACGAAAACATCAACCAACATGCGGCAAACGGAAAATTCGAAAGAGTGCTTTGCCGATTCCGTGCATTGGAATCTCACAAAAAAATTTCACCCAAGATCTACAACCATCCAAAATGGAAATAATGAACTCACAACAAGTGAAGGTGATGTGCTGGCAGTATGGTGATCCCACTTTCAAGACCTACTGAATAGGACGAACGAAGTTCATCTTATTCGAGCAATTGCTCCATCAACTGAGGAGATCTTTGTCCCTTTCCCAGCAATAGAAGTGGAAACTGCCATTAAAAAAATGAAAAATGGCAAATCACCAGGTATCGATGGAATTCACGCAGAACTATTTAAAAATGAAGGAACAGCTCTGCCCTCACGTATATACGATCTAATTCTTGCAATCTGGGACCAAGAACAACTACCTGCTGAATGGAAAACAGCTCTCATTATGACGCTACATAAGAAAGGTGACCGCCTAAAGTGTGCGAATTATCGTGGCATAGCACTGTTGAACACTGCATATAAAATACTAGCTAATGTCGTATTTCGGCGAATCATCCCGTTCGCCGAATCTATCATCGGTGACTATCAGTGTGGTTTTCGCCCCAACCGTTCAACCACAGATCAATGTTTTACCTTAAGGATGATTCTGGAAAAGTGTTGGGAGTACAACATCAACATTCACCAGCTCTCCGTTGATTTCAAGCAAGCATATGATAGCATCATCCGCGACAACCTTTGGTCCGCAATCATATGCCTTAAAATTGCATATTTAACAAATCTTGTCAAATTCTTGGCTACGCAGATGATATTGTGCTTCTCGGACGTAGAACAAGCGATATTAAGGATAGTCTCTCACAGCTTGAAAAAAACGGTAAACGACTTGGATTAAGCATCAAGACCGGCAAAACTAAAGTTTTAACAATATCCAGAAACATACCTCCCGGAAATCTGGATACTGGCGACTATAAAGTGGAACGCGTGGAAAACTTCAAATACCTCGGGTGTGTAATATCATCGTCAAATGACTCTGCCACATACAGAGCTTTCTACGCAAACTCAAAACTTCTACGATCAAAACATCTTTCGGGGTCGTGTAAACTCACATTTTACAAAGCATTATTCCGACCTGTGAAAGCTGGCCACTGACTTCCTCCGATTGAGAATTTATCAACATTCAAGAGGAAGGTCATACGAACAACTTATGGTCCATGTAAAGTTGCTGAAAATCAGTATAGATTCCGAATGAATCATGGAATCAGACAGCTTCTTGGAGGCTGCGGTGTAATCGGATTCATTGAATCCAACCGGATTAGATGGTGTGGTCATGTAGAAAGGGCACCATTAGATAGAATGTTAAAAAAAGTGTCCCAACAACAACCAGCTGGTGTTCGTCGGAGAGGAAGACCTAGACAACCCTGGCGCGATGACATCATCTAAGACCTTCGTGATACAGGATATCGAAACTGCAGTCAACTGGTCATGGAACGAGATGATAGGAAGCTGATTGCACAGACGGCAAAATCCTTCCATGTAAACGCCAGAGAAAGAGAAAATCACTTTATTGTTTTTCGATCGGTCGTTCATTTGAAATCGGTCATATTTTGAACGAATCGTTCGTTTTAAGGAAATGGAATTTTCAAATTTCTTACTTTTTCTGTTTTTTTTTGTTGTTGATTTTTGATTTTTCCATTCCATTCAGAATTAATATTTTTTTTAAAAACTATTAACTATGCGAGTGAGCGTTTTTCAGTATATGTTGTAATGAAAATCTGGTTAGATAGATACATTTTCTGGTTAGATATATACAAATCTTGCCGATATTTTATTTCTTCATACAATTTCCTTCATATTTCCATCAAAATTTTTCTACTCGGCGAAGAAGGTTTTTCAATTGATTTCGATGATGTATTAACACCGGTACTCGCTCCACGATGAGTTAAACATAATCAAAACTAAGGCATAATCACAACTGGTTCTTGAAAACAAATCGATTAGTAATCTATAAATACTATATTTGCTCTCGAGTGTTAGTAACGCAAGCGGAAGTGATCGAAACTACGCCGCAATGACATTATCAACAGCTTCAAATGTCAATTTTTTGGAAGGCTGTTTTTATATTATAACTGTGATTAAAGTAAAATTAATTTACTATTATTCCATTTTATTTTTAAACATCACGATAACAAGCTGGAATTTCACACTATCAAATATATTTATTTATTTTAACGTTAAATCTTATTATTAATGTTACTTATTTTCTGAAAATAAAATTGATATTTAAATTTAAATAAAAAGCTTAAAATGTATGCAGCTGTTTTAGTTGTTTCAAAAAATTCAGTTATTTCAGTCAAATCGCATTCGACTGTTAAGTGCCTCAAATTGTCACTAATAGTAACAAAAGATAAGTAAGTACAAATTGTATCGATAGATCCTAGATAAAAGGTTTTGTTATATATTTTGTGTGAATTTCAGATTTTAAATAAATTTATATACTTTCCCATCAAAACTATGAAAATTAATGAACAACTTTTATGCACTTTTGCAACCAAGCACCCTGTAGATATGGAAGGCTGGCTGAATAAAAAAAGGAAGGTGAATAAATTTTGGAAGAAAAGGTGGTTTGTTTTAAAAGGAAATATATTATTTTATATTTTTGAAAAAACTGATAGAGAGCCTTTAGGAGCAATTTTAATAGAAGGATGCACGATAGGTTGGTATGCATATTTCTTTAATACCAATATTTATAATGTAATATAATGTGGATTGGATCGATGATAAGAGTTAACTAAAGATTGCATTATTTGTTTATTTGTTGTTCAAGAAGTGTGCTAAATTTGCCCAACTAATTAATTTTAAAAAATGTAGTTTAAAGTATGCAAAACACTTTCATAAAAAAATAAAACTTGAAGCAGTTAACTCTATTTTTCGGATTAAATGATTCGAAAAACAGCACATTTTCACAACTTATGCTTCTGTAAGAAAAATAATGTGATTGTACAATCTACTTCACTGCTTGCAAAATAATATATTCCTTACGTTCATAGGTTGATTGAAATATTTGAATAACTCGATCTTATTCAGTCGAATAAAATTTCTGTTTTTTTAATATATGTCTTTCATAAATATTGAAAACTAAATCTTATATTCACCGGTTCAGCAGAATAAAATCAGCTTTATATTCTCGATTGAAAATATTCGGCATTGCTGTAAACTTATAACCAACAATAGGCTACCTTACGTGGGGCTTGAACATAATATGAAGTCATAGGATAGTGGTCCAAGTCCCTTTAAGTTTAACCATTACAAACTATGTCTAGAATCATATGCACACATTATTTTAAAATCGATGTATTTTTAATAGTACACGCAGAAAAAGGTGAACAATATTGCTTCCAAATAGTATTTGATGAAGTTAATATTAGGAAATATTCCTTAAGTGCAGAATCTAGATATGATATGAAATTGTGGATACAATCGTTAACATGCGCCAGTTATGAATATATGAAAATTATGGTATCAGAACTGAAACGAGAGTTGTTAGAATTCAAAGAATTCAAAGGAAATACAAACAGCAGAGGTAATATTTTAACTATATAATTTTATCACTGCTATTTATTTATTTGTACCGTAACAGTTTATTCATCCTGTATTTATGTAGTTATTAATTAATTTTTTGTATAATTATTTTATTTGTATAACATTTGATATATTTGTGAAGGCAAATTAATTAATTTTATTATTTTGTTTATTTCTGATAATAAACAATAAAATTTAAAATCAAATAGCAGAAGTTACAAACTGCAGAGATTCAACAACAACATCGAATAGTATAAATCACACTACATCATCTCCATCCACAACTTTACTGGAAACGCACGAGAACCCATTTAAAAACGTGCATAGTTTAATTGGGCAAAGAATTTTAAAAAAAAGTAATAAACGGTCATCCTCACTCTCAAAGATCGATGAAAGCCAAAGAAATTATGAATGATCCACATATAATATATATTATATCCATATATAATATATATTTTAAAAAAAGTAGGCGAAATGTCAAACTGAACGGCTGTGTTTATTTTTTCACAAAAAAATTCTTTAACATATATTTTGAAAAAATATGTAATTAGTTTCTATTTTTATAATTTTATTAAAATTTTAATATAGAAAAAACTAATATTAATTTTATTTTTAATAATTAATATTATTATCTGTTTTTTTGGTTTTAGGAATTCTAGGAAATTATTAAGTAAGGAAAATAATCAATTTGGAAAAATTAATTGATGAACTGAATTTGGTACAATCCTAGTTTATCCCCCCAAATAGATTTGCGTTTTTTTTTCAGATAAATAGAAAGAGTAGGTCCTCTGCATCCTAATTATGAAAAAAAAATTTGCGGAAATGAGGGGGTCAAAAGTTATAAAGGATCAAACTTTCAATTTTACCTTGGTCCATCCTTTGGTTTTTTTTTTAGTTTTTTTTTTTTTTTTTTTTTATTTTTATTTATCAAAAGTTATAAAGGATCAAACTTTCAATTTTACCTTGGTCCCCCCTTTGGTTTTTTAGACTTTGAATTCAATTTTTAAATTTTTTTTTGACTCAATTCTGCGATCTTGCACAATTTCGATCAGAGATAGCACCGACCCCCCCCCCCTCGCGCGTCCTGCTTCCCGCGTTCTCCTCCCCGCGTTTTTCCGCGTCCCCTGCGCCGCGGACGCGTGAGGGGAGGCGTATGGGGGGCGCGTTGGGGGGGTCGGTGCTATCTCTGATCGAAATTGTGTAAGATCGCAGAATTGAGTCAAAAAAAAATTTTAAAATTGAATTCAAAGTCTAAAAAACCAAAGGAGGGACCAAGGTAAAATTGAAAGTTTGATCCTTTATAACTTTTGACCCCCTCATTTCCGCAATTTTTTTTTTCATAATTAGGATGCAGAGGACCTAATCTTTCTATTTATCTGAAAAAAACACAAATCTATTTGGGGGGATAAACTAGGATAATGCCCAGAATTTAACAAGAAAAACATCAACAAAAATTTAGATGCATAGATTCAAGAAATTCAGGAAAATAAAAATAAGATAAGCGTTTTAATATAATATTTAGTTTTTATTCATATATTAACAATTTAGTGTACAATTATTGTACATAATCTGTTAAATTGGAATTGTTTATTGTAAACATAATATAATAAACAATTCGAAATATTCGTGGACGGTAGGGTACAATAATTGTTTATTGTTGACTTATGTAGAATTGTAGTTGTTTTATTAGTTTCGTTGTTAGTTTTCTTGTGGTCTTGTTGACTCAATAACAGGTTTTAAGTACACTTTATGTATAGTTTCCTGTCTTTGAGTTACATCTTGTTTTGATGTTTCTAAAATAATATTTTGTTTACAATTTCATAATTTTAATTGTCGATTTTAACAGTGAACCTAGACTTATATTCAGGTTGTCCAGCTGTTGAAGTAGTCAATTTCTATTTGAGTTTGTTTGTTTTCGCATTACTGTGGTTTTCGTATGTATGTTTTCATTGATATTTCTCTATGAGTTAAAATGGCAAAATTATCTCTCAGCTATGCGAACATAAGAGGATTGAATATAAACCTTAATTCAGTCCATCTTTTTCTTGAAACTATGAAACCTGATATTTTGTTTTTAACGGAAACGATTATCAGTGCGCGTGCTGTGACCTTAGATAAAAACAGATACCTTTGTCCCAATTATGAACTTGAATCCTCTTTCTACATTAAGCATGGAGTTTGTGCTTATATTAGGGATACTATACCATATGTGAGATTAAATAAATTTGAATTAAATGCAAAATTTCACAATATGGTGTCACTAAAAATTAGTTGCCCAAGTCAAACGCTGTTTGTCTTTGGACTTTACCGTTCACCTAATTCACCTGAGAACTCTAATTTATTTCGTGACTTATCTGAGAAGATAGATAGGTTGGTTGAGTATCCTAATGCAAAGTTTATAGTTCTTGGAGATTTTAATATCCACAATAAAGAATGGTTTACACACAGCTCTAAAGCTGACGAGGTTGGTAGACAGGCTGAGTTGTTTGCTCTTTATCACAATTTTACTCAAATAATAGACCTGCCAACCAGAGTTCCTGACATTCCTGGTCAAAGTAGTAATTTACTTGATTTATTTTTGACAAACGATCCATATCTGGTTCAATTTAAAATATCAGAACCATTGGGTGGTTCAGATCATAATTTGATCTCCACACAACTATATATACAAATTCCAAATAATTTAAAGCGAATCCTTGCAATGTTTGGGATTACAAAGCTGCGGATTGGCAAGGACTTTTAGATGTTTTCCTTGGAAACGCTATTGCCTTACCGGCCAAGACCCAGATATAGCTGCATCAAATTTTTCTGAAACTGTAATTGATGGTATGCACAGATTTATTCCTAATAAATTGATCATTCCGAAAACTAATCTATGGTTTTCTAGTAAATGCAAAAAAGCTATAAAAGTTAAAAAAAAGGCTTTTCGAAAGTTTAATCAAAACAAAACCGATGAAAACTTTAGACAGTACCGTAAAGAGAGAAATTTATGTCGTAAGTTAATAGATGAAGAGAAACATCTATTTAATAGGAAAAAAGCATCCAAATTCGCAGAACATCCGACTGGTTCACGCAATTTCTATAAAGCCGCAAAGGCTGTCCAAAGCAACTTTTGTAAATCTTCCCTACCGCCTCTTGTTAATAGAGATGTCCCTATCATCGATCCAAAAGAGAAAACTAATTTGCTTGGGCATTATTTCTCTTTAAATTCTACTTTAAAAGAACCTAATTTCCAACCTAAACCTATTTCTAAAGTTTCTTATAAAATGAGGCGGATAATTTTTCGGAAAAACATTGTTCGAAAAATGCTTTTGAAAATCAATACTAACAAGGCAACAGGCCCTGATTTTATTCCTCCAATTATACTTAAAACATTTGCTAGGGAGCTAGCACCAATCCTCACTAAAATCTTCTATTTGTCATATAAGAAAGGAATTTTTCCTGAAATTTGGAAAATGGCTAGTGTACAGCCAGTTTCAAAAAAGGGCAGTAAGACTGATCCTACGAATTACAGACCCATCTCAATTTTATCGGTAGTTGCTAAAATTTTTGAGAAATATGTCAATTTTAATTTAATGAGCTTCTTAGAGTCTTCCAAATTAATTAATGAGAGACAATATGGATTTCGAAAAGGAAGAGCGACGGGAGATTTGCTGTCTTTTGTCACTCATATCTGGAACAAGTCGCTTGAAAACTTTGGAGAAACATTCGGTGTTGCTCTTGATATTTCCAAGGCATTTGACAAAGTTTGGCATAACAACCTTATATGCAAATTGAGATCCTATGGTTTAGACGAGCAGCTTATATCTTAGACACAGAGCTTTATATCTGATCGAAAATTTCGGGTCAATGTTGACGGTGTATCATCGAATACTTTTTCAAATAATGCAGGAGTTCCTCAGGGTTCCGTTTTGTCACCAACTCTTTTTCTTATCTATATTTGATTTGTTGGACTCAACGGTTCATCCTATACATAGTTTTGCTGAGCACGCTTCAAGCGTCTCATGAAGCACCTAAATTATATACACCCTTAGCGCTTAGTGAGTGTAGGTCAAAATTGATAGATTCCCTTAACACTGATCTTATAACAATTATGGATTGGGGTATTGCCAACAGTGTTGAATTCAATACAAGCAAAACACAGGTTTGTCATTTTTCTAGGATAACGACAAAACTAAATCCTTTTCCATTAACGTTTGGCCCCCAAAATCTTTTAGAGAATGAGTCTGTCAGACTTCTAGGAGTTGAGATTGAAAATAATATGAAGTGGAATTCTCATATTTTTAATCTGGCTAAGAATGCTGTTCAAAAGTTAGGATTTTTAGGGCGATGTCGTAAGTTTTTCGATAGCGAACAACTTCTTTTAGTTTATAAATCTTTTATACGTCCCTGCATGGAATACTGTTCTCACATATGGGGTGGAGCTTACTTGATGTAGTCTCAACTGCCTTGATTCTGTACAGCGTAGAGCTATTAAACTCATTGGTAACCCAAGTCTTACTCCTTTGGATGTATGAATAGTTCTCCTGGAATCTTCAGGCTTTGTCCGTAGACAAGATCCGCAGGAGTACATCCTAGGTTGGCTTTGACCGAAGTCCGAATGCCTAACATGACGATGGGGAGTGTATCACTCCAATTTATTGAGTTTCCATGAGCTTTTAGAGATGCTTTAAGCTTCGATTCAAAATTCGCTCCGCGATCGGAAGTTATATTTAACGGCACACCAAATCTAGATATATGATTTGTAACGAAGGCTCTTGCAACTGTTTCAGCTGTTCCATCTTCTAAGGGTATGGCTTCAGGCCATAGGGTGAAACGATCAATGGTCATCAGTATATAACGATATCCGTGAGAAAGTGGTAAAGGTCCTACCAAGTCCATGTGTAAGTGTTCGAACCTGGCCGTAGGAACAGAAATTTGTCCAAATTCGGAATGAGTGATGAACCTTAGATCTTTGACATGGCAAACATGTCTTAGACCAAAATCCAACGTCTACACTCATTGACGGCCAGAAGTATCGTTTAGTGACCATTTTTCGTGATGCTCTAATTCCAGGATGGGAAAGATTGTGTAGCGAGTCGAAAATAGATCGCTTAGGAATATACGGACGTAATGCGTTAGTTGAGGTCTCATACCAAATCGGCTTTGCAGAATGATTGGTTGAGATAGGTTCTAACTTACGCTTAGATCCTACAATTTTTGGGTTTTGAATTAGATTGTTGAGTTCTGTATCGGACTCTTGAAGTTCGATGAGTTTATCAACATCCAGCCCAGTAAAATTGATAGCCATTTCCTCAGTTCGAGAAAGTGTATCGGCCACTACATTATCCGTACCAGAGATGTGTCGAATATCTATTGTGAACTGGGAAATAAAATCTAAATGACGTGCCTGGCGAGGACTTCTCTCTGTCTTTGAGGCGGTTGATGTTACCAGAGGTTTGTGGTCAGTGAACACTGTGAACAAACGACCTTCTATAAAGTAAGGAAAATGTTTTATGGCTAGAAAAATAGCTAATAACTTGCGATCAAAGGTAGAATATTTTTGCTCTGCTGGCGAGAGAAAAATCCTAAAGGTTGCCAGCATCCATTATTAAATTGTTCGAGTACTGCCCCTGTTGCAGAACCTGAAGCATCTGTTTTGATACAAAAGCTTGCATTTTGTAACGGATGAGCCAAGAGTGTGCAGTTTATAAGCGACAGTTTGACTTGGTCAACGGCTGTACTGCATTGGAGTGGCCAGATAAAAGCTGACTTTTTTTTATCTTGGCTAGTTCAGCGAGATAGCCGTGAAGTGGAGCTATTAATTCGGCTAAGTGGGGTATAAATCTATGGTAATAATTTACCATACCCACAAATCGTTGAACTTGTCGAACTGATGATGGCTGAGGAAAATTTTTGATAGCCATGATTTGATCTGGGGAGGGTTTAACGCCATCCCTTGTGATTTTATGACTCAAGAAATCTAAAGAAGTTACACCAAATACGCACTTAGAAAGTTTGATTTTAATATCATAATCAGTAAATATTTGAAAAAGTAGGCGTAAATGTTTTTGGTGCTCCTCAGGGGAATTACTTGCCACCAAAACGTCGTCGATATACACAAATACGAAGTCAAGTCCTTTGACCACTTCGTTCATAAAACCCTGAAAAGTCTGAGCTGCGTTTCTCAGAGCATAAGGCATTCTAAGGAATTCGAAGAGACCAAAAGGGACAGTAATCGCAGTTTTGTGTATATCTTCCGCAGCAACTGGGATTTGGTGGTAAGCGCGGACAAGATCGATTTTAGAGAACATAGTGCATCCGTTGAGATGCATGGAAAAATCCTGTATGTGTGGTATTGGGTATCGATCTGGGATGGTAACTTCATTCAAACGTCGATAATCCCCGCACGGTCTCCAGTAATTTGGCTCTTTCTTCGAAATTAAATGCAGTGGAGATGGAACACAAGATGAGGAAGGTCTAATCAATCCTAACTGTGCCATGTGTGAAAACTCATCTTTGGCTATGTTGAACTTTTTAGCTTCCCTTTCAGCTTTAGATTGAATTTTGTTTTATAAAACAAGGGTAACCTTGTCCGGCAAAATTTTCTGCTATTGTGGAGTACGACAAGCCAAAATGTCAATTCTCGAACGCGACTATAGCAGACAAATTTTTTGTCGGACAAAGTTACCCTTGTTTTTTAAAACAAATAGTAAGGTAGCAGAAAGTAAACCAGTCTGAAATGGAACGTGAAGAACAACGAAACAGATAACAAATAACGAACGAAGTAGTATCAGCTTTTGCATATGTGACAAGATGGGTTACATTGCACCAGAGTGCTGGAGAAATAAACAAGATCATCGGTTAGTATGCGCAGAAGTTCAACGAAATAAGAAAATTATGCAGAGTTAAAAAAAGCAGGAGAGAAATCTGTTGTTAGATATGTAATAAAATGACTGCTGTACGAATGTCAAGTAGCAAACACCTGTCAAGGTCGCAGGTGGTGGATAGCGTAACCTCTGTTCCGATATTATTGTTTACTAACAATACGATCGCGTACAGGGTAGATCCCGAATATCAAATAGAGACCACGAACAATACAATAAATACACTCTCACTTAATCTAGTGGTGTGGCAGCCGAGATGATCGATTGGCTGATGGTGATCTTCATCAGTCGCTAACGGCGCACTACTCAGGGCTCGGTCTCCCCCTGCAGTATTGTGACTTGGTCAAGTAAGGCGGCCCTGCTTGACTCGACCGTCTTTCCAACCTATAAATATATGCATTATGGGAAAATCTAACAATAATTAAAAAAAAATAACACACAAACACAAACAAATACAAATAACAGCAGCACCCCAACGTCCAAAAAACACTACAAAAAACCAGAGAAACATTCTGTGGAAGGGTAATACGTCCAAAATCTGGCAGCAACTCCACCTCTATCTAGAGGCTTGTGAAAATCTTCGGATCGTGTCACACATGGCTCTTGGAGATTTAAACAAGTCTTTTGAAAGTCTCCACCTGGTGCAGTCGGAATCGGAGGTCAGCAAATTTTTGTAGATGCTTGCTTCCGAGACCATTGTAACAGTTGGAAATAAGAGGAAGAGCAAAAACGTTTGTGGTTCAGTGAGGAGAAAAAAGAAGTAACCTAAGGCTGACTCCTCACTGCAAACAGGTATGCAGAGCAGGTCACTACATCTAGCGGTCCCTCTGCAACAGCACCTCCCTTGGACACGAGGGCTGAGATGATCGAACAGATTTGTCTACCGATCACCTCGGTCCCGCGTGACGACACGACCCACCTTGAGGTCTTGAAACACAAAAACGGAAAGGCATCAAGTGATAATGTCTCAAAGATTACATCGAAGTCGACGATAAAGACGGGTTCGAACAAGGTTGCATCAAGCTATGCTAGTAAGAGAGGGCTAGTGCTAAGAGAGGGCTAGTTGAAATTGTTGAATCTAACAATGGAATTATCAGCCAGGAACAAATCTATTTGATCCAGCTACGCCTGTTTGAAGATATGCTGAAACAAACAGGAACTCTGCCAACCTTTGAAGGAAAACTTTATTTCCGATGTTCAAACGACTTCTCACTGGTTGGTGGGGGAAATTCCAAGTTGCATTCCATGGGAAGGAACAAGGCTTTTAGCAATGAAGTTCTGTGATCTCCCTAAGACGCACCTATCCAAAATCTGGATTCCAGACAATCTGAGACGGTTTTATTGGGTGGTCTTGGACAATTCCAAATGGAGGATCCGATAGTACGGGTGGAAGAAATTGGCTAAGGATAAAACCTCCGTCGAAGGAAACCTCCTGTACATTCTTTTCGATTCGATTCTAATCGGAAAGCGAAACTTTTCTTCATTTGCGGTTCAGCAGATGTTAAGTTTATTGGATCGCGCTTGAAGAAATAAGCGAATATCACTGTTATGATGGCAGTGGATAAGCTTGAGTTTCGACAAATTAATCTGCAACATAGCATAAGTGGGTCATACAATCTTATTGCTTCACTTACTAAAAAGTTGCAGACAAAAATATTAATAATTCAAAGGCCCTACATTATTAAAAACAGAGTAGCCGGTCTTTCATTGAAGGGCTAGGACATACTGTATAAAGAGTTCTTGACAAAACCAGAACCTGCCTAGCATCACACCAATGTCTTGATATGAACCATCTGGCTGAGTTATCCTCAGGTGATTTAACCGTAGGAATGCTCAGTTATGGAACAGCTACGGAAAAAGGCGGATAATCATTGTGTCTGCCTATCTTCCGTACGACTCAATTAGTCCCCTGCCAACGTAGGAATTAGTGCACGTGGTTGACTATGCCAAGTATAAAAACCTGAATATCATAGTCGATTGCGACGCAATTCACGTCACGTAAGCTGGGGAAGTACCAATAATAACAGCAGAGGTCAGTCTCTTTTAGAGTACTTGGCTACTACTAATTTGGAAATTCTAGATTTCGGGAAGAGCACTTTTGTTAACTCCCAATGGCAAGAAACCATAGACATCACTCTATACTCCAGATCTCTTCTAGAAGACATCAGGAGCTGGATAGTGTCTACGGATATATCCATGAGCGATCACTTTCTTGTAAAGGCGATCCCAGCCGAGGATCGCGTCTACCGCAGTCCAAGACAAACGGATTGGGTGTGCTTCAGAGGCATTGTAGACGAGGAACGGGCTAGTGGAAGCATTTCCAAAGTCCGGTCTATTGAACAGGCCGTTGATTAGCTCAACGATGTGTTAGTTTGGGCTTTTGAGAGCTCGCGTCCCGAAACGAGGCAACGAAGTGCACACAAGTCAGTTTGGTGGAACAAAAACCTTGATAAATTCAGACAAAGATCCAAGAAACTTCTGAATAGAGCATTGAAAACTCGTAATGAAGCTGATTGTGCTCTGTACAGTGAAGCAAGGAAACTTTTCAAAAGGTTTATTCGTAAATCAAAGAAGAGGTTTTAGAAAAGCACTGTGAGTCGATTGAGACTATCACAGAAGGTGCTGCACTAATAAGGGCCTTGAAAAAGGATCCTTTAGCGAGACTGGAAATTAGCATATTATCCAATGATGTTCACACTTCTTTAAATGAAGAAACTTATACAGCACTGTTTCAACAACATTTTCCTGGCTGTGTACTTGGGGAGATTCTTCAGGTGGACAGCCGCGGGAAAATAGGGAAAACCAAACTGAATGGATTGGATAATGGCAAAAAGAGTTGTATCGTCCGAGGCTGTCTTGTGCTATCTCTTGAGTCATACAAATCTCCAGGTCCAGACGGAGTATAGCCTATTATGATACACCAGTATCTGGACATAATAGGAGATAGGCTCCTAAAGATCTTCGTGACCTACATAGCTCTCGGCTATGTACCACAGGCCTGGAGAAACGAGAGAGTTGTATTTATCCCAAAACCAGGGAAAATCAGCTTTTGACAAAGCCTCTTTTGTGTCACTCCTTAACGGAGCGAAAAGGTACAGTGTGAATAAAACACTCTTAAGGTGGATCCGACAGGCCCTGGAAGATCGATGTCTGTTTATTCACACGAATGAAAACTCCACAATCCAAGTAGGTGTGAAGCGTGGATGTCCCCAAGGGGGTGTTCTATCACCCCTGCTTTGGAACATGATGGTAGACCAGCTCCTAATTGAATTAAATGATAAAGGGCTAAACACATACGGCTATGCCGATGATACTAGCATTCTTTTGAAAGGAGAAAACATGGGGCATCTCTGCCGAAAAATGCAGAACGCCTTGGACATTACCAACAGCTGGTGTCAGAAGAATGGACTCTCGATCAATGCTTCTAGACACAGCTTGTTGCGTTTACTAACAGAAGGAAACTAAATAACTTCACTCTTCTTTCAATCGGTGATAACACATTAACACTCCATGATAATGTGAAGTATCTTGGTGTTACTCTCGACAAACGGCTCAATTGGGCTGTTCATGTTGAGACTATATGCGTAAACGCAACTCGAGTTCTGTGGCAATGCAGGAGGGCTTTCGGTGGCAAATGGGGGCTGACTCCGAAAATGGTGCACTGGCTGTATAAAGTAGTTGTCAGACACATTGTCAGCTATGGGTCCCTTGCATGGCTCTCAAGAACTTTTGTTGGGAATGCGATAAAAAAACTGGAGGCTGTACAAAGGCTTGCTTGCTTATGTATCACTAGTGCTTTCAGGACAACGCCCACAGCGAGTCTGCAGGTCTTGTTTCATATATATGTAAGAATAAAGGCTCTTAAAGCTACAAAAAGATTCGAACTCCTTGGAAACACCAGGGACTGTAGGAAAAATCAGCAAGCGCTATGTTTACTCCAGTAATGAAGATCTAGGACTGCAATTTCCACTTGGCGAATACGGAATACTGCACAGGCTGAGGTATTCGCCATAAATGTAGCATCGTGGGGAGCGGCGGAGCTTAAGTGGTCTGACAAGATCATTAATATGTTTACTGATAGCCAGGCTGCTCTAAAAGCTCTGGGAAACTACACTATAAGGTCAAAAATAGTGCAAGAATGTTCTAGGTCCTTGAATTATCTCGGGCTAAGCAACAGCATATCACTGATGTGGGCACCAGGGAATAGTGGGAATCTCGGGAACGAAAAAGCTAATGATTTAGCAAAGAACTTCGCAAGGAGGCTCATAGGATCTGAACCAGTAATTGGTTATGTCGAAAGGTAGGATAAGATCGCTAGTCGAACAAGTTCTCTTTCAGTCTGGTAACTCTCAATGGAGGAGCACAGAAGGCTGCAGAGTCTCCGAGATGTTCACTCCAGAGTTGAGCCAGCAAACCACCAAATTCCTGTTAAATCTGACTCGGGCAGACTGCAGGCTAATGGTGGGACTACTAACAGGTCACCATCATTTGAACAAACATATGGTACGGCTTCGAGTAGAAAATGATCCAATATGGCGCTTTTGTCTTGAAGAGGATGAAACAGTCCCTCACATTATGGGAGAATGTTTGGCTCTCACAGGGCTCCGAAGCGTCATGTTACGATCTAAGGATAGATGATTTCTGCAAAGCAGCCCATTCAAGGCAGTTGGCTTTTTTTCAAAAAGGTCTTCACCTCTTGAATATGAGGATGACATAAAGGACTTAGCAGTCTACATGTCAGGCTATGACTGCATGGTCGTCTTGCCTAAAAAAAAACAAATTGTGGAGCAAAGAAGTAAACAAATATTTACATACATCCTAAATTTTGGACTGACTGAATAGGCAGAAGGCTTAAATGTTAACAGAGCAATAAAACGAATATCTAATGTAACTAGATAAAAGCGTAGCTCGCACACTTGTTCGCAAAAATTTAATCAATGGAGAAATACAACCAACGGAAAGATTAAAATTACAGACCGTAAGTAGCCTGGTAGAAGCACGTAGTAAAAAGGCAAGAGTATGGTTGAGATAAAAGCAGATAACTGTTTTTCCATATAACTGTGGCAGACATTGTTGATTAAGTCATCGTAGGAATAGACTTCTTGAAGCCGAATGGAGTAGTCTTTGATTTTAGACGTGGCGGACTACCTGAACTTGAAAATCTTGATGCATCCAAAAAGTCTGTGAATAAAGGAACACAGGAATGAAAACAAAGAAACTTGGCCCACAGGTAAAATAATCGCAAACTGATTGAAGAAATAATCTACACGATATTCGAACAAACGCCAAAGGATTATATTCAAAAGTACAAACATCCTGTGAAGGAACTTATTCCATCATAACAAAGATAAACAACTGATTTTGTGGAATAAGGATAGGTTGCTCAACAAAACCGAAAGTCGTGAATCTAAAAATACTAGCAGTGACTTCTTATGATTTAGGTGGGCCAAAATAAATAAATAAGGAAATTGAGTTGTTTTATCTAATAGGAAATTCAAATAAAAACTTCGCTGTCTATGATAGAGTAGGTAAATAAACAAACTATTTGAGCTGAATAAAATAATAGTAACAAAAGGAGAAATATTTTGTAATAAAATAAAGTCAAGAGCAGCAGATAAAAACCATTGACATGCAAATTACTAAAAATAATTCGGTAGCTTCAGGTCAACTTCAAACGAGGTGGTAATCTCATGTGTAGTAATATTAAAATTAACATTTACCTTATATGTGCTATTTTATGTTGTATCCTTATATTTTCAGGAAATAAATTATAAATTATATTTAATTGTTTACTTCTTGTTTCAGTTGCTATAAAAACTAAAGGTGATTTTCCAAATTCTCCATATCGTCTAAATAAAAAACAAAATATGAATAACAAATTACTACAATAAAATCCTCTGACCTTACCCTAATATCTCAAAAAACTTTTCAGAATTACGTAAACAAAAATTAGGAAAATCTTCAACTAATAACAATTTTTTCCCATCTAAATTAAATAATGATGAATATCGTGATGCTTTGAATAAAAATTCTTGAAATATATCTATTTGATTTTCACGAAATATATTATTATTGTAACCGTAATCACTAAATTGTACTAAATCTGCATCCATGGGATTTATCCATTCATTAATTTCATATTTTAACTCCTTTGCAACCAAATGAATTGTTTCGGTTTTACCAACACCGGACGGTCCGCTTACAAGTAAAATCGGACCCGGACATTGCTTTTGAAATTCTTCTACTTTTGAAAACCAATCTTGAATTTCTTCAATTTTTTTGACATGAACTGCTAGGTCTGATATATTTTTAGGTGAAAAATTTTGTATCCAATTTGATGAGTTGAAGTCCAAGCAGTTTAGATTGTGTATTGGCTCATAATTATCAACATCAATTACTTCACTTGCACTAAAGTTACGTTTTTTTGATCCATTTACCATTGATGTGTTAAGAGATGGAGATGTTGTTAAATTAATGCTGTCTGTGTTAAAAGCTGGTTTGAACCATCCCTTCTAGAAAGACAACAAATTTTTTAAAAATTATTAATAATTAAAAGAATAAATTTTACACAATTTAAGAGGTTCAAAAGAATAAAACCGAGATTCGACTCTGACTATCTTTGTGAGTCCTTAGAACCCAAAAATCGGCATAATTACTTGAACTTTGGCACAAGCGGATTTTTTGATTTTTTTTATGGTAAATTAAGTAAATTTAGTAAAGGGACAGTTTTGATCTGTTTATCTTATAAGCACATAGGAAATAGAGATGGTAGAAGGTACAAATTTGAATAACATTTTGTCAAAAAGGTGTAGTTTTGTATGGACTTTGATTTTTTCAAAGGGCTGTATCTTGTACCTGAGATTTAGTGATTCTATATCAAATAAAAAATCTGGAATATTCCTATTTTATCCCCGTTAATAAAAAGGTGATTTTTTTTGGTAAATAGAAAGATTAGGTTCTCTGCATCATAGTTATGAAAAAAAAATTGCGGAAATGATGGGGTTAAAAGTTACGAAAGAACAAACATTCAAATTTATCTTGGTCCCCCGTTTGATTATTTTGAAGTTTTTTTAAAATAAACATTGAACAAATTAAATAAGTAAGCGTTGATTTAATGGGGGAGAGGGGAAGGACGCGCGGGGCTCCCGCGTATCGAATAAGTATTTTCCGTTTGGAAAATCGCTACAAAAAAAAGATAAATTAAGAACAAAATTTTGGTTCTTATGTATGCATGTTTCTGTATGCATGAACATGTTTTATACTTAGTTAATCAAGGAATATTATTAATCAAGGAATTCACCTTGAAAAGCGAAGGGACTAAGGTAAAATTAAAAGTTTGATCCTTTATAACTTTTGACCCCCTCATTTCCGCAAATTTTTTTGTTCATAATTATGATGCAGAGGACCTAATCTTTCTATTTATCTAAAAAAAACAGCATTTTATTAACGGGTATAAAATAGGATTGTACCAAAAATCTTGGCGCCTAAGAACTAATATCCCCAGAAATCTGTTGCAAATGTTGTGAAAATATAATCAAATACATTAAAATAATTAGTTATTATCTAAATAAATACCTTCATTTTATTTAATAAAGTCAATGGATACAAAATAACAACATAAGGTTTGTTTACACTATATTTCAATTTTTGACATAATAAGCAGTTATACATATGTCAATTTTGAAGATCAAAGGCCGGCATAACACAATGACAATTTCCAGATGTTGAAAGTTTTCATAGACCTAAACCTTGTGTTACTTTTTATATGTCCGAAATATATTGTATGTACCCACAACACATCACTTGTTTAATCAAAATTTTGTTCACGTTGAAAGATTTGTGCTATTAAGGAGTTTGTACAGTGTAATACCGGCGTCACTGTATAATCAGAATTCAGCGCAAAAATAAACGCTGATTATGAAAAAGTGCTGCCACCGCTTAATTATTAATGATTCAGTTTTCGTCTGTCAAATATATTTATTTATTTTAACGTCAAATGTAATTAGTATTCGTTATATATTATAAAAAAAAATATTGTGATTTAAACAAACTAAAAATAACATCTTCTATCTTCAATGTTATAAGAAAAATAAGTAAGTAATTATACAGACAAATCTAGAAAGTTATGTCATGTATTTCCTATAAATATTATATTATAGTCGAAGGCTTTGTTTTATTAAAATTTTTGTTCTTCGAAAAATGTTTGAAAGATTTACTTTGAGAAAACATTTGTTTTAGACTTTTAGAACCAAAATTAAATTTGTTGTAATCCAGTTATTAAAGTTTGGTTATGTTGAAATTAAAACATTTTGTGTAAATTTCAGGTGGTTTTCAACAGAAGATATACAAAGAATATTGCTAAGTTTGTATACAACAATAAAAACAATGAAAATTAATGAAAAAAATTTATGCACTTTTGCAACCACGCCCCCTGTCGATTTAGAAGGTTGGTTGAATAAAAAGGGGGAGGTGAATAAATCATGGCAGAAAAGGTGGTTTGTTTTAAAAGGAAATTTATTATTTTATTTTGAGCGAAAAACTGATAGAGAACCCTTAGGAGTAATTGTATTAGAAGGATGCACGATAGGTTTGTATGCATATTGTTTTAATATTAATTTAATTAATATAATATAATAAGGCGTTAATGTTAGTTAACTAAAGCTTGGATTGTTATTTTATCCATTGTTACACCAACTGATTACCGGAACTGATGCATAACATCAAGTGCAAAGTTCGATAACTAAACATTTATTTTATTACTTTAACCCCGGTTCAAAGAATTTTTTTTTATTAGCTATAAAATTGGAATGAATGTATGGCTATCGCATAACGATAACGCTAAAACTGGTGGACTGATTTAAAAAATTTCTTAAAAATTAGTTCAATCAATCTTAGCTGTAGAATACTCCTTGTTGATGGCACACTATTTTGGTGGAAGCGGCTTCGAACTCAAGACCGGTGGGTAACTTACAAGCGCCTTCGAAACTGTGTGGTTGCATTGAAACGTAACTCGCTCAATCATTTTCTGAAAGATCGGCTTGAGCAGTCATCTTCTAAAGAATGGTGGAAAAATTTGAAAAATCTGGGGGTGGGAAAAAGTGAAAAGCAAGTGCAAATTCCGTTTACGCCTGACGATCTAAATCATTACTACTGTGGCTCTACAACAAATGGCTCTTCCCAACCACCTAGCTGTATTTTTTGTAATGTAAGAGATGATAATTCCTCTAATAATCTGTTGTCATTTTGTATCATTGGTTATGAAGAGCTCTATTTCTTCTATTAAATCTAAGGCCATGGAGCTGGATGGTATCCCTCTTAAGTTTATCAAGCTGATTTTACCCGAGATCGCTCCATATCTGTTGTATATTTTTAATAAAAGTATTACACAGTCATACTTCCCTGCGGAATGGAAAGTTGCCAGATTGGAGCCTATACCGAAGGTAAATAACCCCACGTCTATGTCGGACTTTAGACCTATCAGCACCCTATCGACTTGGTCTAAGGCATTTGAAATTTTGCTAAAGAATCAAATGATTAAGTTTCTTGGCGATAATAATGTTCTATGCAAATTCCAATCAGTTTATAGACAGGGACATAGTACTGCATCGGCCTTATTACATATTATTGACGATATCAGGCGTAGTGCTGATGCTAATTTGTTTACAATCTTGGCACTGCTCGATTTTTCTAAAGCATTTGATTGTATAAATCATGTGAAGCGTTATAAGTTTTCGCGATACGCATGCCAACTTATTTATTCGTATCTGTTCAGTAGATCTCAAATTGTCGAGGTTGCGGGTGTACCGTGCTTGTGGGGTACCCCAGGGATCTGTTCTTTGACCATTACTGTTTGCCCTGTTTATAAACGATATATCCTCTTGCTTGAAAGTTTCTAAGTTCCACTTGTATGCGGTTGATCTGCAACTTTATGTGAGTGATGAGTTTGCTAATAGAGTGGTATGTGTTAATGAACTAAACCAGGATCTTGACAGAATCGCTAGTTGGTCTGTGGAAAATGAATTACTATTGAATGCTTAAAAGTCGCAGTCTATTCTCATTTTTAGGAGCAAGTTGTCTACCTCAGATTTCCCATCTGTGAAACTAAATAATGAACCTATAGCGTATTCTGACACTGTTCGTGGACTAGGACTTATTATTGATCCTTCCTTGTCATGGAATGATCATGTGAATAACTTATGTAGTAAGGTGTATATTACTCTTCGTTCCCTGTGGAACGTAACATCTTTTGCAAGTGTTGGACTAAGGCATAAATTGTTCATGTCTTACCTTCTTCCGCATTTCTTCTATTGTGACATTGTATGGTATGGTATGCAGGAACAATTTATGCACAAAGTAAAAATGGCCTTTAACGCATGTGTCCGTTATATATATTCGCTCCGAAAATTTGATCATATATCGCTGTTTGCAAACAGGTTGCTTGGCTGTAGTATAGGAAAGTATTTCGAGTTAAGAAGCTGCTCGTATGTCCATAGGATCCTGTTAACCGGGTGTCCACCGTATCTTTCTGACAAGCTTGAGCTGGTGAGCTCTCGAAGGGTGTGTCATCTGAGACTACCTAATAACAGGTTTAAAATTTTTAGCTCTTCTTTTTTCGTCTTGGGGCTACTAAAATATAATGAGTTGCCATTAAATGTGAGAGATAGTACCTCTATGAGTAGTTTTGTCGCGTCCTATGAGCGACATTTTTTTTTCAGACCGACTCTGGTGATTGTTCACATGGTCATAACTGTTAACTAGCTGTTGGCAAACTAGCTTAAAAGGAATTAAAAATTTAATTAATTTTAATGTAAATATGGATAACACTTACAGTTGTCTGAATTTTATCTAAATTTTTTCTGTATTTTTCTTAGTTTTCGAGCTTGTATTTTTATTTTTATTTTTGTTTTTTTGAATTTTGTTACCTGAGAGGTGTATTGTATTGTATTATATATAGTTGTTTTTTTTTAGTCGTTATTTTGTTGAATGTAACGTTACTTGTCTAGTCTGTATATTATGTATTATAAGCTGTTGCAGAGACATTCCACGGTTGGTACGGGACAAATCGTACGCATTTCTTAAGTTATGATCTTAAATAAATATCAACCCAAAATGTTATCATACAAAACATCAAGTACATTAATTTTGTGCAATGAAGACCTATCAAAATCAATTATTGGTTTCAAAAAATGTTTATAAAAAGGATGTTATTAATAAGGAAATTAGTTTGTTTGTACGGGACAGCCGCAGTCCACCATACTTTTTAATTTTTGACTTTGTTGTAAAATTTTAGCAAAATTAATAATCTTTGAAAACTAAAAAAATATTGTAAAGTAGACTTTGGGTCATGATATAATAAAACAATAAGGGCAATGATACATGTAAAAGAAATATCTTTCAGACATAAAAAATTTCGCATTTAATTGGTTGAGGGGCGGTAACATTTTTTAAATTTCAAAAAAATATTTTTGACTGAAAGACAGAAAAAATATCTGTAAGATAAAAAAACATAACCTAAAAAGATATTTTTTGCGTGACAGTTAAAACTGATTAACTGAAAAATTGATTTTAAAAGTAAGTTTTACCAATAATCAATTGCAATTAACTTAATTTGATGATTTAGCTACAATTAAAATAATTTGTTTACTTATTAGGCGATAATCGCAACAAAAAAATACAAATTTGGTCCAATGTGAAAATGCCTAAATCTATATGAATAAGTAAACAAATTATTTTAATTGTAATTAAATAATCAAATTAAGTTAATTGTAATTGATTATTGGTAAAACTTACTTTTAAAATCAATTTTCCAGTTAATCAGTTTAAACTGTCAACCAAAAAATATCTTTTTAGGTTATGTTTTTTTATCTTACAGATATTTTTTCTGTCTTTCAGTCAAAAATATTTTTTTGAAATTTAAAAAATGTTACCGCCCCTCAACCAATTAAATGCGAAATTTTTTATGTCTGAAAGATATTTCTTTTACATGTATCATTGCCCTAAAAGTAAAGCAAAATATTTATTAAAACGAGAATTAATAAATTAAAATGAAAATGTTTGTACGGCACACTTTTGTTTGTACGGGACTTTTACGAAATTCAGTTAAGCAGAATTCGTTTTGAATCATTTTTGAAATGAAAAATTAACACTATCACTGTCTGAAGCGTGTTTCTTGCATGTAACTTCATGACCATCAACTGATATTTGATGAAATCTCGATATTCCCGGAACAGGCTCGTCAACTTCCCATGGATGGAAATTTTGAATTTTCTGAGTTATTTCTGATTGCGAAATGAAGTAAATTTTCGTAGAAGGTACTAAAGTGGCAGCTAACTTAGCGAAATCATTTGCGTTTTGGATAACGGCGACATCTCCTTGACTGCGAGCTTTTTGATTTACAAGTCGCTTTACGTTACCACCGACTCCGTCAATTACGCCTTTACCGTGGGAAGTGGCAAAATATTTCCATTCAAATTTTTTGTTGTATTTTTTAGAAAGAAAAATCAATAATGTGACCATGAATTCGTTTTTAAATTCGGAGGAAGGTCCATCACTCCATATGATTTCTTTAAAAATATTGTCATTTTCAGCTTCAAAAATTCTCTCATATAAATATGTCACAAATGTGAAGATACTGTCTTTATCTTTTTTCTTTGTGTCGGAGCAAATAACAAAGGTTTTACATTGAGATTTAAAAAATGAAACAGCAGTAAACAGTCACACTTTCTCTGCTCCATAAAGCAGATTGAACTTCGTTCTGGTACTCACATGAATATGACATAGCGAAATCAATTTAGAGAATCCTCACTGTTTGACTTTTTTTATCATTTTTAAAATCATTTGCCTGGATTTTTTTAATTTTGACATGATACAGAACTTCAGGTAATTCTGAAACTAAGTTCTCATGAAGCTCGCCCAAGCTAATTTCTTCTGTTTTAAGTTTTATTCTTTTATCGTCTCCTTTTTTCCATTGTTTGCAGGTAACTATTTTAGCCGGGCTATCAGGTATTTGAATTTTACTTCCATTATTGCATTCTGCACAGCTATTTTGCCAACAATTTGAATTGAACGCCGAATCACATAAAATGTTGTTCCAGTAAGACATGTCGTACTTTATATTGAAACATTTTAGTTTTAAGATAAAGTTTTCATGCGTGATACATTTGCACTGTTCCATAGGAGTGTCCTTTAACAGCAAAACATTTTAGACCTTAATGCGCCGAAACTGGCAAACTTAATTTCATTATCTGGAAACTCTTCTTTAACTAGAGAAAAAGCTTCTCGTAAAAACATTGTGAGATAATGTTTTTGCAAGGTTTATTTCTTTCCATCTATCCCAGTGACCATTGTATCATTCATACCAGGGCATGTATAAACAATATCTGTACGAAAGTAAAAATCTTGTACTACAGTGACTTTCTCATCTTCTTTACATGCCACACTAAAAGATTTCTCCATTTCCTCCTCAATTTTTAACCCAATTTTTTGGCTATACCCATAACTACAGCCCTTTGTTTCCTAGGTGATCTAGGCAAGCTTCGCTGGCACTTCTGAACTGCTTTGGCATAAGTTTGCTTACACTCGGGTTGCGATGTAAAATTATGTTCATCACTCGAACAATTCACCTGAGAACTATCAAGATTTCTTACCAATTTTTTAGCTCTTTGAATCTTTTTTCTATTTTTCTCATACTTTCTTTGCTTTTCGTTTTGTTCGGGCGTATTTTTTTAGCTTTTCGTTTTCTCCACGCTTTTAAACGTTCTTTTTCCTTGTCTCTAAATTCTGGATCATTCGCTACTTTCTTGTTTTTCCATTCCCTATAACGCTGCGTACTAGTACTTGCACCAGGAGTATCCATGTTAGAATAAAATCACCAGACAACTAAAAAAAAATAATTTCGTGTTTGTACGGGACAAATAATAAAAGAATAATTTTTATACTTTAAACAAAACAAACTCCGAACAGCACTGCACTATTTAAGAGTAGACACGTAACTGGCTTTAAATAAAATGTAAATAAAATTAAACCGTTATATGTGTAGACAAAAATTTAATAACATCGATTTTTGTGTTTGTACGGGACACCAATAACTGTCTTATTTGTCGCGCTATATTACAAGTGTTTGCAAGAACAAATTACTGCAAATATCATTTATTGAGATACTGAGAATATGACCTTAACCGACAGATATACCATGTAACATAACTCATCATGGCTTAGTAGAAAAAAAGTTATGAATACGATCAATAATCGATGTAGTACAAAAAAGACTTAAGCACATATTTTGAGCTGTAAAAAAGTGAGCTTGAAAAGAAATTTTACTAAGAAATCGTTTTGTGTAGTAAAGTTAAATGTTGCCTTTTTTTTTTTTTTAATAAAATGTGATGTGTAGTAGGTATTACAATATGTGTCACAACAACACATAAAAACCTTTTAAGACCAAGGTCCCACAACAACATGCGTTCTAAGGATGTTAATGGACGCAAATCTGTTATTTTTTTGTTTTTTTTTAATATTTTTTTGTTAAATAATAGATAACTAAACCATAAATCCTATCACATATAAAATATGACATAGGCCAATATTTCGTGATAGGATAGGGAAAATAAGAGATAAAAAGCAAATTTGTTTTAAAAATTTGCAGGAACAAAACTAAAATTGGTTTGCCAATAGTCCAGCTAATGGCATAATCCTTGATTATGGGACGCAGTATATTTTTCAATGATTAAAGCTCGGATATATAGTTATATGAAGGCTCGTTTTTTCGAGCAAGTTACAGCGTTCCAGCATCAAGAAATATTCATTAGCTAAGATTGAACGTGCTACCTAAACAAAACAAACTCCGAACAGCACTGCACTATTTAAGAGTAGACACGTAACTGGCTTTAAATAAAATGTAAATAAAATTAAACCGTTATATGTGTAGACAAAAATTTAATAACATCGATTTTTGTGTTTGTACGGGACACCAATAACTGTCTTATTTGTCGCGCTATATTACAAGTGTTTGCAAGAACAAATTACTGCAAATATCATTTATTGAGATACTGAGAATATGACCTTAACCGACAGATATACCATGTAACATAACTCATCATGGCTTAGTAGAAAAAAAGTTATGAATACGATCAATAATCGATGTAGTACAAAAAAGACTTAAGCACATATTTTGAGCTGTAAAAAAGTGAGCTTGAAAAGAAATTTTACTAAGAAATCGTTTTGTGTAGTAAAGTTAAATGTTGCCTTTTTTTTTTTTTAATAAAATGTGATGTGTAGTAGGTATTACAATATGTGTCACAACAACACATAAAAACCTTTTAAGACCAAGGTCCCACAACAACATGCGTTCTAAGGATGTTAATGGACGCAAATCTGTTATTTTTTTGTTTTTTTTTTAATATTTTTTTGTTAAATAATAGATAACTAAACCATAAATCCTATCACATATAAAATATGACATAGGCCAATATTTCGTGATAGGATAGGGGAAATAAGAGATAAAAAGCAAATTTGTTTTAAAAATTTGCAGGAACAAAACTAAAATTGGTTTGCCAATAGTCCAGCTAATGGCATAATCCTTGATTATGGGACGCAGTATATTTTTCAATGATTAAAGCTCGGATATATAGTTATATGAAGGCTCGTTTTTTCGAGCAAGTTACAGCGTTCCAGCATCAAGAAATATTCATTAGCTAAGATTGAACGTGCTACCGTTGACTGAATACAGTTCATCCGCCAGCACCCCTAAGATATCACCTTGGCTAGTGATATCGCACTGATATTGCCAGTGGTATGTGATATCTCACGTTAACTCATATGCCAATAGCAGGGACTGGAGTACGCGGGGTTGTCACACCCGTGGATCAAAAAATAGAAAAAAAAATTAACAAATTAATAAAAACTGATCCCTCCATGCGTACAACTAAAAAAAAAATTTGGAAAAAATGATTAGACATGTGTGAAAAATAACTTTTTTCAGTGGAATGCTCCTGCAGCTTAATTACAGATAAATAAATAATATAATATAATTAAGAGACTAAGGAAATGAAACTACTGTATATATAAACAAAAATATTTGAAGTCGTTTTTCTCTCTTCTCTCTTTTTTTCGGTGCTAAGTTGTTCAAATTTTTACGTTGTTTTTCTATTTGTCGTTTTTTTTATGTAATGGCGTCTCTTTTTTTATATTAATTTTGGGGGCAAAAATACACTTAAATTTGGAATTCAACGCAATAATAGAAATATTTACGGCGCCTCTACTAAAACGTAAGTGTGTTAGAAACAATTTATTGGTGTACAAAAATTGATTCAAATTTTAACATCAATTTCACTTCCTCTATTCTCTTAATTCTTTGTTGCAAATTAAAAAAATTGTCTTTTACCTGCTATTTTGTTTTTTTCTCTAAAACAAAAGATTTTTCAAAAAACACCTTTGAATTTTGTTGTGAGACCTTGGTCTTTAATAGTACATTATGATGTTACGACGTAAAGTTAAAGATTTTGGACGTATGTAGAGTTTGCAAATCGAGGCGCTAGCCACCCACATTAAGTCCAAAGTAGCTTACGTCCGTGCGTCATATACTATTTTTTATTCGCCGCTAGCAAAATATTTTTAAAAAAATTGTTTAATCTAAATCAAGCTATAATTTTGTAGAAATTTTGAAATGAAAATATGTTGAACAAGTAACCTTTGACAAAATATTTGTTATTATTTTCAAAATAATTGTATAACTATGACAACAAAATAATAACAATAATTTTAATTGGATTGTGAGATTTTGAATTTAAAGGTTGCTTTGATAAAAATCTCTATTTTTATAGAATTTAAACAAATACAAATGCTTTTTCTTTTTTGGACGTAACTCCTAACTATGACAACAAAATATATGATTAAAAAGTGACACTTTACGGCCGCAAATCACAGTAATAAGGTACCACTTTAATATGTAGGCGAATAAAAAGATTTTTATGTATTGCTGTGACAGATATTGTAATTCCTACTACACACCACATTTTATTTTTAAAAAAATATTTCATAAACTTCACCAGGGGCCCTATTCCCGAACACATAGATGTGAATTTTGACAATATTGTGAAGTTTGTATTGCATAACATTAAACGGTAACGGTAACGATTTTCCGGAAAACGAATTTCACATTATTGTCTAAATTGAATTTAGACAATATTGTGAAATTCGTTTTTTGTAAAATTGATACCAGATATTCATCAGGTCTGTAGACTTTATTTATAATTTCTTTAATATTAAATAGTCAACATAAAGCACACCACTGGCAATTTCCTATGCTAGGCATTGGACAATATTCGATCAACATAAGAACTGTAGACATATATCATTGAAGCTTAGAAGTGAGAATTCAGCAATAAGGCCATGGCCCACAATATTGCACAGGAAACACAATAAGCTAAAAAGTCTCAACTTAAACCAATAGACAAAGCAGTCAGCCCAGGAAAGAATCAGTAAGTAGACCTCATGGAACAAGAAAAATGGATGATAAGATATAAGGAGGAGATAGTTCTATAATATAAACAGCTCAGATAGGTTTGAAAAAAAAAAAAATAAAAATTAGAGTTAGAAAGAGCAAGAAGGTATAAAGGGGGAGAGGATAGGAAGGACAGTGACATTGGGCAGGAATAGGAAATGATTTTGGAATAGGAAAGGATTTTTTGATCTTGGGGTCCCAGTTCAAACAAATAGATCAGATAGAAGCCAAACAAAAGGTCAACAAAAGTGCACCATATCACAACATAAAAAAACCCAACTAATTGAACAATATCCACTGTAAAGTTATACAGAAGGGTCAGTGAGTTGAAGTGGTCAATCAGCTGCTTCCTAAAAAGAAAGGTGAATAATCTGAATCTCTTTAAGTACTGCGGAAGTGAATTAAAAAGCTTCATGACTCTCACAGAGTAAAATTTTGCCCTAAGATCACAACACACCCTTGGTACAACAAAATTATGCTGCCGTCTAGAACTTCCCATCACAAACCATCTCAGTAGGTACGAAGGAGACTGAAACTTGACGAGGCGATAAAAATGACAAAGAAGCCGCACCCTGGCATAATCTGCGAAGAAAGTCCCAAGAAGATCGTGGACAAAAGGGGATATATGATCCCTAGGCTTTAAGTTATATACAAATTTAGTAGCATAATTAAAGGCTCTCCGCAGAACCTTAAAGGTATCATCCGTGGAACCCGAAACAATCTCAAGACCTTAGTCAACAAGGGGCAGTATTAGTGACAATACTAGCTGCTTCCTTATATGGAGGAACAAGTAACAACTCACACTACGTAGCCTCCTTACAACACCAATAATTTGACCTGCCAGTGAGTGCGGCTTCCAATCCAACCTGTCATCAAAAGCAACTCCCAGATTCTTTGCGTGAGATGAAAAGGATATAACATCATGGCCCAGCTGAATACATGAACTGTTAGCAGCTGCTCCAGAGCAGGGGTTGTAAAGCAATGCTTGCGACTTAGCAGGATTCAACGAAAGCCGATTTTCAAGGGCCCACACCTGAATAGACTCGAGATCACTATTAATTTCTTCAATACAGCCATGTAAATTCAAACGGGGCTTAGGATGAAGAATCTGTACATCATCAGCAAAAGATGTACCATAGAGAAGCGACAGGATTTAGGAATATCGTTGATAAACATTGAAAACAACAAAGGTCCCAAGGTGGAACACCCTTAGCAATGGGAAGCGCATCCGAGATCTTATCCAAAGAGCAAACAGATTGATACCGCCTGTTAAGTATGAATATATCAGATTACAAGCACTGGACGAGAAAAAGAACTGAGTTTTCAGCATAGCCACCAGAATAGAATGGTCCACAGAGTCGAAAGCCTTGCTGAAGTCAAGAAGCAGGACAGACACCATCTTCTTGTTAATGTTAAGTCTTATTTGATCAGAGACATCCAACAATGTCTATGTTGTACTATGTCGCTTTCTCCTGAGACTTAGTTAGGCCAATATTCCTAATCTTTCTCCACAAATCATTTATCGATTCGGTTGAACTAAACAATTTAGTTCCTAAATCAATTTTCGCCCTGCGGACCATTGATCTAAAACGGTTTCGGTATGAACAGAAAGAATCCCAGTTAAACTGGGATCCATCATGAAGATAAGCTGCATATGCAAAGTCCCGCAGGACTTTAATACTACGCATTTCTGAAGTGAGGACGATAGAAGTTGCTTTCCGTCCACCTACAGAGGCATTTGGAACAAACCTGCCAAAGAGCGATAGCAGAGCATTATTTAGGTAGTCCAGCTTAAGATCGATATTAGTGGAAGAATAAAGGGGACAAAAGTCCAACGAATTGAACTCAAGTAACAGCCCCTCCACATTGATACGGCTGTAGTCTGCCACACTCCTGTGAGCAATATAGTTGTCCTTGTTGATGGCAAGCGACATGATAATAAGGGCATGGTGAGAGATACCTGGAGCACAGAACTGATTGCTTGCCTTAACAAATGAGCTGTCTGTCACTGACCATGAAGAAGTCAATTGAAGAACCTAATGATATGTTAGTCAAATTTGTGGTCCCAGGAACACGAGCATAGTGTGTTGGACAGCTACTAGTTACTAAAGCCATGTCAAGCCTCTCACAGAGACTATTGCAGATTTCCAGAGAAGAGGTGAACAGCAGGTTAGTATTAAAGTCAACAACCACAGTAACAACCGGATATCTAGTACCGAATTTGGCAAGAACTTCTTCAATAGCATTAATACCACCTGAGGGCAGATATGTGACAGCAACAAGCATACACAGACCACAGCTTCTGAGGCCTGACACCTGAGCTTCTAAGGCCTCAGCTTCTGAGGTGAGTTAGAAGTGGATAACTTTAGATTGAAAGTTAAGACTAACATACAGGGCCACACCTCCACCACGTCTAACCGGTCTATCCAGTCTGTGAACACGATAACCATCAATGGCAATGGTGGCATTGGACGTATATTGTTTTAACCACGTTTCCGACACAGCAACCAGGTCAAGGTGACTATACTTTACTATATGTCTAACTTCTTTAAGCTTAGATGAGTAGAGCCTGGGATTCAAACTTTGAGTATTGAAATGGCCAATGTTAAACTGGTCACCAAGACGACTCATGGTGCCAGTAATAGTGCTATGCACACCCGTTGACCGATCCGTGGGTCTATCTGGCATAAAAATAATAGGAAGAAGAAAACCTGGGACAACAAGGGTGGGCGAGGAAAGAGGGCATTAAGGAAATAAAAGGGATTGGTTTAACAAAAATAATAATCATTAAGGATCAAATAGGAGATCGTAGAGACAAACAGTGCTGGATGCCAGGAAACAAACAAAAGGAAGAACAAAGAACAGACCAAGAATTATCGACAAGGAAGAAAAATGAAGTTAAGCTCACACCAATGTCAGTCAGCCAGACTATAGCAAAAAAAAAAAGAAAGAATGTTTCAAACGGCACTCCATTTCTAGGTATAATGCGAACCGATACCATCTCCACTCGAAAGCTGACAATCAGCATCTTCTTAATCAGTCGTGCATACTTAGCAACAGCAGCCAGCCTGGGTGGCAGATTATCATTGAGGTATATAGCAGATTGAATATTGACATCGGTAAAAAGATCCGAAATCATTATCCTCTTACCCCTGAAGTATTTCGTTATAATGTCATCACGAATAGAAGTATGAGACACAGTAGCAACAGCGAAGACTTGCCCATATTGAGTCATCTACAGCTAACAACCTGTGAAAATCAAAATTTAGTCGCACAATTTGAATATCCTAACAAATGTGTCCAGAAGGTCGAGATTAGAATTAGGGAGACCGGAAATGATGATGTCATTCCTTCTTTACAATCTAAGGAGTTTCAAATTGAATGCCTCAAAGGATGACATACGAGAGGCAAGAGAGGAATCAGCAACCATTGCATTAAGCTGATCATCTTACGCTTGTGGTCAGTAAAATCTGCTTTGAGAGACGAAATCGTAGCTGTGCATTCAGCAACAGAGGATTTAGTAAGAGACCAGTACAGCGGTTTAGGTTTTGATGGTGTCAGCTAATTTTTGAAGTTCAGATAGTAAATTTGCATGTTGTGTTTTAAGATCAATGGTCTCCTGGGCAAAACTGTTGTGAGCATCCTCACAATAAGAGCGAAGAGAATTGACTAGCGATTTGGATTCTCATAAGTGCAACTGGACCTCACTAATTCCCTGACAGCTCACACAGAGCCATTCTTTTGCCTTATTACCCTGATACTCCTTAACAAGACTCGCCGACAGACCAGCACACTTGAAATGGGACCACTTGGCACAGATGTCGCAAAAAATGCCATCTGCTACCTTTCTGACGCAGGTGAAACTCATTCCACCCCTTCAACTTTGGAGGCATGATGCACCTGTTTCTTATATGTTTAATTTCACTATGTACAATACATACAATATTTTTTGTTGTTTCTTTGTCTGTGCAGATATAGAGATTGTCTGATTTGCCGCATAAAATTGTTCATGTGTAAAGCAATTCGATCTAGATCACAACCGCTCACTTCTAATAATTGGACATGAACTTTGTAATTAAAAATGCCAATCGAATAGGGAATTGCAAACTTTTAAATTAAAATGGCGTATCCGTTGGAATCATAATGAATGCAAGGAATGATGACATCTTCACCTTTGAAAGGTCTTGTCAATTACTTTTTTTACTGCGCGTCTCGTTGCAAAGCTTTAGCTGGTTGATGTTAGTTATTACGCACCCCGATATTTAATTGCAGTACATGCGCTGGCATCTCTGGTAGTTCGAGTGAAATCAAAAATTCTGTTGCATAATTAATCTGATTCATCTGCTGAAACAACAGTTTCTACAGACTTGTATGTGACTGCTTCGCTTTGAATGTTAGACTGAATAGCTTAGACTATTGATAATTTCATTGACGTCTTTGTTTTTGACCGCAAGAATAGCTCTTTCGTGATTCTTATAATTGGTTTGAATATTGGGAAATGCTTTTTCAAATAATTTTTCTTTTCATGACACTAATTTGTAGAAGTTATGAGGTAATGAAATTCTTCCTGAGGCTAGATCAACCAGTACCTTCCCGTTCACAATCAGCTATTGATGTGTGAAGATTTCAGCTAATCGGTCGTATTTTTGGTAGACTTGCATTGGTCGCACATACAACAAATGATCATTCGTATTGTAATTTTGTTTACGGCGCCATTCTCTATCGAACAAAGTAGCAGCGGTAAATCGATTTGGTGATTACATTCCGAATTAATTGATAACTTTGTTTGCGATTTCTAAACATAAATCGTCAATCATTGGCAACGCTTCGTTGTATATTTCGCTCTGCGGTAAGTGGCATGTGCAACGCTGTTGACAGTTCTCATTTCTCAATTGTTGAAAAGAGATTGAACCGGGCACATTCACCATTAAAATGCAAAGAAAGAAACATTCATCTTGATTGAGATGCAAGGTGTACAGTCTTACTGCAATACGTGCTGTGATATCATGCAATAGCATGAACTTATCCAGCGAGGATGACCTCAAGAAGTAAGTGTTGTTGTATAGGTCAAGTTGTTTTTCATGTGAATGTAATAGATATGTATGGACGGCCGTAGTGACAAACCAACAGAATTGGGTCTTGAGCTTATGCAAGTAAATGACGTAAACTGCCTTTATATGAAGATGACAAAACGGTAGTCCACCAACGTTTAGTATATTACTACAATTCACAACTGCATCTCGAAAACGAACTGGGAATTCAGACTGAAGTTTCGTCTGATTTAAACGAATATCGTATGTTCTGTTTCGATTTTTGCATACATATTCATATCTACGATTTATTAGTGAAACAATTGACGAAATTATAAAATGTGAATGTTTTCATTTTGTCGAATGATTAATCGGTATGAATAATAATTTATTGCGCTGCATTTCTTATTTCGCCTTCGCCACTGACTGGATTTATCGTCTTAACGTTGAAGTATATCCAACGGCCTACACCTACGAGAGTGCTAACGGGTGAAGTATTCGGTCAACGGTAGCAGTCTGACTTCAAAGGATGGTAGTGACCAGTTCCCTTAACCTTAATAAACTATGTCGAGAAGCATACACACACAATATTTTTAAATCAATATTTTTGTTTCAGAACTAGCTGAAGAATGTGAACAATATTGTTTCCAAATAGTATTTCATGGAGTTAATAATAGAACATATTCCTTAAGTGCGGAATCGCAAGATGCCATGGAATTGTGGATGAAATTGTTAACATGCGCAGGCTATGAATATATTAAAATTATGGTAACAGAACTGCAACGACAGTTGTCAGAATTCGAAGGAACTACTAATAGTAAAGGTAATTTGTTTTTATTATATAATTTCATAGCTAGTAATTATTCATTTGTATCGTATTTAAAAACAGTTAATTCACCCCACGAACAAATTGTTGCTCCAAAACCCCCACCAAGAAGACAAAATCCATTTAATCGTCCAGCTCCTGCTCCTCCACAATGCAATCCAAATAGTATGACAATATCACCTATCGTTTCATTAAACAATTCTAAATCAGGTAATTACATTTATAATTAAAGTGTTATAATAATTATATTCTTTTTTATATATGTGTTGTGTCATGTCAATAATTTTTTATTAACTTGCTTGTATTTATGTTTAGTTATTATTTAATTGCGTTTCATAATTAATTATTTTATTTGTATTATATTTGATATATCTGTGAAGGAAAATTAATTAATTTTATTTTTTTGTATTTTGTTTGTGTTGCCATCCGTTTCCGCAATAAATTAAATTAAATTTAAATAAAAAAAAAATTTAAAATCAAATATCAAAAGCAACAAACAACTGTGATTTAACAACACCATCGAATAGTATAAATCACACAAAATCAGCTTCATCCACAACTTTATTGCAAAAGGACGATAATCTATTTCAAACAGTACATGACCTAATTGGGCAAAAAATTTTGAAAAAATGCAATGATAGGCTAGCTCATAAAAAAATGGATGAAGGAGCTAAAGAAATTATAAATGCTCCTCTAATAATATTATAAGTAATTTAAAAGAGATAAAATGTCATTAATTTTATAAAAAAAACGAAATATATTATATTAAATATGAATATATTTAGATTTAAAGAAAAAATCTATATATACTTAAAATAGTAATTAAAAGGAGATTCAAAGCCGTATACAATTTAAACAGTAAATATATTGTAATACAGGTACATGTATTATAATAATGACAAACATCTTATTCAAACCAGTTTATATATTTGTGCTATTCAAATTTATAAATTAAGAAAATGTAAGTTGATTAATTAGTTATAATTATTTTAAATTTGTTTGTAAAAAACTAAAAGCTAACTTTTTCTAGTAGTTAATTTTTATTCAAAAATCTGCGTGTAAAGGTAAAAAAGAAAGTTGAGTGAATACAGTTTTTTTGAGTACGTTTGTTAATCTGATTACAATAAATGCAGATTTTGATGCGAATTTGACATTTTTAATTCGAATTTAATCTGAACAAACAGCTAGAATTTTTTTTTTGTTGTAAAATGTCACAAATTAGATCACTTTACGCCACCAACCCATTATTTTATAGACAAACCTGTTTATTTTTAATCAAAACGTTGCCTTTGATGTATAATAACAATTTTTTCGTGTCATCTTTTTCTTAAATTATTATCAAATAAATTCAATTAAAATGAAATTAATCACGTTCTTAAATCAATATTTGATGACAACAGCTTAAAACATCAACGTGACACATTTATTTGTTCGAAATATAATTATTATTTTTAAGTTCTAATGCGTTAATATGGCATCGTATGTCTGTAAAGTATAAAGAGAACCTAGAAATATCAAAATTTTATTCTATAACGTTTGGTAATACAACCTGTCGTCCAGATGGGAACAAAGATTGTATTAACTATGGTTATAGAATCATCTTCCTGGCTGTGTAATCTAACGCCACTTTTCGACTTAGCTCAGTTGCTATTTTGTTCTAGGCTGATTCGATAACCAGGTAGTCCTATAAAGGAAAACGGGTCACTATCACTATTTCCCGCGTTATTTAGATACCCAAGTGCTTCCACGCCATATTTTCATCAATTTTTTTAAATTTAATTGTCTAAATATTGCTCAAATTTTCCTTTAATTGGTAATGTTGTGTACTTGTATTGATTCTTCATTGAACATTTTAATAATTTGCACGTACGGATCCCACCGCTGTCACCATTTAGTTTCGCCATATTCATATATTATTTCACATAAATACGCCACGCAAGAACTGTGTAATTTATATATTTTCACTATTAATTTTCAAATCATAATCCTTGTTGAATTCAAATTAAATACTTTTATTTTTTTAATTTATTTTATTACCTTATTGAGTTTAAATACACAACAATTTTTTTCTAATTACGCTTCTTTTGCTTGATCAATCAGACTCACTTTTGAAACCTAGTATTCCTGTTTTATACTAAATGTCAATTTAATTATTCTAAATAAAACCAGGTAATAGCCGATGTTTAGTACTAAATAATGTAGAGACTGGTTATTTAAACACAAATAAATTATTAATTAAATAATTCGGTCGATCGGTTTCAACTTTTACGTTATCGTCAGAAGCTTACAGAAAACTAAAAATTTAAAGAAATTTATGGTGCACAGTAAATTTCTTATAACGCAAATACAATATGCCAAACAAAAATTTATTATTAATATTAACAGAATTATTGAGATCCAATTAAAAAATTTGTTTATTTTTAGAGAAGATTCCGATTTTATAAATGAAAAAAAAGTGAGTGGCGTTTCTTAACTTAATTAAATATGTACTTTTATTATCTAAAAAAAGGAGTTTCTGAAGGAAAAATTATCATAGTGGACGAGGCAAAATTTTTTAATTATTCGTATTACTATTTGCAATAATAGGTTGTTTAAAAAACAACCAATTTGTTAAGAAAGAATTTGTTTGTTGAAGTAGAGGAATTTTCTTATCCCAAATAATTTCATGGCATCTAACTTAAGACTTTCTTTTCTATATGCATAATACTAAGAGATTTTCATTGAAGGTGCTAGTATGATTTCACTGGTCTGCAGAAAAAAATTTTTTTTTCCTCCTCATTGTTTTCATGCATGATTACATCATATTTGGTGCTCTTACCACGGAATTTAACATGCAAAAAAATACAGCACATAGATTTTAAATATAATGTCCATTTAATTAAAAAACGATATTACTTCAGGAACAACAATTACAAAAAAGTGTAAAAAGACTACGGTCTAAGTTTTACAACGAAAAATGCTAATTTTACAGTTACAAGTTATAGAAATATCTGTATATTTATCCCATTATGGTAATATAATTCAAGTTATTTTGTAGTTTTTTTTCTTTTCATCGTTTCCATCGAAGTTTCTCGGCGAATCGACCAACAAAAATCAGCAAGCATTGCTGCTGACCATTTTCCATTGTAGCGTCTTTCAATATGCATAATATCCTGATGAAACCTTTCACCATGCTCATTTGATACGGCACCGAGATTTTCCGGAAAGAAATCTAAATGCGAGTCCAAAAAATGAATTTTGAGTGACATATTGCTTCCTAAAGCTTTATAAGCAGAAAGAAGCTCTCGAATGATTTGTCGGTAGTTGTCAGCTTTTGTATTACCTAGAAAATTATGACACACTTTTACAAAAGCCACCCAAGCTTTTTTTTCAGCTTTGCTCAACTTCGAATTGAAAATTTCATCCCTCATAAGCTCTCGTATTTGCGGACCTACAAAAATCCCTTCTTTCAATTTCGCGTCACTGATTCGAGGAAATTTTGTTTTGAGATATTGAAAGCCTGCACCATCCTTGTTCATAGCTTTCACTAAGTTTTTCATTAGCCCCAACTTTATATGAAGTGGTGGCAAAAAAATTTTGTCACTTGGCACTAGAGGTTCTTGAGATACATTTTTAAGTCCAGGTGTCAAGCTTTTTCTTTGCGGCCAAGTTTTCACTTTGTAATGCTTGTCTCTTGCGCGACTGTCCCACTCACATAAAAAACAGCAAAACTTGGTGTATCCTCCTTGTAATCCAGTAAGTATAGCGACAACTTTTAAGTCAGCACAAATATTCCATAGGTATTGAGAATATTTTATTTTTTCAAGTAATACCTCCAGATTTGCATAATTTTCTTTCATGTTTGTTGCATGTGCTAGAGGCACTGATGGGTATTTATTTCCATTGTGAAGTAAAACGGCTTTCAAACTAATCTTCGACGCATCAATAAAAAGTCTCCATTCGTCAGAATTTTCTGGAAAACTCAGTTCTTCAAGAAGCCCTGCAGCATCATTACAATATACTAAATCATTTTCTTTGGAAAAGTAACTCGTAAAATCTTCTTGTCTTGTGCGAAAATATGAGACTCTTGTACTTTTATCCAACAAATTCCACTGTTTCAATCTTGATCCGAACTGAGCCTTAGATTTTGATAGCCCCAAGTCTCTAACGAGATCATTTAAATCAGGTTGTTTAAGAAAATAAGGTTCTTTTGAGGGGCTTGAAGATCCAGATAAAGCGTATGATGAAGAAGATGTACAGGAAGAAATAAAACTGGATTGAGGCTGTAGACCAGAAGCATTTTTATTTTCCATCTTCTCGCTGGAGCTACTGCTGGAAGAACTGCCTTCAACACGAAGAAGTGGTCTCTTTGCAGATGCGATGTTTGGATATACAATCTTGTTTTTATTTTTTTTCGAGAATCCTCGTGTTGATGTCATGCAGAAATAACAGTCATTTTCATGATTCTGAGGTTCACTCCAAAGCATTGGCATCGTAAACGGCATAGATTTGTGACTTCCTTCAAGTCAACCTCTCAACGTTCTTGAACAACTGTTACAGCAAATTTTTGGGAACCAACTTTTATCCCTCTCATCGATAGAGAATCCAAAATAAAGCTGATAAGCTTTTTTAACAAGATCTGTTATCGCATTTCGCTGTGTTTTTAGAGTAAACTCACCACAAATGTAACAAAAACAGTCGGTAGAATTCTTACAAGTGCCCGGCATTTTATAACCTAAAATTGAATGAAATTTATTTAAAAAAAATTTTTAAATTTTTATTTTATATTTTTTATCTCTGTTCATAAAAAAATAGATAACCTACACATAAAATACTTAAAATATATTTATAACATGAATTTTGTGCAAAACTTACTAAATTATTTGAGTTTTATATCTAAACAACTAAAAGACAAGTTTTCAACTAACTGTTGTAAAGTCACAGTGTATACTGCGCAGGCGCATATGTACTACCATATATTTCACTTTCGGCACTTTCCTTCTTTCACTTATAACTAGCAAAAACCTATTTCGTATGTATATACATTGTTTGTAATGTTAACGCATAAAACGAATATAAAAAAACCGAAATTTATGATATTTTGGAAAAAAATTCATATCGAAAAATCTAGACGTGATAGAAAAAATTGGCCATAGGGAACAGATTCAGAGCATCAAAATCTTCATAGTTATGACATAATTTTTTGAAGGAGGATTTTGTTGCAGACCAGTGTTTTTGAAGATGAGGTGGTTTGCAAAGGTAGGGGTAAATTTGATGTGTTTGGAGAGAAGAGTGAGTTATCCAGTATT
Source organism: Diogma glabrata (assembly GCA_963693315.1). NCBI lineage: Eukaryota > Metazoa > Arthropoda > Insecta > Diptera > Cylindrotomidae > Diogma > Diogma glabrata. Next base: position 390,876,492 of record OY856187.1, read on the forward strand.
TTGGTTTGAATCTGAAAATTTCTGATATAAAGGGAGGAAAATTTCTGATATATTGGAAGGCCATGAACCGTCAAGTTTATAATATTTGTAAGGAAAAATAATTTTATTCGATACAAGTTTCATAAATGTCCGTGAGCTAGATGTTGATGTTTGATCTAATAGAACTTCCCGAAAGATCTACATCGATGGCTAGTTGGGGTTAAATTTTAAATAAAATTGGTGTTAAACTTAAAAGGCACCCCATGATTTGCGAGTCTCTATCAAAACTCTTCTTCACATACTTCAAACCTCGATTTCATTCGATACTTATAAAAAAAATACTCATAAGCAGAAGCAAAAATTACAGAACACTACGTAACTGTGGGAATAATTTTTTTAACAGAATTATAACATACGTTAGGTTCGTCCATGTTTCGGCAGCATTTGCATCGATTGAATTTTTATTACAACAAAAATATATAAATAAAATGATACCAGAAACGAATCCTGATGTAATTCTTATACGTTTTCTTTATTTATATTTAAAACTAGAAAATTAATTAAATTTAGTTTTGCAGCTTAATTGTTTATCAAAAACTATAATATAATTTTAGTTTAACCATCTAATCAAAACAAACGCGTCTTTACAATTGTATTATTTTTGCCGTTTTTATATAAAATCAAAATTAATCCGTCCCAATAGACTGCCAATCTATTTAATAATATCATTTGTATAATAAATTACGCCATATCATCGGATTGTTATACATTTTTTTTATAAGTTTTCGCTGCGTATCTTTATCAATTAGGAATCAATTTCATCAAATTTCTATAAAATTGTGCCTCACCAATCGCCATTACATAAAATTTCTATAAATTATGCTTCACCAATCATTACATCAAATTTCTATAAATTTTGCTTCACCAATTAGAACACCATTTTATCGGATTTTTATAATAGTTTTTATAAACTTGACCAGGACCTAATGATGTTGATTTAACATATAAGGTGTATCATACGAATAACTATTTCTATAAAAGAAATTGACTTGTGGGTTATATCGTAAATTATCGATTTCAAAATATGTAAGCATTTTCTATAATTGGTTGGACTGTTAATTTTCTTATAAACGGAAATAGAACATTTTTCATCAGTATATCAGTCTGTAATAGTAGGTACTAGGGCACTCCAGCGTGGGAACCAGAAGCGAAACAGAAAACCGGAAAAGATGTTGACTTTGGGCGTGGCTTCAAGTGTACCTAGATCTTGATGACCTAGACTAGGTTGACCAAGGTAGTCTGCCTTGTCAACAGACATACGTCACATGACCAAGGTAGTCTGTAGTATTATTAGATATTACACGTATTCAACGCAATCAGCCTTGTCAAATGTAACGATTAGAAGTGCAACATAGTCCCCCAGATAGGAGCAGTTGGCACTAGCCAACGTTAAAGAATTGACTACCTGTCTGTGAATTCGGAAATCGCTCTCGACTTCGCTCAGTCGCTAATTTGTCGTGGTTTTTTATCCGGCAACCAAGTAGTCCTAGACTTTCGTTTCTCATCTATCAACATTACTGTACATTATTTAATAGATAAGTAGTTGAAAATAAATTAAATATTCTGAAAAAATGCTATATATCAATTTCTAGTTGAAGTTGTTTTACTAATATTTTATTTTCTCCCGCTTCAAGTAAGTTTAAGAATCTGGTCGATTTTTTTTATTAAAAAAAGCTAATTGAATATTTTTTTCTTCGAAAACTGCTTTTGTTTTATTATAATTTTAATAAAATTAGGTGTTATCAAAACTTGGAAAAATCTTCGGTAGTAACTAATCACTAAGCGATTTTATCCTTAATTTTATAAAGAAAAGGTAAGCTTATAAAATATTCTTCTTGCACTCTTGGTTTTTCGTTTTATTTTCTTTTACTACCAATCAAAATTAATTTTTTAAATCTGAATTGTTTGATTTTTCTAAATAAGATTCCTAATTCAAACTTGATGTGTTTATTTAGAAATTCCAACCGATTTAGTTCTTTTTTTTTTACTTTATAAAACTTTGAATAGCACATTATACTATATAAACACAACTTTCTTTTAACCTATTCTTATTAAATTACATATATCAAATAAATAATTAAAATGCCAATAAGGTGATGGTCTAAAAACATTTTGGGTTTGTAAACTATTTAAAAGCTTTTTAATTTTAATTCTTATTTAATGTTTAGTTTTCAACAATAACATATTTTAGTTTGATAATAATAGAAAAAACGAAAATTTAATATGTTCGTTAAAATAAATTTAATGCTTTCTGTATCGAATTACACGTTGATTAGAAAGAAGTATGTATTAGCGTAATATGACATTTTTTCAACTTGAACTCTATAGGTATTTTCAGAAAATAAAACCAACTATAATTCACGTAATTATGTTTGATAAAAGGCAACAAGTAAAAAAAAAACAAATATGTATATAAGCAGCAACTTAGGCATTTTAATTTTTTTTCTTTAATAATCTATGACTTTAAGTCATCTAACATCATCAGTCTTTAAGTCATCTGATTTAAAATATGTAACATATGTATCTTCGATATCGTATTTTAATTTATCGTTGTCTAAATCAGATAGTTTGATCTGACGGTCGGCAATCGGATTATAATCTTCCAAAACACCATTTGATTCCGTTGAACACTGTTGAAGCCGTTTTATTTGTGTTTGTTTACTACCCTGTGTTCTTCCTTCTTTCAACGTTCAACCTTCTTTGTTTAAGCTCAGCTTAATTGATTGATTTTTATTTCGTTTTATACACAATTTATACAATACAAAGAAAACCAATATTAATTTAATCACTCGTGTTGTATTGAAATTTTCAATATTTAGAATTGTACTTGTCGTACATTTGTGTGAAACACGTTTAATCGTTTTATATAAAAATTGTTTTTAATTAATTTCGTTCATTCACACAACTTATTTATGTATCGTTCGTTCCAATCCAATAATTTTTATATCGTCAGATTACTATTTGGTTAGCCACTTCCTTTAAACTTGCTTGCATCACCAATTCTTCACCTATGACACCTTATTTTATATTCGGACAAAATAACCAATCAGTAATGGCGGATGCCCTTTCAATATCTTCTTCGGTTTCTTAAAATTTTATTGTTCTGAAGATAAAAGTTCACCATATTTGTTCACACATAAAATTTTATTTTCTATTATAAAGAAACTTTACAAAGGATAATCAAAAAAACTCTATGTCTTTGTCAAACATTATCAAAGATAATTTTAATTATTCTAAAATCAAATATGAACTTATTTGTTTATTAAATTTTAATTTCTATCGATAAACATGATTTTCGTTTAAAAAAATTAAACAAGGTTTTATTTTTCTTGACACCAAACTTGGAAAGAAGTTATTCTTTTTGATAGCAAAAACCGAATGAATTGCAAAAATTGAAAATCCAAAATAAAAAAAATGTGATTTCTTTTTATAACATTTTATATGAAAAAACGTGAAACGAAAATAAAGCAAAACTGAGTAATAAATCTCTGTTCGTTAAAATGAAATAAATGGTGCGTTCGTTTATTTTTTTATAATTATATTTTGAAATTGAGCTAGTTGGTATAATTATTTGAAAAAAAACTGTTTTAAGTTATGATTATGGTAAAAATGAACTGAAATGATTGAAATAAATTTTTATTGAATCAGAAAAGGAATATGAATTGGTTTTAGTATTATTTAGGTGAATATAGCCGACGTTACAAAATTAATTGATTTCAAATTAATCCCACCTCTGAAGTTGTCGTAACGTTCGTTTATCGTTTATTTAAATAAAAAGATTGAAACACTCAAAGGTATGTTTTTGGTTTTATCGCCATTTTATTAATTATTATTTTACAAGCGCGCTTCGTCTTCTCTATGTTTGGTATTGAAACTAATAATAAGAAGTGACATCTGACATAATATACACTAACTAAAAATTCAAATTGAGAGATCGCTACATAAGTAAAATGTATTTCTCTGTAACTAATATTCTGGTTACTCGAATCCCTGGATGCGACAAATTATCGAATGTCTCAAATATCCGTTTCCTGCAAATCTTCGTTGATAGCCTCTGTATTTTCAAGTCTCCTTTTGTTTAGTTCTTTCATTGTTAAATTATTGGCTATTATGTCAAATTAATATCATTATACAAGGTGGATATGAATGGAATAGGCTCTCGAAAAGTTGTGGATTCGCTAAAATATTGTATCTTGTTTATTTCGATGGTACAGTTTTTGAAGTAGATTAATACCATCCCCTTCAGTGTTTTATTACGAGTGCTTTCGCTACATGTTGTTTCCATCAAAACTTCGGTGTGAGTAATTATGACTAAATGATTTGGTTCAATCAACTCGATTGTGTCTTAAATTGTTTCATGAAATGCGTTGCAATGCGACTGCTTATTGTGGATTATATTAGGTATTCAACTTTTTGGTGTGCTTTTGACAAGTTCTTTTTTGAACAGTATCTTACATGTTCTATCTTTGCACATGGTTCGTCAACATATTGATGTACATATTTACTGAGTAACAGGAATTAGGATTTTAATTCTATGGTAAAGGTGTTGTTGATGGGAGTTGTTTTAAATGATAGAATGAAAAGGCTTCCGGGTAAAATATAGGTATTTGGATTATAAAAATTATGTTAGAATGATTAAAATAGGCATCTAATTCTAAGACTTCATATATGTTCTCATCTACTCTAATTTCAACATTTTCCTTTAATTTATTGTAAATAATAACTAAATATACCCTATTTCTTGTGGATGCAATATATGTTTTGAAATTACTTTCAATTTTGCTAAAAGTGTTGATTCCAAAATGTTTTCCAGATGATTATTCAAAATGTCAATGTCAAAGAGAATCTGGTCACAATGCTGATTTATTTTTAATATGTGTTCTACATTATTTAATTTATGAACGACTACGTCGCAGAGATCGGATAATTTCTGATTTTTATTAAAAAAATCAAAAAAATCGATTTATTTGATTTTAATCAGATTTAAATCAGATTTAAATCAAAGAAGTCGATTTTAATCATTTAAGGTAAACTTAAAAGGCATAAAATAAATTATAATAAGAATCTTCTTATATATTAATACGCTAGATTAAAACTTTGTGGAGCATTAGGCTTTTTTATTCGCAGATGGATTCATTTGAAATTTTCACAGCTAACTGATATTAGTGTAACCTATATTCGGATTCGGATTCACACAAATCGGATCATAAATAAAAAAGTTATTATATACGGAAAACTTTTTCTATACATATGCATTATAAGTTTACATACATCTTTCTTTTTGCTTTAAAACAATGCTTTAAAATTTTTCTTTTTTATATATTAGCTATCGAACCGAACAACGAATAACAAAAACGAAAATTTTTATATTTATTTTATATTCATTTCAGTCGTCGTATTTATTTTATATTTTAGTCGTCTTTTATCTTTCAAGAAGGACGGTTTTCGATATTTTTCGATTATTTTGTTTTTTATTGATATAAAGATTTTTGAGATATTTTGATATTTGAGTTATTTCATATTTTTGATATATTGATATATTTATTTATTTCGATGCCAAGACTACGTCGTAAACGTCGTTTGGATGTGAGTGGTACATCGAGTCGTCGGAATAAAAGAGACTAGGAGGGCCCGGCGTGCTTCGCTACGCTTATAAATAAAGTTTTTGCGTAGACATTTTGTTGACGTAGAAGCAATGATTTCAAAAAGTGGTAATGAGAAATGCTACCATATAATTTTTAATTTTTCTTTTTAAATATATGAATGAAAAATAATCAGAACTCTAGCTGATCAGTTCGGATATATGAAAAATTAGCGATCAAATAAGTTTTCAAGTAAGCTTCGTATGAAAAATTAGCATATGAAAAATTAGCGATCAAATAAGTTTTCAAGTAAGCTTCGCTAATTTTTCATATATCCGAACTGATCAGCTAGAGTTCTGATTATTTTTCATTCATATATTTAAAAAGAAAAATTAAAAATTATATGGTAGCATTTCTCATTACCACTTTTTGAAATCATTGCTTCTACGTCAACAAAATGTCTACGCAAAAACTTTATTTATAAGCGTAGCGAAGCACGCCGGGCCCTCCTAGTCATTATTATGAAAGTATTGTAATAATCATAAAGAGATATATTTTTATTTGCTATTTAATTGTTTATATAAAAAAGTTAATTTGGCGGCCTTTTCAACTCCCAATTTGTTGCGTAATTTGGAATGAACTTGTCCGAAGGTTGAAAATATTCTTTCAACACCAGCAGATGACGAAACTGCGGTTAAAAGTTGGTATATTTTTTCTTCGCTAATAGTTGAGACCACATTAGGGTTTATCGTAATAAACGATTTCCACCAATCAAAGTCAGTCATAGACCTTACGACTTCTTTTCTCATAATTGCTCCGGAAAAAGGTTCGACTTTTCCTTGGTATTTAAAAAAGATTGGCAGAAATGAAATAGGAAACTCTTCTTCAATGAAATTAATACCGATCCTTTTTTCATCTTCGGTGAGCTTTTCGTTCTCATACATTTTGTTGGGAGCAATAAGAAATGCCGCATAATGACAGGCGTTTAGTGCCATTGTATATCTACGATCAAAATATTGTTTTTGTGACTCATTTAAATTTTTTCGTAATTCCAAATTCAAACGTTTCCAAACAACCACACTGTCAGAAATTTTAGTAGTGTCACTTTGCATTCTGTCCAACGCTTGAGCAATAGGTTCAAATAGTAGTATTAGATCTTCACAATTTCTTTTTAAACCTAAGTTTTGGACCAGCCTGATTATATCCATATCAATTTCATTCCGATGCTCATCACACACTGTCATTAATACAGGCCAATTTTTTAAGTATGACTTAATGGTTCCACAAATAGAGCTCCAGCGCACCTCTATAGGTAAAACTAAAGAACTGCCCCCAGCCTCATCGTACCAGGATTTTGCCAAATGGTGATTTCTAAAATGTTTAGCTACACTGACTATATGCTTCTGTATGGATAAGAAGTCTTTTCCAAAATCGTGTGCCAGCAGATTTAGGATATGAGCTGAACAACCAAAGCTAATAATATTGTTTTCTGGTATGTCTTCAATATCTTTTCGCATCCTTCTCATATTGCTAGCATTATCTGTTACGAGGCTTCGTATTTTACATTCGTATCTAATTTCTGTTTCCCGGCATATTTTTATTGCCAAAGCTTGTAGATATTCCGAATCATGTTTATGTCCTGAAGTGTCGATAGTATCGACTAAAACAATTAATCCATCTTTTTTTACGACACAAGCACAGATAATAGATGTATTATTGACATTGCTCCACCCATCTAATGTTAAACACACAACTTCATTTTTTAAAGCTGCATGACACACTGTTTGTTCATGTGAAAAAACTTTTTCCAAAAGTTCATTTGATAATTGTTTTTCATGAGGTGGAATGTATCCCGGATGCAAAAAACTACACAATTTTTTAAATTCAGTATGACCTGCTTTTTGAAATGCCAAATTTGTTGCATAAAAAAATCGAGCTACTTGTTCGTCGAAACTCTCCTTTTCTTTCTTCGTTGTCGTCACTACGAATTTCAAAATCGAAGGATTTTCTTGTTTACTGTTGCCGTTGGACGAATTTGAAACAATATCCTCTTTTTCTGGTGATATATTTTCGTTTGATTTCCGACAAAACTTCAAGTGCTTCTTCATTCTATCGACGATTCCCTGAAGTTCATGATTACAGCGCTTGCATACTGCCCTGCTTCCTTGCTTACCTGCAACTTTTAGTTCGCTAAATTCATTCCATATTACATCTCTTTTACGACCACTATTACTATACATGACGGTTTTTCTTCAATCTCTAGATAAAATAAAACAAGATTTAAAGTGAAGTTGAAACATGTAAAATTGATTACCTTTTATTTCGTTGATTAAATTTTAAAACAAAAAATTGCACGTGTTTATACTATACTGTTTATACTTTTATATAGAATCATGACATGACAGTGAATGTTATACAAAACGACCGCTGTGTTACAAAAAGGCGCTTAGGTTACAAATAATTTTGGTGTTACCGAATTGAAAATTATTTTTCCGCAACTATTTCTATAAAATGTTTTTTAATATAAATCTGTGATTTATATTAAAAAAATCAAGTGATTTAAATCTGATTTATATCAGTGATTTAAATCAATTGATTTAAATCATCCGATCACTGCTACGTCGTTTTGAAATTTGTTAATGTGGTTTTCACAAACAGTTTGTTGCTCATTATAATATGTTCTGAAATACTACTGAATCTTCATATCATTTTTTAATTGATTTGTATTTGGTTATTTACTTGGTTTTTTAGGTTGTTTTGGTTTAACATGAGAATAACGATGTTTCGGTTTATTTCAACATAGTCGTCATGATCTAGATTTCCAGGGGCCCTATTCCCGAACACATATTTGTCAATCGACAATATTGTCAATTTCACCAAAATGCTTAACAACTTTGTTTAAAAATGGTATTCTGTAACTCATATTTGTGTCAAACAAATTATAACAATATATTCAATATCAATTTCGGAGTGACGTGAGTGATCCATTATTAATGAATGAAATTATATTTGTTAAATATAAAAACTTTTTTTTAACGAATTGTAATCACCTATTACTTTCACTCACTGTTTAAGTTGTAGCTCACTGTTTTAAATTATAACAAATTTTTACAAAATTATAACAGATTTTTAGTACTAGATTCGTACTTTTGACAACTAACTTTTTTAAATCTTCAAAATGCAAAATAAAATAAAAATATATTTAATAAATAAATATGTTTTAATGATATTTATATAAAAATAGTATTAAAATAAAAATAATATTATTAAAAACTTAATTTTGCGTTATAATTTAATTTTTACGCCAATCGATGAAATTTGTATAAAAAAGTCAACACACAAAACATAAAGCAAAATTGTGATTTTGACAGTAACTATCTTGTTCTTGTCAGATTCACAATATTGTGTTGAATTTTCACCAAATTGGTGTTACATAATACGAAATTCACAATATTGTGTGAATTTACAATATTGTGATGACATTTATGTGTTCGGGAATATGGTCCCAGTTATTGCTTTGATAACTGATCTTATGCCGTTGATTAGTCCTCTTTTAACTATGTATTTGGGTTTTATTAATTCAAGATCAGTATCAATTCAGTAGTATGTCATATTTTTTAGAATTCTACGTTTACTGTCTGGCTTGTATGATTATTTTATATCTTAGGAAATTTCACAACTGCAGCTGTAAATAAAACATGTTACATTTTTGTCGTTGATCACATTATATCTTTGTGTGATCTTTGTGTAGATCATTATCAGATGTCTATAAAATAGTGTACTTGGAATTTTTGTTGGTTTTAAAAAACTGGCGAAACACTATATAAGAATTGCCCTTATTCGAAGGAGCCAATATAACACAAATTGAACTTTTCTAGAAAATTTATCATTTAAATTTTATGCCAGAGATAGCTCAAGCACTATTGGAAACTGAAAACCACTGAATTTAGCACACAAACAGAACCAACTTGGAAATCTCTTTGATCATTCCGAATCACAGAATTACAGAAAAATAATTAATTACTACTGACATGGAAATATAATTTAATCAAACGCAAAATCGAAAATTTATACAAGTCAAAAATGTCTAAAATAACTTACATAAATATGTTGTCTTGAATGTTGTTTTATCGTGATTCCCTTTATTTACAATTCCTGATTGTATGACATATTTAGCACACTCATTCTGCATGCACCACGTATAAATTTTAATGTATTCAATTATCTTCCCACTGAAAATTCATCATCACTGCAGCCAATTGGAAATCCATCACAACCAATTCCCACAATTTCATTATCGTTGTTTACGATAAAGGCACCAACTTGTGTTGTTAAATTTTTACTGCCCGAAATGCAGTTGCCATAAAATATTCAGACCAATGAAGATTAAATTTGGGCTTGTTTATCCTTTTCCATAACTTTAACTTTGTAAATAAATAACAATAACGAATGATTTTTTTTATTTTTGTAAGTAATTATTAATCTCAGAATTGAGAAGAAAACATCAATGCAGAATTTTTTTGTTTTCACTACACTCATTTCATCAAACAAATAAAACAACTAAGACCACATAAGACAACTTATAAAACACAGATAATTTTATTTTCTTTTTAATAAAAAACATTTATATTTTTTTTTATATTTTAACTTTACATGGTAACATTTATATTTTTTTTTTGTTACAATTTTAATTTGTTAATCATAACAAAATCAATTTTTAAATATGAACTGATTCACCACAACCAATATACCATATAATATTAAATGAACTTTAATATATATGTTATTGGTTGAGTTTTATAATTATACTAATTGCTTTTGTTATAAAAATTCGTATTTTTATATCAAATTCTCTGTTTAAATCTCCCCCTCCAACGTATAAAAAAAACTTAATCAAACATGTTAATTTCAACAGTCGCATACAAAAATATAGCGACTCTTTTAAGAAAATTAATGAAATTCTAATTGAAAATAAAAACTATCATTTTTAGAGCAAAAGAGCAATAGTCCTGGCACAACAACAACAACTTATTACTAACAGTTAACCAAATTAACAACTAATTAAAAACTTAAAACGACACGAATTTTACATTTTAAAAAGTTGTTTAACATTTTAAATCAAGACTATTTTGTTCAACACAATTATTGATAATGTATTTTATTTGTAGGATTTAAATAATTTTTATTAAAATCATAAATTTTAGAAAACTATTAGATTGCCACTGTATTGCGGCTTGGGCTTTTATAGCAAATTATTTAAACAAAAAAAAATTATACCACGGAATTACGATTGCCCTGCAACGAGCAATGAAGTTGGGAATCCCTTATACGAAACTATCTAGCCTAACATTTGTAGGAAATTCTAAACGAAAAAAAACGTATATACATATAAAATAAAATGGTAACTTAGCTTATTAGTTGTTGAAATGCTGTGCGTAATACTTCAAAAATTAGTTTTATTGGATTCTTCTTCCTGTTATTTCAATTATTCAAAATATTGATAATTTCCGTAGAATAATCCGTCCTTGACAGAATAAGTTCTTGATGCTTCTGTGAAATTTTGGATAGCTGGATAACTCTTGCGAAGCCCAATAAAACAAGCACGATATTCAATGCAATAGCTCCTTTTATTGACGATGTTAATTTCTTCCTTTACATGAAATGTTTTAGTCCGAATAAACGTATTGCGTATGCCATATAAAAGAAAATTAAGCTAATTTGTTTATGCTGACCTCAAGTGGTATTTAAATTTGTAATTTTGTGAAAGAAACGTACCTGTTACTTGGTACGTTAATGAACGTACCAAGTTTCCCAGCACTAAGCCTTTTTAAAATTTTTGTAGAATATCTGCTTACAATTCCACTGCTGTTCCCGTGTTCTTGAAGAACACCAAATGAGAGCGGCTTTGCTACTACACGCCGTCTGTCGAAATCAATATCAAAAATGTGATTTTTTTACATTTTTTCATTTGTTAATTATTAGAATTACATAACTCTAAAATATTCACGGATTAAATCATCCCTAACTTTTCTTCCTTCTGTTAATACCAGCATGTTGTTATCTTCGCAATGTGGTTCAGCAGTCGCGGTTCCTTGTATATCGACATCAAGAATTTCTTGTATATCGACATCAATTTCTGTCTCTTCAAGTGGAATCTTGTTTTGAACAAAGATATTACGCATAACCGCACATGCATTAATTATTAAACCAGCATCTGCAGGTGAATAGCACAGATATCTTTCTCTAGAAAGACATCGAAATCGGCTTTTTAAAACACCAATACATCGTTCAACACAGTTTCTGGTTGATATGGAGCCACATTATATCCGTCTTGATTTGCATTACTTGTATTGAGTATCGGTGTCATTAACCATGGTTGTTGAGGATAACCACTCAACAACAAGGAACATCATCATTGTTAAGGGGTGAAGTCCCATGGATGGCTTCTTAGGCCTACCAGTTAAGAAAGTTTTATTTATATCCTACACGCAGTAAAAAAATATACATAATCGACAGCAACTAATAACCTACAACTAATTCCTAACTACGGGTGTATAAAATTGATTGTGTTCACCAATCGTTTGACGTAAACACGAAAAATAACAAGGTCGAAATAAATGATTCAATAATATCTAAGTAGGTAAAACTCCTAAAACTCAAGAAAATTATCAGATATCAAAAATAGTTGAAATTTTATTAATAATTAATTTGAAATAATTGCAGAAATTCTATGATGTACCTCTGCTTTACGATCGGAATAACAATATTGTTTCATTTCCATATTCTGAATCAACACAATGTCCCTTCAGAACACCTTTCCCTCCCATCTGAAAACACTTTTGAGTGTAAACTGTTTGGGGTGTATGAAAACACCCAACTTTTATGTATTTCTAGACTAGATGAAATACTAGATATTTGTATAATAATTAAATAATAATTACAGACGTATATTTCTAACAGAGGTACTGATTTATTTAATATCTGATATCACAATGAAATATGAAAATAATTTTATTTATACATTGAATATCGATTGTAATCAGATGACCTTCCTAACATATGATTGCCTTATGTAGCTGATTACAATTTCAAGTTTATTTTATTTATAACATTTAAAATATTTAATAATTTGTTTTTATGAAATGTATAGTCTGATACATAACAACTTTCCCCCTTTTTAATAAAACCACCACCTTAATATTTTCTTAATTCTAAGTTAACTATTTCAATATCAATTTCTTAAAATTAATTTTTTTATACTTCATAATATAAACGATCAGGTACTTTCTTTTCCCGTTTTGATCTTCTAATTTCAATTTTATCACATCCTGATTCACTTGAAGATCGTCTTCTTTACATTTTAATTTTATTATCGACTTCAAGAGGTTCAGAACGATCATCTCCAGGCAGGATTTGTATATTTGGATGATACTTATCATGCAAATTGGATAATCTTAAACTATTTACATGTGCAAATCTAACATTATCATTGATTTTAATTAAATATGTGAATTTAGAAACTTGTTTTACAATTCTGCCTGGAATCCATTTCATATAATTTCGAAAATGGTTTCGATAAAAAATTTTTTCATCCTTCTTAAAACTAATTGTATTTTCACAATTATTTCCTTCCTGATTTATTTTAACATTTTTATCTACATTTAAATCTTTATTATAAAGTTTATCAGGTATGATATTATTATTATTTGAAAATCTAACCGTTTTTTTTTTATTAACCAAATCAAATAATATTGTCGGTTTATAAGCAAAAATAAGTTCAGCTGGTGTTCGAGAGTTCACTGAGTTTGGTGTGTTTCGCTGATGAATCAAAAATTTTTGGATCATTTCTTGAATGTTTAAATGTTTTGTTTCATCCATGAATAATTTCTTTAAGCATAATTTAACCGTTTGTACATTCCGCTCGGCGAGACCATTCGATTGAGGGTGGTACGGCGGGGATTTGGTAATTTTTATTCCGTGAGCTTCTCCAAATTTAATAAATTCTGTCGAATTAAATGGTGGACCGTTGTCTGACACAATTTCTTTTGGTAAACCAAAAATACAAAAGAATTTCCGAAGGGATGCAATAACCTCCATAGCATTTGTTTTCTTCATTAATACGATTTCACAATATCTACTATAAGCATCGATAATTAACAAGAACTCAAATTTCTGAAAATGAAAAAAATCCATATGGATTCTTTCCATTGGAAAAGTGGTTTGCGGCCAAGAAGCTACAACCGGTTCTTTAGTCACATTTTGTGTTTGTTGACAAACAAAACATTTTTTCACGAATTGTTCAATATCATGATCGATTTTGTGCCACCACACGTAAGACCTGGCTACCATTTTCATCCTAACAATGCCTAAATGGTTTTCATGGAGTAGGTCCAAAACACTATTTTGCAGCTTTGCTGGAATAATAATTCTATTTAAATAATAGAGACAGTTATCTTCACTAGATAATAACTTTCGTTTAGAATAATATAGTTTAACTTCTTCTGTAAAATTTTTTGTTATGTTTGGCCATCCATGCATTACATATTGATACACTTGAGCTAACACCGGATCTTTTCTCGTTTCTAGTGTTACTTCTGTTACATCTACCGGTAATTTCTCAGAAAAATTAAAATAATTTATTCTACTACCTTCAACTTCTGTTACTGAGTTTAATGGTAGTCTAGACAACCCGTCTACATTTGTCATTTCTGTACCTTTTCTGTACGTAATACTATAATCGTACATAGACAAAATAATTGACCATCTCTGAAGTCTTGAAATTGCCACCGCTGGGTTTGATTTACGAGGGTTGAAAATTTCTTTCAAGGCTTCGTGGTCGGACACAATAGTAAATTTATATCCGTAGATATATTTGTGAAATTTTTGTATTCCAAAAATTATCGCTAACGCTTCCCTATGAAGCTGCGAATAATTTTTCTCCGCAGGTGATAACGAACTTGAAGCAAACAGTATAGGCTTTTCAACCCCATTTACCACATGAGACAAAATTGCTCCCACCCCATAGGGACTAGCATCTGTAGCTAAAATGAGCGGTTTCTGTGGATCATAGAGTTCCAAAATATTATGCCTTTCTATGAGTTTTTTGGAGTTTTCAAAACAAGTTTGACAACTCTCCGACCAATTAAAAGGCGAGTCTTTTTTCAAAAGATCATATAATTCCTTCAATTCTGCCGAAAGATTTGGTATAAAGCGACCATAATAATTTATAAGCCCTAGATAGGCTTGTAATTCTTTTAAATTGTTTGGAGCTCTTGCTTTTACTAATGCTTCTGTTTTTTCTTGATTAGGTTGAATACCTTTAGCAGAGATTGTATGACCTAAATAGTTGACTGACTGGACTAAAAATTTACTCTTGTTTAGATTTATCCTGACTTTGTGGATGTTTAATCTTTCTAGGACATTATTTAAATTAACTCTACAGGCTTCCATAGATTTACCTCCTATTATTATATCGTCTAAATAGCACGCGACTTTATCTAAATTTTTTAAAATAGAATCCATAACAAATTGAAAGATAGAAGGTGAACTTTTCACCCCGAATGGGAGTCTCGTAAATCGGAACAATCCCTTATGGGTATTGATAGTCAAATATTCCTGAGACTTTTCGGATACCTTAAGTTGTTGATACGCTCCCGTTAGGACTAGAACACAAAAATAATTACAATTAGACAAGCCTGCGAATATGTCGTCTATTCTGGGTAATGGATAATGCTCGGTTTTGATATATTTATTTATCGTCACTTTGCAATCCATACATATTCGGATATCGCCGTTCGCTTTCGGAACGGATACTATTGGACTGGCCCATAAACTATGTTTAACGGGTACTAATTTTTTCATTTGAATTAACCGATCCACGGCTTCTTCTACTTTGTCACGCAACTTAAAAGGGACTGTATAAGATTTGTGAAAAATTGGGACCGCGTTTTCATCAACATGGATCTCCGCCGTATAACCCTCTATGACTTGGTCTTCTTCATTATTAGCAATAACATTTGGATATTTACCTTGGATTTCTTGTATGATGTTATTGGAATTTTTATCTTTACACATATTACACGACTGCTTTGTAAATAGTTGATGCATCATGTTTCTCCATGTTGGAACCAAAACATTTAACCATTCACGTCCAAGCAACGGATTCTCCATCGGCTTTACGGCTTCAATCACAACCAATTCTAAATGGAAATTTTCTTTCTCGAATTCTACCTGGACATTTATTTTTCCTTTTATGACAATATCTTGACCTGTTACGGATGAAAATTCTTGATTACAATTTAATAATTCTAAATGTGAAAAACTACTTAAATACTTATCCCAATCTATTAATGATGAACCGGCACCAGGATCGACTTCCATCCGAATGTTTATACTTTCAATATTAACCGTAGTATATATAGGACCATTATTTGACTTCAGACTGTTGACTATATGGACTCTTTTATTAGACCTACAAGCGGTGGATGTATGACTTCTCCTATTGCAGATAAAACATTTCCATTTCTGTGCTGGACAACGTTTTTCATTATGACTATAAAGACCGCAACTGGTACACAGTTTTCCTTGAGATTGAGTATTTCGATGACTGACTGGACTTGATGATCGACTACTGTAACTGGAACTTGGACTGATACTTCTATGACGAGCGTTACCTCTCTTATCCTTTCTGGAACTATTTTCTCTAGAACTACTTGTTCTCCTAGAACGACTTTTGTGATAAAATGATTGACTATTATCTCTGACTGAGCAATGTGGTATTGGGTTGATAGCTTTGGTTTCTTTTTCTGACATTTCCATTGTAAGTGCGACGCTGCAACACTCCTCGAACTTTATTTCTGATTTTTTTAAAATTTCCCGTTGTATGCTCTCCTTTCTTAGCCCAACTATAAATTTGTCCGCTAAGGCGTCATCCAGATAAGTACCGAATTCGCAAGTTTGCGCCAATTCTTTTAGCCTCACGACAAAATCAGATACCGTTTCGCCTTCCTGTTGTTGTGCCTTAGAAAATTTGAACCTTTCAGCCCGTTTATTCAGTTTTGGTTGAAAATGTAATTTTAATACCGCTACTAATTCTTCAAACTTTTTTTTACTTGGAATTTCCGGAATTAATAATGATTTCAGAATTTTATACGTATCGGTTCCCATAACCGTAATGAAAAATGCGACTTTTTTTGCTTCATCCAAATCATTTACGATAAAAAATTGATTTAAACGTTCTTCGTATGCTGAAAAATCATCACCAGGGATATACGGTTCAATATTTCCAATCATTTTGCACTATCACAATTTAAATTTTGCTTTTCATGCAAAAAAAACTATCCAATCCAAAAACTTTGTATTCACTTGCACTTTTTTCGTAATATAACGTAAAAAATAACTTACGGTAGCTTTGAATGACCTATCCAATTTTCTCCCACGAGGTATATTGTATTTTTACTTGCTTTTAAGAAACAATTATTTATAGTACCGCTTTTCTAAATTCTTCTTAATGTTAATTTATCCAAATTAACATAGACTTCTAACTAAATAGAATTTCTGCACTAATCCTATCCTCTTCGCCAGATTTTTATGTATTTCTAGACTAGATGAAATACTAGATATTTGTATAATAATTAAATAATAATTACAGACGTATATTTCTAACAGAGGTACTGATTTATTTAATATCTGATATCACAATGAAATATGAAAATAATTTTATTTATACATTGAATATCGATTGTAATCAGATGACCTTCCTAACATATGATTGCCTTATGTAGCTGATTACAATTTCAAGTTTATTTTATTTATAACATTTAAAATATTTAATAATTTGTTTTTATGAAATGTATAGTCTGATACATAACACCAACCAACAAAACAAAACAAGTAATTGTTATCCAGCAAAAATCATTATATATACCACTAATCATCTAAAATGAAATTCGATTCATTAAACTGCTATGGCTTCAAGCTACCCACTATAGCA
Organism: Diogma glabrata; assembly: GCA_963693315.1. Taxonomy (NCBI): domain Eukaryota; kingdom Metazoa; phylum Arthropoda; class Insecta; order Diptera; family Cylindrotomidae; genus Diogma; species Diogma glabrata. The sequence continues at coordinate 390,894,105 of OY856187.1, forward strand.
ACGACACTACACCTACTCTATACGCCCTATTTATAAAAAATATTTACAAGTTATTTACATTATACTATATACACAAAAATATTTACATGGTAGCACTAAAAAAATTCTCAAAAAAAAGTGCACCTCCAAAACGTTTTTTTTTTTCAAATAAAATTAAAAAGGATAAGTTTTTCAACTTATCCGACAGTCAGGGACAGGAGCCAGCTGTGGGCCAATCTATTCCCAACGGGATTTCTTCCTGCCGTTTGGACGATGAGATGGAGACCTCTTCGACCGGCTCAATTGCTTGAGTATGCTTGACCGAGGAAGACTCCATCTCCTCGCCCAAGCAACTCTCTTCTTCCTACTCCTTCGCTCAGCCCGTCGCTTCTTGACCCTTTGATTCCTCTTACCCCTCCTCCTTTCCCGCCAGCCCACATTCGGTTCCGAGAGTGGGAGTTCCTGAAACAGCTGTTCCAGGAGGCTGTAGCGCAAGATAAGTGCCGTTAGAGCACCATCCTGAACTATCAATATCCGAAAGTCATCACCTGCAGCATTTGCACTACTATCGCTCAGAGAGGCGTGGGAATTTGGTAATGCCCATTCCAGATCAAGAGAGCTGCCATTCGAGAAAGAGAAAATACAATACGACCTTCACATGGTGAATACCCTACTTATCCCCTCATTTCTAAGAAAAGATTAATTTAAAAGAACATATTATTATGGTAAATACATAGTAATAATCTTTATTAACAATAACATTATTTAAATTCTATATTAATTATAAACCTTTGTATACTGATTATAATATTAAAAATCTAACAAAACAATAAAGGAAAATAGTCAAGGCAAAATTAAATTACTATAGAAAATTTTTACTGTGTAAGTTGATGGTACGCCGAGCTCGTCGTTGCCAATCCCAAAAGAAGAAATCTAAAATTAGATAAAAGAAACTTACACCGCAAATCACACAATATGTACGTAGAATACAACTTGACTATACCCTTTGCATTCTGTTCACTTACTAAATGATTAATCAACAAATTTAATAAATTAATAAATTCAACTAACTATACTAAACACATATATAACCTACAAATGCGATATCATTATTATAATTTATGTACATTCACAAACAGATTGAATGTAGAACCTAATATGCATATGAATCATTAGGATTAATAACTATAAATAAATAAGTACCGATATACACTGCACTATATAGGTAGAAACACAACACGGACGATAACGTCGGACGATAAAAAAAAACGTCTACAATTTCGCTGTTGTAACCACAACAAAGGCGTCAGCGTGAAAAGCTGTCAAAAATAAAATTGCATAAACTAAAATACTTTGTTCTTTGTCAAAATGAATTTCACAAATTTCAATTTTAAAAATAACTAATTTTTACTAATAAATAAATAATAATAATTTTTCTACTAATAATTAATTTTAAAAATAAAATACGAAATGCAAATTATGAAAATATATATATATGAATAAAACTAAACTTTGAACATAAACTTCAGAAAATTCAGTTGACAACTCAAAACAAAACGATTACAACCTCAGAAACGCGAAAAACATCAGAAATCATATTTTTCAGTTGGCGGCACTGTCGTAATAACATTAAAAATTACCTTTGCAGCCAAATAAAAATAAAATTGATATCTGGCAATAATCATCGCCGACGATAAATTAGAAATAGAATCTAAATTTTCTCCGACGAAAAAAACTTTTTCGTTTATCGCTGTAGTTGTGTTTGAAATGTATGTATCCTGTGTATTCTAATTTTACTAACGTCATCGTCGGACGATTTCGCGTGTTTCTAGCTTATAATTTAAATATATTTACAAATTACATTAATAAATTACTCTTAGTTTCAATAAATACTGAATGTCACTAATCAGACAAGGTATTAGATACTTCACTAATTAAATTATTTTTATCAAACCAATATCAGATATGGTACTAAAATTTGTCCATAGAATAAATAAACAAATTAATAATTAGCACAAATCTAACAAAAATATCAATATCACAACTTCAATAAATTCTCTTAATTAGCCGGTTCACACGCACAATAAATTAAATTAACGAAATTTTCTTATCTAATACTGCATTTACAGCGACATAATACTGTATTAATTACAATAAAATTAACAGATATTTCAGATTGACATCCTAATATCCTTGTATTCTCCGTTGCGGTAAATGTTAAATTATACAGCTTTCTCTACTAAAACATCTATTGCAGCCATGTTTCCAAGCTTCCAGCGATTTTCAAAAATACACCAACAACTAGATCCCGTTGCCAATAAACAAATTATCTTGATTCTATGTAAATGAATATTAATCACATCTGATTGAACGATTTGAACAATTTTGCTTTATTAACCAATAATTGACTGCCGTGAATATATATGTGGGTTCCACAATTATGTATGTAGATTTATAACAATTATAATGTACTGCTATGAAAATAAATGTACTTCTCACAATGATATAATTTAATAATAATAATAGTTATGATATACTGCCAGAAACTATATGTTTCACAAAAATTTCAAGTTACTTCCAATCTTATCACTCAAATCAACAAAACAATATCACAACTGTATGATTACTATCAATTTACTTGAATTAATTTATTTTAAGTTATAAACATTCTTTTAATATATCCGAGACTTCAATGTCCAATCAATCATATTTTTCGTTTTTACAACAATTTCCTACGGGTTTTTAATTAATTTTTGATATAAAAAAAAAATAGAAATAACCAGGAAGGTCGTCAACATAATTAATTCAAAAAAAAATCTTGTTTGATTTTTATATTTTGCAGTGGTTTGCAACCTATATATTACATGGAAATGATTTCATTGTGCAACTTAATCGTCACAAGGTCTTCCATTATCTGGACCACCGTATCCGACAGTGGAAGTTCCTGGAACACCTGTTCCAGAAGCTCTTCCTCTATCTGGTCTGAATCTGGCTGTGGGGCAGGAATCGGACACGGGTCAAGCTCTCCCAGGTCTCCGGGTCGAGTTCTTTGTAAAACAGGTCTATAGACCCGACCCAGCTCCCTTATAGCGTCCTCCTTCCATACATTCTGTACTCCGTTGAAGATGAAGAGGACCGCCACCACATCTTCCCCGTTTATGGCTCTCTCCCCCTACTTGTCTCTTGTCTTGTTTATGGCTCTCTCCCCCTCTTGTATACATTATAAAAAAAATTCTAAAATTCCAAAAAAATTCCGATAAACAAAAAAAAACCAATTCTGGTTATCAAAAACCTTTATATTCCAAAAAAAAATATAAAATATTTTAAATAAAGAAAAATACACACAACATTCAAAATAAGAATATATGTATATATGCAACCAATAACTGGTTATCAAAAACAATTTTTACTTTCAAAAATATATGATATTCTAAACAAAAAATATTACAAAAACCAGTAACTGTTTGACAGAAATAATTGACTGCAATACTTAAAAAAAAAAAAAAACAAAACAAAACCGGTTTGCCAACACCCAAACCTGGCTTAGAAAAAAATTTTAAATTTGCGCCGAAATAACTATGACTCATCAAAAACTGCTTAATCTACAAAAACCCAAGGTCTTTGTTTCAAGCGCCAGATTGTAGTTGTTTGGACTGTTATAACAAAAATTTTATTAATAATACAAAGAAAATATAGCCGGAAACGATATGTTCCAGACGAAACTTGAGATGGGAATCTCATATATAAAAGAAATGGCTCTAGCCTATCATCTTACGCCGCACAAAAAAAAATTTAACATTTATGTATGAAATAATCTATCAAATCATACCTATAGTATCAAATAAAAATATTTAAAAATAAACTTAGCTTATGTTCTTTTAGTTGAAGTTATCTTCTATTCCTGATATACTTTTCTTTCCAATTAAGTGGGAGTTCATCGGGAATCAGTATATCCCAGTGTCAGACATCCAAACTTCCTAAATTTCCGCCTTGTCAAATTTCCAAATTTGGTGGAACACCCCCAGGTATTGTTGTTTTATAATGTGCAAATTGAGGTATTATGAGGTACTATTATTGTGTTATATGCAGATTTTACTTCTTCTTTTTTTTTACCAGTTATGAAAATTTTAATAACTACTTCACTGCGACCATTTGCAAGTTGACGAAGAAAAAAACTAATGTATATATTCATTAGCTATTACATTGAACATTTGGTGAAAATGAATTGCCTCCTCTAGTTGTATTATTCTTCTTACAATGTAGTCTGTCAAATGAAAAATATAGAACAGACATCCAATTTTCATCAACATTACACAAGGAAAATGGCCTTCCACTTTCTTTTCAGATGTATATTTTAGTATGTCACTATGGCTTCTAATAAAAAATTGTTTTTTTTCTTCTATATCTTTTTGTTTAATAATACACACAGTATTAAATTAGCAATGGAGTTTTTAAATTTTTATTATTTGCACAGATATATGTATAGATATATTTCTTTTACAGCAATTTAAAGTTATTTTTTGAATTAATAAAAAACATCTCTATATATATTTTTTTTTATGTTCAAATTACAACGTGATGTTCTTTTACCATCAAAAACAGAATTAATTAAAGAATACAGCCATGATGGCATTTTTCAACATTTTTTTCCCTGTCAAAAAAAACACAAAACAACCAACATTAAAATGAATATTGTATCTTCGTTCGGTTTTCTTTTGTGGGTGCGTTTAATTAATTTTAATTTATTCTTATTTAGATGTTTTTGAACGTTAAATTTGAATTTGAATTTTTATTGAGAGAAAAAAAAATGAATTATTGAATTTGAAATGTGTTGAATAAATTATCGAAATGTTTGAAATGTGTTTTATTGTTTAATTTGAAGATAATCAGACGTCACACACTGTCTCCTAAAAGTTATACGGAGTGTTAAGTATGTATAAATATAGATATACGTATAATTAATATAGTATAATATATTACGTTATTTACTTCATCTTTAAAGCCTTGGTTTAGATTCTTTAGATATGAATCAAAATCATGTTCAAAATTATGATTCATTGAACTTATGCTGTTTGTTGTAAGTGTTGGCAGGAAAGACTTTACTTGATGCTTCTCCCACAGATATCAATAATTTGAGTTAAGTCGATGTTCGTATACAGTCAGAGAACTGTCCCAGTAATTGACAAACCTTTAACAATTCAAATTAATCAGTTTTGTCTTTTACTGTTAGTCCCTTTAGCTGATGCTATTCGGTGACGTCAGTTTTGAGAAGTAATTCCAAATAAAACGAGTGTTTAAATTTAAAATCAATTCTGAATTTTTATTATAAATGTTCTGCTATATATACAAAATAGTTAATCGATATACATAATACAAAATTGTTTCCCCAATATTTTCATCCCTACCAAAAATATAAAATTATCGATTTTCTTATATACTTGAATTTTACTTAAATATATATATATATAAAATTCGTTAACCAAAATTTGTTTATTAGACAAAAAGGAATATAAAATTTTAAAGCTATTAAAATGAAAATCGACACGATTTCACACACTTATTATTTTTTATATTTTTAAGTAATTTGACCAAGTTATTAATTTAAGTTTGTTTACATTCTTTCATTTGTTTATTTATGTGGTGGTACTAGGTCATTCAATAAGTCCGTAGGATGAAACATAGATGGCGTTACTAGAATTTTTTCCATATGATTTTTATTTAGTACTAACCTTCAAACGATACGTGTATAAATTTGACAGCAATCTGACTATTTATTCGTGAGTTATAGCATTTTGTGTGAAGCAACTTTTGTTTTTGAAAAAAAATGGAAAAAAGTGAATTTCGAATTTTAATAAAGCATTGCTTTTTGATGAAAAACAATACAGTGGAAACCAAACAATGGCTTGATAAACCTTATCCAAACTCTGCTCCATCGAGACAAATGGTAGAGAAGTGGATGGCTGAATTTAAATGTGGTCGTACCAGCACAAAAGATGCAGAGCGCAGTGGACGCCCAAATGAGGCTGTTATTCCAGAAAACATAAAAAAAATCCACAAATTGGTTATGAACGATCGCAAATTGAAGGTGCACGAAATAGCTGACATTGTAAAGGTAGCAGATGGTAGTGTTTTTACCATTTTACATGAACATTTGGGTATGCGAAAGCTCTGTGCAAATTGGGTGCCGCGTGAGCTCACAGTCGACCAAAAACAACAACGAATCGATGCTTCGGAGGAGTCTTTGGCACTGTTAAACCGCAATAAAAGGGAATTCTATCGTAGATATGTGACAATGGATGAGACATGGCTTCACAATTACACACCAGAATCCAAAAGACAGTCAGCTGAGTGGACAGCAGTCGACGAACCGAATCCAAAGCGAGCAAAGACGCAACAGTCGGCCGGTAAGGTGATGGCGTCTGTATCTTGGGATACTAACGGAATAATATTCATCGACTATCTCCAAAAAGGAACCACCATCAACAGCGAGTATTACTGTGAACTTTTGGATCGATTGTGAAGGCTGAAATCGCAAAGAAACGGCCACATTTGCAAAAGAAAAAAGTGTTGTTTCACCAAGATAATGCACCGTGTCACAGATCGATGAAAACGATGGCAAAATTGAATGAATTGGGCTTTGAATTGCTTACCCACCCACCATATTCTCCAGATTTAGCCCCCAGCGACTTTTTCCTGTTTTCAGATCTCAAGAGAATGCTTGCTGGAAAGAAATTTAAGTCCAATGATGAAGTAATCGCTGAAACTGAGGCCTATTTTGACGAGAAAGAGAAATCGTACTATAAAAGTGGTATAGAAAAGTTGGAAAATCGCTATACTCGTTGTATCGCCCTCGAAGGCAACTATGTTGAATAAAAAAATCGAGTTTTGTCAAAATGTTGTTTTTTTCTTACTTATCCTACGGACTTATTGAACGACCTGTTAGGTTTTTATGCTCATAATATTTTTATAATTTATTGTTTCAACACGTGCAGGGAATGTATGTGAGATTTTCTTATTATAAGTGGTTGTTTGTTTATTATAATATTTCTTGTTTTAGATTTATGTTTGTTTTTTGTGAATGATTTATTCGGAAGCCAGTAGCTACATTTGAGATGTAGTACATCCCCCCCTTTTCCTAAACAAAAATTTATTTTGTAAATCAAATGAATTTTTGCATTAAATATACAATTTGAAAAGTTTTAATCTAATAAATGTTATAATAAATCATTTCATTCTAATCCGTATTGGATTTTTCTTAATTTTTATTTGGGAATATTTTTCTTTAATCTATTCTTATGAATTTCTTTTATCATATTTCCTTTTCTTATCTTAACATTAGTTTCTTTAATATCTACGACCTCATAGGGTCCTGAATAAGGTGCATCCAATATTTTGCGATCACCTGCTTTTAACCAAACTGAGTCTCCAACTTTAATGTCCAAAGGGTTTGCTCTTTGATCGTATATGACTTTACGCTTCAATTTAGCTAGATGTAGAAGTTCATTGGCTTTATTGTTTGCATGTTGCAAACAAAATCTCAATTCTTGAGCATAGTCCTCAAGATTATATACTGGTGCACTTGTTATGAATTTTTCGTCTGTTAGTAATGACGCTAGTTTATTATGATTTGTTATTGGCCCTGATTCGAAGCCACGTATTACTATCTGGACCTTTCTACGCACAAAAAAAAAAAATTACATTATTAAACCGGAATAACTCTGAATATAATTGAATATATAAAATGTGTTTTATGACATTTTCTAATGAGCAAACAAAAATGAAGGTTGAGCAAAACTGAGTGATAAATATCTGTTCGTTAAAATTGAAAATAAAATTGGTGCGTTCGTTTATTTTTATAATTGTAATTCGAAATTGAACTGACCGTTGGGAAATTTGAAATTATTATTAATGTAAAAATGAACTGAAATTATGGAAATAAATTTTTATTGAATTAGAAAAAAAAGATGAATTGGTTTTATTATTGTTTAGGCGAATATAACGGACGTTACAAGTTTACCAAAAATTAGTTCGTAAGGAGAATGACCCGTGTCAGTGTGTGGTGTTATATTATAACAAAATACAAAGTACGGAATCCAGTCTTCCCAATTGTAATCATGTGTAAACGAATGTAAATACTCATTTAAGACTCTGTGATTCCTTTCGATGGAACCAAGTGTTTCATGATGGTATGGTGTTGAAGTTACATGATTAATTGAAAAAAATGAACATATATGTTTCATGATTTCATTTACGAATTCAGTGCCCATATCAGTCTTTAGAATTTTGAAATGTCCGTATTTCAAAATGAACTTTTCTACTAATGCTTTAGCTATAGTCTTTGCCTCTTTATTTTCTAGCGGAATTGCTTCGACATATTTTGTCAAGTCGCATTGGATTGTAAGTATGTATCTGTTAGTACCTGTCGGTCTTAATGGACCTACTGTGTCCATTGAAATTATCTCAAAGCTAGTTTTAGGAGTTTCAGTAATGGTTAGTTTTTCTCTTATATTTCTAATTTGTTTGTTCCTAGCACATACTTCGCATTTATTAACATAATTCTTTACCAGTTTATTTAGATTCTTAAATGTATAACGTTGTTTAATTTTAGTAATCGTTCTTCTCACACCTGAGTGTCCTCCAGCGTGTGGTGTATTATGAAATTCTTTTATAATTTCTATCATTTTGTCACTATCATTAATTTTTAATGGAGCCTCATATATTAATATTCTTAGATTTGTTTGCTTATCATTTTTGTTCAATTCCGACTGCAGCTCGGTAAATATCTCTTTGAGCTCATTTATTTTAACATGTGCAAATATTTCATCATCAGTTTCAAGCGCTAATTTTTCTATATTTTCCTCTTTCATTTTCCATATTAACTTTTCCAGCATAAAACCAAAGTCTATATGCGGATTTTCGCTAAATGTTACAATAACTTCATTTTTATTAATTGATATATCATTTTCATTTTCCAAACTCTTGTGTTTGGGCGCTTTATTATTCTTACTGTTTCCTGTTTTCCTTACTAGCTTTTCCTGCACAAAACCATAGTTCATGTGCGGATTTTCGCTGTACAAAACATCGGTATTATTAAATTTATATTGCAAACTATTTGTTTGATCTGGGATGATAGTTGAAGCACCAAATGATTTCCCAGTATGTAGTGGACTGTATATTTATAATTTCTTGATCACGGTTTTGTTGTTGACAACCAATTAATTCACTATATTTGTAATTAATTTCTCAAATATTAACTAACAAGTTTTATTAATTTTTGTTTCTTTAATAAATTTGAACAACAATGTACAAAAAATGAATTAATTAATTATCTTATATATTGAAATAATTTGATACAGCTTCTAATATGTTTAAAACAGTAATGACCAATTACAATAATTCCAAGATGAAGGAAATGTAAAATTGTTAAAAAAAGACAAACTGTTTACTAATATTGTAGGTACATAGCTACACGAAAAATATCTATACAATCATTATAGTTCATTCATCTTGCAATATTATTTTAAAGTTATAAATATAAATCAATCATGATTCGATATTAGTACTAAATGGATTGTGTCTTCACTCAAATTATTCTTAATTAGTCTTAAGATAACAAAAACCTAGCTGTTATAAACATTAACAAAAAATAGAATTGGATTGAGTCTTAACTTATTCTTAATTAGATATAAAACGATGAAATTGATAGAACACTATTAATATTTATAAATCTTAAATTTTTTATATTCCTTGCTTCAGAAATCGAAGTACAGTTCCATGTATAAGGTTGTACACCCTCATTCATTCCTGTGATGCTATTTTCCTCGATTCTTTTCATATCTTCTTTTCTTTTCATGGCTCTCGTGACTATATTTACTGTAGTAGTGGGTATCATTGCTTTCAAAATTTCTGAGTCAATATTAATTCTTGATAGTGCATCTGCATTTGTATTAATTTTTCCTTGTTTATACACTATTTCAAAGTCGTAGTCGGATAGATCTAATCTTATCCTTGTCAATTTCGATGATGGATTTTTGTGTGTAAACAGGCTTACTAATGGTCTGTGATCTGTTACAACTATAAATTTTCTTCCATAAATATATGGTCTGAAGAAATTTATTGCCCAATGGATTGCTAATAATTCCTTCTCAATTACCGGTTTGTTTATTTCATGCTTATTTAATGATTTACTTGCGTAAGATATTGGTAAATCTTTTCCAATTTCACCTTGTGAAAGTACAGCCCCTAATGCATAATTCGATGCATCAGTCGTCACTATAAATTTTTCTTCGAAGTTTGGGTATTTTAGAATTGGTGGATTAATTAATTTTTCTTTAAGCGTTGAGAATGCTTGTTTGCATTCGTTTGTCCATTCAAAAGTTACATTCTTTTTTCCTAAGTTATTTAGTGGTTTCGCTATTTCTGCAAAGTTTGGTATAAATCTGCGGTAGTAATTGCAAAATGCAGTAAATCTTTTTGTTTCGTCGGCGTTAACTGGTGTTGGTTAGTTCTTTATCACATCATATTTTCTAGGATCTGTTCTTACTCCTTCGTTTGTTATTAAATGACCTAGATATGTTACTTCAGTTTTCAAAAAGTTGCATTTCTTCGGATTTAGTTTAAGATTATACCCCCTTAATCTATTGAAAGTTTTGATTAAGTTCGTATTGTGATGTTTTAAACTACATCCGAATATTATGATGTCATCAACGTAGAGAAATGCTTCTGTTTCTAGACCAGCTAGAGCTATAGTAAGCATTCTTTGGAAACTGTTGGTTGATATTTTTAATCCAAATGGTAACCTCTTAAAGTGATAATGTCCTTTGTTAGTTGAAAATGACGTTAACGGTCTTGATTCCTCTTCAAGTTCGATCTGGTGAAAGGAACTCGTTAAGTCTAGCGTTGAAAAATATTTCGCCCTTCCAAGATTGTCTAGGATATCGTCCAATCTTGTTAATGGAAATTTGTCGACGATCTTCTTATTCAGTTGTCTGAAATCTACCACCAATCTCCACTTGTCCTCGGTTCCGTTTTGCTTTGGTACAATTAGTAACGGTGAATTGTAAGGACTAAATGATGGTTCTACCACGTCCTCTTTAAGTAACTTGTCAACTTGCTTATTTATTTCATCCATATGCGCTTGTGGTAATCTATAGTTCTTTATATATACCGGATTATTGTCTGCTAATGGTATGTTTTGTTTATAAAATTTATTTGCTGTTAGTTATTCATCCTCTAAGTGAAATATGTCCGAAAATTCTTTGCATATTTCCTTGATTGAGTTTCGCGCTTGTTCTTCTAAACCTTCTAAATCCACTTCTTTTAGTATTTTGTTATAACGTTGCTCCGCTGATAACTTGCCTTTGTTCTTGGACATCCGTAAAATGTGGTAATTCTTCAATGATTGAACTTTTGGAGTTAATCTTCTTATAGTCACATCATACTCTTTTGTATTTAAAATTTTAATATGCGCTATACCTTCGGCTGGAACAATTGTGTTCGCTATAAACACTCCTTCTTCTATTTCATGATTCAACACTACGATGTCCTCTGTCCTTCTTATTTGTACCCTCCTAATAACTTGTGAACGTGCTGGTACAGTAAACCCTTCTTCTTTGTCTAATATTGTAAGCATTGGTAATTTATTCTCTTCATTATTTACGTATGCAGATAGAGTGTAAGTATCGTAATCTATCTTGCAGTAGTTTTTATGTAGGAAATCCCTACCCAATATTCCATCTGTTTCAATTGGAAAATTTTCATCAATCAGATGAAATTCTTGTTCTACATCATTATTTTATAAATTTAAGATTGCTCTAGTCGTCCCTAGTGAGAACGTTTCTTCACTAGTTACCCCTTTTATTCTACATCTATCATCATTAACATTGATGCTTTTATCAATTTTATTTATCTTCAGGAGAGATATATCTGCTCCTGTATCTATCAGAAATGTTCTGAAACCATCCGTTATACTTGTATGAATTTTTACGAAGTTCGTATTTGTGCTAGGATTTAAATAATATATCTTTATACATTTACTACTGGGGAGTCGCTCGATAACTGGTTCTCGGTGACTCCTTCCCAGTTTTCCGCTTGAGCTAAATTTACTCTTCTACTATTATTATAATTATTGTTATTATTCCCATTCTTATTAAAATTTCTATTTTTATCATCATTAAATCTTTTATTCAAATTATTATTGTTATTATTGGAATAATATCCATTATTAAAATTCTTATTGTTACTGGAATTATTTCCATTGTAACCGTATGCATTATTATTAAAATTTCTATTATTATTAGTATTATTATAATTATTATAATTATTATAATTATTTCGATTCTTATTCTTCTGATAAGATCGATTAAAATTTTTCTTATGTTGATAGTTGTTGGCTTGATTTCTATAGTCATTTCTATAGTTCCGTGCATTAAAATGTAGCATTCGTGCTGTGTTCGATTGCTCATCTACTTCGGCAGCATATTGGATCGCTTCCTGAAGTGAATTAAGTCTCGCGGCATATACCATGTTTTTGATTGGTTCATTTAAACCAGTCTTGAATGCGTTTAGTCCCGTTTGTTCATTTAATTTAGTGATGATATCAGCATGTTTATCACCTTGCTCTGATATCTGTAATGCATTGAGTTCAGTTATCATACCTTCAATTTTGTTCCCAAATGATTCGGCAGATAAATTATTTTGACGCGCTTGAGTGATTTGTGTTTGAATATTCAAACAAGTCGTCCGTTTTTTGAAAATCTTATTAAATATTAATTTAAGTTCTTCAATGCTATTGGGTTTTTTAATCGAAACTAATTTCGTTTTCGCGTTCAAAGTTAGTCTGGTATCCCAGATGAATGCTATCAATTTAGTTTTTTCTTCATCATCTTTCAGCGTGCAGCTCAGATGTTGTATCAAATTTAAAAATATTGGAAGATCATTAGATTTTCCATCGAAAGTCGGTATTATTTTCAATGTTTTCTCAATATCGAAGGATGCCATTTCTATTCCTGGTATCTCTTCTGTCTCTTGTAAATCTGATATTTCCTCAGTATCTTGAAGTGAGCTCTCTAATAAGTCCTCAGAAAAAGTAGCTAATTTTTTCTTGAGTTCTTGATAAGCAGATTTAAATTTTCCTTGAAGTTTATCAAGGGTTTTTGAATCAAGTACTGTAATGAAAGTCTTTGATAGCTCTTTGTATTCTTGTTTGAGTGTACTTACTCTCGTACAAAGATTAAGGATATGCTCATGCGTGTAAGTTCTATTTGGGTTCTTTGTAAAATTAGAGTATAATCTCTCAAATTCACTGATTATCTCTTTCGCTTTTTGCACTGATTCCATCAACTAAAACTATCTTCCCAAAAATATTTTCCACCAACAAAAACTATCTATCAACAAAAATTATTTACCAAAAAAATTATTCATAAAAATGTTTTCAAACAAAAACAACAAAATTATTATTTTAAAATTTATTTTGCATACTCAGTTATAAATATATATTTTTTTTTATAGAAAATAAAAATATTATATGTGTCAAACAACAACACTTTTGTTCACCTGTTTCTTAATGCTATTTAAAAAATATACTTTTAGTCTATACATCAATAAAATTATTATTATTACTATAATAGTGGTAACGGCAATAATTTCATATTTATTTATTTTCTCACTAACTGTATTGCCAGTTATATTAGTCGCGGACCCGGCACCGTTCGTGACTATGATCTCTTTTTCTTCGGGTTTTTGACTATTGTTACCCATCTTTTGTTAAAATTAATTATAAACCGTAAATAAAAAAAATAAGAAATTATTCTCGTTTAGCGGAAAAAATTTAAAGAAAATTTTATTAAAATTCTAGTTTTTATTAAAATTAGGCTTATATTATAAAAATTTTTGATTTGTTTAATTAATTCTTAAAAAAAAAAATATTAATTTTTATTGAAAAATAAAATATACAGATATTATTCTAATGATAATTTTTTATTTTTATTCCTTAATTTCCTTTCTTTCTTTAAAAAGGCTCTTCTGTTTTTTATGTTAGCTGCTTCTTCTAAAAACAATTTCTTCTGTACTTCTGTCGTTGTTTCTAAACTCGCCAAAAGATGGTAATTTTTCAAATCACGAGCTAATCTTGCTCCTTCGCCCCCTCTATCTTTCTTGAACTCTATAACCGCTGCTTGATTATTAATCTTTTGTTTGTTTTGATTAATTAAATTTTTCTTCCTATAATCGGCTAATGAAATCGGTTGTTTTTTCCTGGCCTCTAGCTGATACTCTCCTCTTATTGCTTCCACGTCCGCGTTGGTTTTGGTCGCCATATAATATTTTTCGTTATTTACTTCATCTTTAAAGCCTTGGTTTAGATTCTTTAGATATGAATCAAAATCATGTTCAAAATTATGATTCATTGAACTTATGCTGTTTGTTGTAAGTGTTGGCAGGAAAGACTTTACTTGATGCTTCTCCCACAGATATCAATAATTTGAGTTAAGTCGATGTTCGTATACAGTCAGAGAACTGTCCCAGTAATTGACAAACCTTTAACAATTCAAATTAATCAGTTTTGTCTTTTACTGTTAGTCCCTTTAGCTGATGCTATTCGGTGACGTCAGTTTTGAGAAGTAATTCCAAATAAAACGAGTGTTTAAATTTAAAATCAATTCTGAATTTTTATTATAAATGTTCTATATATACAAAATAGTTAATATATATACAAATATATATATATATATATATATATATATATATATATATATATATATATATATATATATATATATATATATATATATATATATATATATATATATATATATATATATATATATATATATATATATATATATATATATATATATATATATATATATATATATATATATATATATATATATATATATATATATATATATATATACGATATACATAATACAAAATTGTTTCCCCAATATTTTCATCCCTACCAAAAATATAAAATTATCGATTTTCTTATATACTTGAATTTTACTTAAATATATATATAAAATTCGTTAACCAAAATTTGTTTATTAGACAAAAAGAAATATAAAATTTTAAAGCTATAAAAATGAAAATCGACACGATTTCACACACTTATTATTTTTTATATTTCTAAGTAATTTGACCAAGTTATTAATTTAAGTTTGTTTACATTCTTTCATTTGTTTATTTATGTTATGGTAGGTTTTTATGCTCATAATATTTTCATAATTTATTGTTTCAACACGTGCAGGGAATGCATGTGAGATTTTCTTATTATAAGTGGTTGTTTGTTTATTATAATATTTCTTGTTTTAGATTTATGTTTGTTTTTTGTGAATGATTTATTCGGAAGCCAGTAGCTACATTTGAGATGTAGTACAATAGCTTTATCTAATAAGCAAAAGTTTCTTTGACCACTTAGATATAATTGGATTAGATTTTGCTGGAGTAAAGATGATTTCCAAATAAATGTATCATGTGCAGTTTCTCCAAATTTCGGATTGATTGATAAAATTAGTAAATCGAAATCACATACCTAAATGAAAATAATTTAAATTATATATAATTGTTATAAAGCTGGCTTTGATTTAAAACTAATTAAGATAAAAGAGGTCAAAACAACGAACTGAAAAAATATAATTAACCGAATATTTATTGGTCGAGAGTTAATAATTAAATAATGATTTATTTAAAACCGTACTATCTGAATATTCTTAGAATGACCACCTTTCCGACACGTAAACGTGTTCAATACTTTTTTCTGTTTTTTTTAAATATGTGTGTTCCGTCGATACATCCTACGATCCCTGGAAATCCATGTTGTTGATAAAATCTTAAAAAAAAAACAAGTAAGAAAAAGTTTTCAGATTTAATTTATTTCCTTATTAATTTACCTCGATTTAATTTTATTTAGCTCATTCGTTGTTTTAGGAAATACAATATACTTTTCAAATAAATGTTTGTTTAATGTATTGCTGATTTCCTTTATGCATCGACTAGCAGATGATTGACTTACTGCCAGAAGAAAACCATCTCCAACAATTCGCTGATATGACCCTACAAGAAAAACATAATTTTGTGTTGAATTTAAATAATATACCATGTAATTACCTGTGGCATAAAAGCGAATGGCAATAAGTATCCTCAACATTATTTGCAGTCCATTAATGCTCCGTCTTTGTCTCAAGAAACAGGAAAGTTCCTCAATAAAATTTTTGGGAACCTAAATGGCTCTTGAAATCTGGCATCATTTATTGAAAAAGGATTGTTGATGTCTCTTAGTTCCCGACGTCGTCTAATAAGACCAATCCTTTCCTCTTTCTTCTTTGCTGCTAACATTATTTTTGATGATTTCATTGTAACCTAAAAATAATTAATTTACATAATATTTCCAGTTTATTCAATCATTTGTTGAATCTCCAGTTGCCAAATTGTATTGATGAAAAAAAACAGGGAACAATTTCCAGGTTATGTGCCAATATTTGAGTTGTGCAATTAAATAATAACTCCAAGATTATGTAATTTTATTATAAAACTCCTTTATTTAATAATTCCAAGATTTATGTAATTTTTATTATAAAACTCCTTTTTCGTTTTAAATTAATATCAAATCTTAAGTATTTTTTGATCAAGGTATTCACTATTAAAATAACTTTTATGAAAAAAGATCTACAACACGTTTGAGCTTCTTTGCTCTAAGAAAACCGCACTACAACTGATGATAACTAGCTTCAGAAAAAACGAATATAAATTTTTAGCCAATCAGCGTTCTGGTGAACTCATGTTTCACCAATCTAAAATAAGTTGCCTACGTGATTGAAAATGCAATTAAGCATTTTTGAACAAGTGAGAAATTTGTTTATTATTTAAATTATGAAAATTTATGAAATTGTTTAATTAGTGAAATTTGATTTAGGTTTATAACATTATACAAAGTAGTTTATACACCGGGTGTATAATATGTATTAGAACTTCAAAGTTTTACATGAATAAGGGACTGGTGTGGTGAACCACAACACATTACAAAATTCTATTTAAACTTACGTAATTGAACTTTTGACTATACTTTTAAAATTAAAATGGCATTTCAAGATTAAGGACAATATAAAATTTTTTTTGTTGTTTGGTTTTAAAAATGACAATAAACAAATTCTGTTATAGACCAGGTCCAAACCGTTATAAATATCGAAATTGACGAAAAATTCTTAGCAGTATACGAATGGTCGGAAAATGTAGTTAATGGTCTAAGTAATTAAGGAAAAATCGACGAAACTGAGTAAAAGTCCCGGAAAGGGGTGGGGGGGTTGTAGTATATACGTTTTTAGGGGTTTGTATTAGTTTTTTGCGATTTGCGGCTAAACTATGCATTCTCTTGAAAAAATTTAAATGCAAAAGTTTTAGATAATAAAAAAATCTAAAACTTTCTTACTGGACATTATTGACCATATAGTCCAGGAAAATTAGTCAAATAAAGGCAAGTATCTCGGAATGAGAGATAGTCGGCTGTAAACTTGTATAAACCTTTATTTTGGCACCCTTAATCTTGTCTCAAAACCTACTTATCGTAGGGTGTCCGCGTCTCCAGATTTTCCAAGGTCAAAGGTAAAAAAAATCGATTTTATACACATTTATTGCAAATATCTCGTTTCCTATGGGCTTTATGCTATTTGTATATATAATAAATATTGTATAGAGGATTAAATTCTCTACAACTTTTGTTTAAACATTTTTTTATATATTGAACCATTTTTGAGATAGAGAGCAGTGTTTAACTATTTAGAGTATCATTCGAGGTCAACCTGTAGTCTCGATTTAAAACGTTTTTTTTTTTTTTAATAAAATGTGTTGTGTAATAGGGTTTAGAATATGTGTCACAACAACACATCTAAACATCTGTGGGTTGAAGCCACCTGAGACTAAGTGTTCCGGCAAACTATTCCATTTGTACGCAGTTCGGACAAAGAAGTCTCTCTGCGATCTGCCAGTATGACAGCGTGGGATCTTTACCGTTTCACCGGTTGCGGCAGCCGATTGCCGAGTGGAACGGGGGTAAGAATAAGTTTGAGGCATGATGCCTCTGATTTCATCTGAGCACTGCTGATGACGATATTTGTAAAAAACAACGAGGTCAGCAACAGGGCGACGATGTTGTAGGGAATCAAGTTTTGATGTCAAAGTTCGATCACCTACAATTCGTATAGCTCGCTTTTGAACTGAGTCCAAGAGAGCCAAGATGGAAACAGAGGCAGCACCCCAAACTTGACAGCAGTACTCCATACAGGGACGAATATAGGACTTATAAACATGGAGCAATTGGTATGGAGTGAAAAAATTTTTGCATCTATTTAGGAGGCCGAGTTTTTTAGACGCGCTTTTTGCCATCGCCATTACATGATCGTTCCAGAGTAGGTCATTTGAAACTGTGACACCCAATAAACGAATGTTTTTACATTCACCTATTGGTTCATCACACATACTAAATAAAATATCTTTGGGGAACTCGGTCTTTAATCTGGAAACAATCAGCAGCTGTGTTTTGGTAGAGTTGAAATTGACAAGGTTTTGGTCACCCCAGTCGGCGACTTTATTCTGGTCTTTGTTAAAAGAAAAAATATTAACAAAAAATGAAATATAATATTTTATGACACGCGTGAGAAATTATGTAATTTCTTTTTGACCAACTTATTGATTTATTGTTTGTTTATATTTTCTTTTCAATGGATTTATTTTGTTGGGATAGGTTAACGAAAATGAGTTAAACAAATTTAAATTTTATGTTTATTTGCAATTCGTATGAAAAGAATTTATATTTTATGATCATGACTAAAGCCGCAATTAGACTATTGCAGAACTCTGCAATATTTCTGCAATAATCGTGCAATGGTAGTGTGTAAAATATTCATTAAAGAAAAGTTTGGCAATGTACTCATTGCAAAACATTGTAATGAGTCAATGCAATGTTTTGCAATGAGTTCATTTCCAAACTTTTCTGCAATGAATATTTTACAATAAACCATTGCAGAAATATTGCAGAGTTCTGCAATAGTCTGCAGCTTAATTGTTGAGTTATGATTCTTTTCTTAATTTTCTTTGTGAATTCGTGGATGCATTTAAGATGCAGCACAGTGTCAGCGATTCTTGCGTCTCCTAACTTTAATGGTAGTAATCCGTTGTTATTGCTTAAGTCTTTTATCTCAATTTGTTGAGCTCAATTTGTTTCCACTTCCACTTGGATTATTGCAGGTTTTTTCACATTGTTGTGAGCAAACTCGAAACACTTCATTTAAATTTCCACAATACGATGCTGAGCAGATGTTATTTGACTGACAAACACCAGATGCATCTCGTACGAAACCTTGTAGACAGAAACATCCTCGGTTGCCTGTTGATGATGTGCATTGTCGATTACTGCAAGTAACTTGACAATTTGGTCCATTATCCAAATAATGTTCATTCGATGGACAGCAAACTGTTGCTGCAAGTTGACATTTGCAGTTAAACATCACATATCCAGGATCGCAATAGCACCTTTGTTTGCATGTTGAGCTTGGTAGAGTACACGGTTTTTGATACCAAGCGCAGGTTTGTGGGCAGTTGGATGGAGCGCAATTCAATAATGTTGCATGCTTTTCACAAGTTATACTGGAACATTCTCTTATATGCAGTGCAAATAAAATAAACAAGTAAAATTTTAACATACTGATATAATATTTTTAAACGTTATGTACTGATTTGAGGAGAGCACTGTACGTATAAATTATTCTTTTGTAATTTTATACTAAATTTTTATCGCGTTTCGTATCAAAATAATTATTGTTTTTGCATTTTATATTTGTTTCTGACAACGAAATTTATTGTATAATTAGGCTAAAAGTAACGATTAAATTTAAGTTTAAATTATCAGGCAGTTTTGAATTTCCAACGTTGCTTGGCATACCGCAGATTTCGTGTTTTATTATATATCACAGTTTAAAGAATTGACCAACGTCATATTCAGAATTCGCTACTTCTCTTTTCTATTTGGACTTTGATAACTGTGAAATTTTATAGTCAGTTTTTGTTGCGTTTCGTATCAAAATTATTATTCTTTTCGCATTTTATATTTGTTTCTGGCATCCAAATTTATTGTATAATTATGCTAAACTAGTTAAAAGTAATGATTAAATTCAAGCTTAAAGTTTTGAGCTTCCAATAAACGTGGCTTGGTAAACCGTGACTTTCGGGTTTACAAGATTATATCGCACAGTTTAAATAATTGACAAACGTCATACCTAGAATTCACTACTTCTCTCCTTTATTTGGACTTTGACAATGGTATACACTAACCCAGTGGTTCTCAAAGCGTGTTCCGCGGATCACTGGTGTTCCGCGATGTACTTTCCACTGTTCCGCGAAAAAATCAAATGTACAATCAATTCAATTAAAAATTGTTTGAAAATAAAAATCAATTCAATGTAAAATTTACACGTACGTAAAATTTACACGTTTCTCGGCTTTGTATGAATAAAAATATCTTTCGGGTTAAAATTACTTCTTGAAAACATAATTATTGCAAAACATAAATATTAAACAAAACATAATTATTGCAGTTATAAAAATTCTCCTTTTACACATAAATAAATAAAAAATGTATGAAGTTTTTGTTTCACACGATATGAACAAATGATTAGATAAGAAACCCGTTTACTTCTTCCGAATTTTCTAGTTTTACTTTAAATGAAGAAGAAGAATTGACGTCGCTTTCTTCAGATCGTGGATTAAAATTACAGTTCCATGAAAACACTCCTGAAATTTTTTGGATCTCTGTTAAAGATGAATACCCGAGTATAAGCAAAAAATCCTTGAACGCATATTATTGTTATTTTCCACGACATAACTTTGCGAAGCAGGATTTTCAACTATGATCAATTTAAAGACAAACAAACGTGAGAGACTAGGGAATTTAGAAGAAGAAAAGCGTGTGGCGTTATCATTTATTCGCCCCGATATCGCTGAGATCTGTAAAGATCGTCAAGCTCATGGATCGCATTAAGTTTGAGATTTTTTTAAAAGTATTGTAATTTTAATTGTGCTTTCAATTAATATATTTGCATCAATCGATATCGGTACATATTTTATTTATATACATATTATTTTCTAAAAGTAGCACTTGGAAGCAGGCGGTTGCCAATCACACGCTGCGACACGATTCCGTTTCCTTTTTGCTTTATAATTAATACGTTTCCATGCAGATCGAAAAAGAATTGAATCCTCATCCCGTTTTCAAACTGTAAAGTGTTTTCATGATTGGATTGAAAACGGGTTGAAATCGATTTTAAAACTGTGTTGAAAAACTGTCAAAATGTTAAAAAGCGTTTAATTGTGTTTCATTAATTGTGTTCAATATTTTACTTTTTTATGCTTGATATTGTATTTTTCTTTTAAATAAAGTTAATGAAATAAACATTTTATAAATCAATGTGAAATAAGTTGTTTTGTAATTAAAAACAAACATAAACATTTTACTGCGCATGACACGATCCAGTTTTCCGTTTTCATGTATTTTCGAATGTTTGGGTACCGATACGATCCAAAAAAAAAGTCGAGATCGTATTTCAAAATAAATAGTATTCAAAACTGTAATTGTTGATGTTTTCATAGTGAATTCGATTCGAATTTGGTTTTCAAATCGTTTTGAACTAAGCAAGAAAACGTAGTAAATAATGGAGTGTTTTGGCAAACATTATTCTGTTTTTTATTGCACTTTTGGTTTCAAAAATGTTAGCCACCCTCGCCCCCTGTTGTAAAGTGTATACTGTATTGTAGATGTTCCGCCTAAAAATATATCAGAGTTTAGTGTTCCCCGACTTCAAAAAGTTTGAGAACCAAGGCACTAACCTAATTACCGTTACCCAGTTAGCACGGCGTGGAAGTAGAATTTTACAAATTTTTGTTTAAAAACGGATATCCACACTACGCAAGTTCTAAGGGCATTGACTTAAACATTTTGTGAATTTTTTGAGAAAAACGACAGGGGACATTAAATTCTAAAACTTGGCGACTTTGGCAAGAAACAGATATAAAAGGCCAAAGGGGATATAGACTTTAGGCGAAGAAAAATGGTGACAATTTTGAAGTCTTTGTTCTCTTCGAGGATATTTTGAATTCCTCAAGAAGAGGAATAATCAAAATTGTATTTTTCTATTTTGCGTCTAAAATAAAGTCATTTCGATTCCCAAATGCGTATCGAAAAGGCCTTCATTACGATACGCAAAGTTTTGTCTTTCAAGGTTGGTCACATTGGTCATGCAAACGTTAGTGAACATTAAAACGAATAATTATGTAAATAAAATTAATAAGAATATCTAAATTAGTGTTAAATATTTTAATTAATCAATTATTAAATTTAATAATTAAACAGTAATATTATTTTTCAAACAACTTTTATTAAAAATATAAATTTCAGACGCGTTTCGGATATAAAATATTCATCATCAATGAAAGAATTTATATTTATGACAATATAATCTAAAAATTTTAGTTTGTTTCTAAAAATATGTATACTATATTGACCATAAAAAATTCAAATCAAAAATGAGAAAATTTAAAACTATAAAATATGGCAAGAACAAAAGAATAAAGAAAGGTATTAATTTATAATTAAATTGTATAAAATATTAGAACTAAATGAGACTTGTTCATTCAAAATTAGAAATGGTGACTTCTTGATAGCTTTATATATTTCAAACTCTTCCAATGAATCCATGAGAGGACCTTTGCTACAAAAATGTAAAACTTTAAAATTATTTTCGAAACTTGTATATGTATTATTTTCGTTGATTAGATGTTGAGCAAAAATAGATTTTGTATTAAGAATGTTTTTTCTTTTAGGTAAATGTTCCGAAAATCTTTTTATAAATTTTCTACCTGTTTGGCCAATACAAAATTTATCACAGGAATCACAATTTATTTGATATATGCCAGAGCATTCTTCTAGTTTAGGTTTTTCTTTGTATTTGAAATTTTTATACAGATTGTTAATTGTTTTGAAAGAAATTTTAAATTTGTATTTTTTAAATTGATTAGTTATTATGTTGGGAAGTTAATTTGTGTAATTTATAGAAATATATTTTAAATCTGTATTAGGGTTCAATCTGTTTATAGATCTATGATTGTTTATTCTTTTTGAATTTCGATTTAATATTTTATCAATAATATCTGGGTTAAATCCGTTTTTAATGTCTATAAATTTAATTGTGTCTACTTCATTCTGGAAACTTAAATGATTCATTGGAATAGTAAGTAATCTATTTACAAATAAATTATAAGCTGACATTTTTTGAGAATATGGGTGGTGCGAGCTAGAGTTAATTGTAATATCAGTTGTAGTAGGTTTTCTATAAATTTTAAACTCAAAATTGTTATTGTTTTTTGATATGGTTAAATCTAAAAAAACATGTTGTCTTTTTCAATTTCAAGAGTAAATTGTATCTTTTTGTTAATTTTGTTCAAATAATTTTTGAAAAATTCAATTTGCCGAGAAGTTCCATTAAATAATAAAAATATGTCATCAACGTATCTTGAATATGAAATAATTAAATTTTGATATTTAATTGAATTAGAAAAAATAAATTTATTTTCAAAATGGTTAAGGTATATATTGGCTAATAATCCACTTAATGGTGAACCCATTGCAAGTCCTTCTTCTTGACTAAAAAATTGTTTGTTGAAAGTAAAATAATTTTGATCTAAAACAATTTTCATTAATGATATTAGCTCCATAATTTTGCAATCACTTAAAGTTCCTGTATTCTTCAAATTATCTTCCAAAATGTTGATGGTATCAGAAACGGGTATGTTAGTATACATATTAGAAATATCGAAAGAAATCATTTTGTATTGTTGCAATAATTTAATATTGTTGATTTTTTCAATAAAATCTAAATTATTTTTGATTGAATAATTATTAATAAGTATAATATTGGAACTAATAATCTTAGTGATAGATTTTGCAATTTTGTATGTAGGTGCCGTAGTATAATTTATAAGAGGTCTTATAGGAATATTTTCTTTATGTAGTTTAGGCAAACCATTAAATTCAGGTGCTTCTGCATTCATTTGCTTTAGGCTTGATTTTGTTTTGTAATCGAATAAATTGTTGCACAAATTAATCATATCATTTATATTCTTTAAATAGAATTTAGTAGGATCACTTTTTAAAATTTTAATGTTATTATTATTAATGAAATCTAAAACTTTTTCGATGTAAATTTGAGCATTAATTAAAACAACTGTATTACCTTTATCAGCTTCAGTAATCCTTGCATTTTTTTTATTTCAATTAATTAAAATAATTAGTAATAATAACAAAATTTCCAATTAACTATTTTTAATAAAATACACATTTTTTAAAACTTCAAGACCAAAAATGCAAAATAGAAAAATAGTATAAAAAACTCGTTTCATAAGACGTTTTATTGCACTTATCCTTTAGAAAACTCCCCGCTGAGCGGGTCTTTTTCTAAACAGATTTCGTGCGATAAAATCGTCGATTATGAAACTAGTTTCTTAATATACTATTATATAAAAGATTGAAAAATCAGGGATCCTCTAATTTATTAATTTTTTGCGTTGGTCTGAAAGATTTAAGTATTACATTCTCTGGTCAAAAGATGAAAATCTTATACCCATTTTTTTGGCATTTTTCGACCTTTTAGGTCGATTTAAAAAAACAAACAAAAATATCTGTCTGTTTGACGGCCGGACCGCGGGCACAACCGACGAAAAAAAGAAAAGAAAACTGCTTGAACGATTTTAAAAACTTTTGTTGTTGTAAACATGGCTTCGTTGATGCTAAAAGACGAAAAAACAAGGTGTTCGATAAAAGTATGTTTTGTTTGTGTGTATTTGTGGCTTTCCAAACTTCTAAATAATAGGATTAATTAAAAAATATTTGGTTGTTGCTGATTAAATGTTGTGCTCTCACAAAAGTTTAATTAATGAAAAGAAGCGTTTACAGCAAACGGAAAAGTATTTATAGTGAATTCGCTTCTTCGATGACGGATGACTAGTAGGTACTGCTAGAAAATGTAAGCATTTTTTGGGCTAAATATCGTTTTTTTTTTCAAAACAAATAAATAGTTTTTAAAAAAAACAGTTGGGTTGGAAAATATCGGTTCATATTAAATGTCGATAATATTGGTTCATATTAAATGTCGTTTTTTTTTTAAATTTGTGATTATAGTTTGGAAAAATCGGGTTATTTTGATTAAGTTTCGTTTTTCACAAAAGTTGTGATTATTGAAGGGAATTATTTGGATCAGGGATTCTTAACAAGGAAGCGCCAGCTCTATTTAAAACTATTTGTAGGGCCGTAAAAATATTACCAATATTTTTTTTATTTAAATTTTAAGTAGTTGTTTAAATCAAAATCATTTTTTAAGCAATAGTTTGCGAGACACTCTCCTCCACCGTTTTATCTAATTTTGTGATAACACATAGAAATCTTTTAAGACTTGAGACAACAACATGCGTTCCGAGGTGTTGATACGCAAATCTTTTTTTTGTTTTTTTTTCAGTATTTTAAGAATGGATAACTTAACAATAAATCCTATCATATATTAAAATATGACGTAGGCCAATATATAATGATAAGATAGAGAAAAAATAAAAATAAAATAAGAGGTAAAATGCAAATATTTGCAGGGACAAAACTATTCCATAGCTAACATTGATTGAAGATAGCTATGAAGACTTGACATAGCTATTTCCAGTAACATGTGTACTGCAGTTATTCCTATGAGTTATACTAGCGTGAGGGTGCGCCTCACACAAAAAATACCCTCACTATTGCCGGTAATATATACTTATCTCATGATCGTATGTCAATAGCAGAGACTGGACTACGCAATAAAAAACAATAACAAATCAACTGATCCCTCCTTGCTGGTCATATTTTCAGAATAGAACATGTCGCATATGTTACCTAATATGAAGATTATTTCAATGGGTACTGTTTTACTTGGCGTTTTTCATTATGAACCTACTTATATCTATCCAATCGACGCAACAAAAACAACGAAACCCAAATCCCATGCATAGGATGGTTATGTTTTCAATATTTCCAAATTGTCTTAAATAATGACAGATAATTGCAAATTTGGTAAAAACATACAAATTATTTAAATTAATGACATCCCGAAAATTGAATAAAAATTTGATTTCAAATAATGAACTTGATAACAGAAGACTGAAAACACGATCTTTCTGATATATAATATAATAACAAATTATTGCTCATGAGGACACTTTGTTTAAATTAAGGAAGGCATTTTTAGGTAGATTTCATATAAAAATCTACCTATTGCAATGGGCTTCATCTCGGAATTTCGGAAAAATTTTGATGCCAAACGACTATATGTGATAAGCGGAGATGGAAAAACAAAAAAAAAAAAATTATATATATATATATATATATATATATATATATATATATATATATATATATATATATATATATATATATATATATATATATATATATATATATATATATATATATATATATATATATATATATATATATATATATATATATATATATATATATATATATATATATATATATATATATATATATATATATATATATATATATATATATATATATAACGATATGAGGTATAACGGAATTTAGCGGCACTCTCACGGTCGCATTTTTCGACCTACACCAAAATAATTTTCTGTGTATGTTTCGGCAAATATTGTCTTGGACAAGTTCGTGAACTGGCCATATCCGGGTACCGGTTAAGCGGCTAGAGCCTAAAAAGTTGAAAAATCTAGGGCGCTATAACTTCCGTTTGAATAATAATATTTTAATCAAATTTAAAAATATTGAATATTTGAACCTTTTTTTATCATTTTTATCTAGATGACTACTTTGGCGTTTCAGGTTCTTCAAAAATCAGCTGTTTTAAAAATTTACTAAACTTTGCTGCCCTTGATCTAGCTGAAATGGCCAAGCTCATATTTGAAAACTTTTTTTCACGTACTTAAAATATAAATCTTTCCAAAATTTTCAAAAATAATAGTTTAAGTCTAACGGTTGAGACCCTACGGCTGTTGAAATGAAAACAAACGCAAAAGGCAATGCTTTCATCATGTTTCAGTTTATGTTATTTAAATTCATCTTAGCTTTTAAACATATTTTTCAATTATAGCCTCAAAAAATTTCAGCTTTCTAACCCAAAAGGTTCCATTTTTATAAGCATTATAATGCAACCCTTACAAGAAAAATATCAACCCATTTAATACCATAGAAAAATTATCAAAATCTCTTTTGTTTTTATTTTTTTTACTAAGTAACCGTTTGAAAAAAGATTAAATAAGAACAAAAAAACACAACAACAAAAGATGATTTTGAAATAAAATTGTTTGATAATGTTATAAATTATGTGTGATGGTATAATTGTAGTTGTGACGTAGTTCATTTGAACTTTGGTGGATTTAATATGTTATTAAAAGTAGTTTAAACCAACTTAAATAAAACTTTTCCGAAATGTGTGATGGTATAATTGTAGTTGTGACGTAGTTCATTTGAACTTTGATGGATTTAATATGTTATTAAAAGTAGTTTAAACCAACTTACATAAAACTGTTCCGAAATTGTATTGATGGAGTTAGTTCGGATAATGTATTTAATTTGGTTCGATAATTTTTTTGAATTATTCTGTTTCTACTTATATTTTTTATTTAAACTAATCTGACTTTTCAAATTTTATTTGGACACAAAACCGTCTGACCCCGAAATCTACCTATTTCTAGCGGATATACCTGCCGCTGGGATTTTTTTTTACTCAACTCACAACAACACAAAGATACCTTCCAAGACCTAGGTCCTACAACAACATGCGTTATGAGGTGATGGTGGTCGCTTTTTTTAAGTGGTTGTGGATTAAAGGCACTCGAGACTATTGAATTCAATTTTGCAACCACGACTTAAAAACAAAGATGTGTAGGGAATATTTATCTGCATTTTTTCACCATTGTAATATAATTTATTGATTTAATTGTATTGAAACTGTTTGACGAAATATTTAAAAAAATATTATATATTATTTTAAAAAGTTCTTGTTTTATTTGGCAAATATTTTTAATTTTATTTTATATATCAATATTTATTTAATATATTTATAAAATAAAACGATCGGTTTCGGTACATTCTACCGTTTTCAAGAAAAATAATATTAATTAAATAAAAGCATTACACTTTGCAGAAGTCAACCAAAATTTTTAAACGAAATAACAACTACTAAATCAAAATATTTTAACATTTGTAAAAATAAAGAGAGAAAAAAAGGATGAAAGAATGAAAGTTATGGCCACAAACATGTTAATAAATAAATATGTATATATTAATAGATATAAATCCATAAGGGTAAACCATTACATAGCCTCTTCTATTTTAAATTTCTAATAATAATATCAAACACCTCAGGGTTAGTTAACGGCGAAAAAATGATATCAGTTTGTAAATTTTAATAAATTTTTGATTTGAAAAACAGCTTTTCTAATTTAAAATGATTGAAGTATATCAAGCTTAGTACCTTTACTTTCATAATAAAGAATTTTTAAATTTAAATTATTATTCAAAGGTTTTCAGATAACAAATTATTCGGAAAAGTTAAAAAAGAATGTCCATATCTCAAAGCTCAAAAGTGCTCAGCTGAACGGGCTTCAAAACATCGACCTGTTTGTCCAATATACGAAGCGTCACACTCATGAAATGATAGCTGTTAAACTTCACTTTTAGAAAAAATAAATTTTTGTTTCATTTTATTATTTATAAGAAGGTTATGTAAATTATGATTATATTATAGAAAGATCAAATCAAATGCGTGTATTTAGGAATATGTATCCTAGTTTTTGGTTTTCTTTCCATTGTAATAAATTTTACGTCAATGTTTTGTTTCTGGTACACAAAATGGATAAATTTGCCTCAAAGCGGGATGTTTGAGTTTTTTGTTAAGAACTTTATGATCCAAAGTTGGTTTGAAACCATTTTCCCTACCGATGTTTAAAATATGTAGTGTTAAATTCTTAAATAAAATTTAAAGAAGATGGTGGGATTTTTGTAAGTCTATCAACTAGCGAATAAAGAGCTGAATGTTTAATATTCAGAGAATTATTGGAAGAAGGGTATTAAAGCTACAAAAAACATCAAAAATGTAAATTTTAGTTCGTGAAAAAGGTGCAGTTGAAAGTTTAATAGTCAAAACTATATGCTCAGTACAAAAAGAAGTGATATCCTCGAGTGTGAAACAAAACATTTCCAAATAATTAGGTGTTTTATACATGACTTGAACTACACTCTAAAAAAAAATAGTGATAATTTACTCTTATAATAGGAGGTAACTGAATGCCTCCTATTATAATGGTAAATTTACAACAGTGCGTAAAATAAAAATATTTACACATTTTGTCGTAATTCATCATTTGGTTTAAGAATGTATTATTACACAAAAAACATTATTTGTTAGGCATATTCGAAGTATGTTTACCTATATTTTGATGGAAATCTACAACCAATTAGCTAAATATACACACAAAACCACAAAAAATTGTGTAAATTTACATCGAGTTGTTTAAATTTAAAATCTTTTTGAAAGATTTTTACACCCTAAAAGAAGTATATTGCCACGAAGCTACTCGATTTTAATCCACTACTATCTGTGTAATACCTCAATCAAAGATTATTGATAGTCTATGAAGGGCACTGGGCAGCTGAAAATGTTTATGGTTTTATATAAGGAAGTAATTCGAATGGTAGTATTATTGTTTAACATCTAGTGTATGAAATGA
Organism: Diogma glabrata; assembly: GCA_963693315.1. NCBI lineage: Eukaryota > Metazoa > Arthropoda > Insecta > Diptera > Cylindrotomidae > Diogma > Diogma glabrata. The sequence goes on from OY856187.1 coordinate 390,923,919, forward strand.
ATGTTTTTGGACCACCTGTAATTAGTAAAGTGTTGTTTGAAGAAAGCATTGGTTCTAATAAATAAACATAAAATAACTTTTTTTGTTTAATTTTGTATATAATAAAAGTAACAATAAAATATTTTAAACTAATACAAATTATAAAATTAATAAGTTACCATTTTTTAATTTAATTTATTTTAAAATTTTTTTTTTGAATCAATGCCTTTCAACACACTTTTAAAAATGAAACAAAGAAAGTATATATATATATAAAATATTACAATGGGCATAAACTATACGGTTTATTTTTACATCGAATGTTGTGTTTTTACAATGCAAATATTTAAATTTACGTAGTTGGGTGGATACAGAACACAAGCAAAATGAATAATACAACTTTATATGTACTAAAAGCACAAGTTAATTTAAAAAGACATAAGTTATCGCAATATTACACATTTGTTCGAATTTTTAAACTTATGATTTTTAGATACGAACTTTTGGTTTAAGATTTTACCACGGTTGGAAAATTACACCAAAAAAGACGCTAACTTATAGTTATTATCACCGTGACTTTACGCCTCATTATCTCTATTTTTTAGAGTGTACTTACTTTGTCACTCGGATTAGAGATTAGAATTAGAAACAACTTCAACTAACTAGGTATTAAAACAAAAGTTTCTAGTAAAAGTACAAAATAATTTTATTTATTTATTTATATTCGAATGCAAATGTAGAATGCGATATTTATACGATTGACTGAATCGAGAGAAGGGCAGAACTATCACAAAACCTCAGTGACAGTTAAGACTTTTATTTAATGAGAAATATTATATACAAAAAGAAAATTCTATAAAAGAAATGCAAGCTAATTTATTAGTTAGTATTTTATACTGCAGACCCTAGTTTGTAGGTTAAGAACATGTTATTTGAACAGCATTTCATTAAAGTTATAATCTGTTGGTTCTGAGATTTCGTGATGGTTTCGCACTTCTCTCGATTCAGTCGATTGTATAAATATCGCATTCCACATTTGCATTCGAATATAAATAAATAAATTAAATTATTTTGTACTGTTACGATTGCAGAAAAATCTAGACGATTACAGAAAGATCTAAACGATTACGGTCACTTCCAGGAAAATAAAATCAACAAAACACAACAGAAAGTGAATGAAATAGTGTTGTTGTTGTTGTACATGTTCTTAGAATTAAGGTCTATTTGTTTTATGATTTTATAAATCAAATCAACGTAACGTAAAATAATCGAATATTCTAATATTTTCTCAAGGTTTCTAAAAAGTTACCTAGAAATTTCTAGAGATTAAGCAGAAGGTATATAAGGAAATTGTTTCTTGTAGTTTTTAATTAGTTTATTTTAAACCTGCGATTGTGAAGTTAAAAATTATAAAAGTGATCTTTAAATTAGTTTTTGTGTAAAGTTTTTGTAAATAAAGTTATAAGTGTTATTAAATAGAAATAATTTGTGTATTATTTTGAACGTTGAGTTACTGGAAATTTCTACAATAAACCGTTGGAGTTTCTGAAGCTGTTGGAAGAATATTCTAGTCAAGAATATTGTTTGCTGTATTGTTTTCCTGTTGTTGTGAAACAATTAAGGTGTTGAATACTTAATAAAACCTGGTGTTTGTGCTTACTAATCAGTGATCGAACTCAGGAAGAGATTGGGAATTGCGTTTATCGAATTGTGAGTAGGCAAATTTGAAGGAAGTTTGGAAAAACGTAACATTGGTGACATCGGCGGATTAGTTAGCTGTTAATAATGGTTTTATTAAGTGATTTGAAGGTTCTTGAGTTAAAGAAAGAACTATAACAACGTGGATTGGCAACAACCGGCAACAAAACTGAATTAACGATACGGCTTCGAGAAGCTATGGAAGCTAGTGGAGTAGTTGTGGAAAGTTACCAGTTTGGAGTGATTAGTACAAATAATGATCTAGTGGCAGCTGATGAGGAGAAAAGTTTTGTTGCAGAAACAACAACTTCATTGCCATCTGGAAATTGTGATTTTACACAGTTAATGACTATGATGCAACAGATGAGTTTGAACATCAGTCAACAGAATCAGCAATTAGCTGCCGTAAACGCTAATATGGTTGCCAATAAACAAGAAATGAATCAGCAACTGGATGCCGTAAATGCCAACATGAATCAACAGTTGGAGAAAGTCAACAATAATATGGCTGCAAATAAGGAAGAAATCAGCTGCAACATCAATCAACAAATGGCTGCTACCAAAGAAGAGATTACTGCAACACTTGCTGCAAATAAAGATGAGATGAACCAGCAAATAAATGAGTTGAATATTAGCATAAATCAACACTTAGACGAGAAGCTTCTACAAATGTCAACGGCATTCGATGTTAAAGTCGAGAAAATTCAAAACGAAATTGAAGAATTTGAGCGTGACTTGAATAAAGTTGTAACTAAAGTTGACGATTTTGAGAAGAGGTTGCAGGATGTTGAAACAGCTAAAGTTACTTCACAGCTGGTACAACAGATAGCAAATATTAAATTGAAACCACCATCGTATGACGGTACCACATCTTTCGGCATCTTCAAGTTCCAGTTCGATACCGCAGCAGATCAAAATGTTTGGAACGCCGCAAATCGTCTTGCTGCATTGATAGTTGCACTTAAAGGGGAAGCAGCTGAAGCATTACAGGCAGTTATAGAAAACGATCGCAAAAGTTATGCTGAAGTGATGAATGCGTTGGAACGAAAATATGGCAGCGACCACAAAAAGGAGCTATACCGGATCGAGTTAAAGGGTCGCTTGCAACGGAATGGAGAAAGCATTCAGGACTATTCTTCGGCAGTAGAACGCCTTGTACATTTGGCACACTCGAATACTCCACCGAATTTTATGGAGAAAATGAAGATCGAGGCGTTTACTGATGGTATTCGTGATCCAGAAACACGAAAAGCAGTAATGTTGTCGCCAAAAGCAACATTCGCAGAAACTATTGCTTATGCCTTAACGAATGAAACTGCGCAAGCAATTATTAAACCATCAATTAAAATACGCCGGGTGGAGTTGGCTGATCAAAACAACTACAAGTCAAGACCACGAGAGAGTATACGAAGTGATAGAATTCGATGCTGGTTATGTGGCAAGTTGGGCCATATTTCGAGAGAATGTCGAGATGTTAGAAGGAAACGAGCAAGATCAGCATCGCCTATGCAGCGACGTCAAGCAGAAGAACGGGTGCAGCAAGCTAGGGAAGACGATAGAGCAGCACCGCATCAGTTAAACTACAACGAGTCAGCCTAAAGGGGCGTAAGCTGGCTCCCACAACCGATTGCCCCATAACCTTCATCCATGTTTCGAGATTGACAAGGGGAGGTGACAGCCTTACTGTTAGGGCTAATATTGATGGAAAAAGTTGTGTCATCACGTTAGATACGGGAGCAACAAATACAATTGTCCGCACTGATATTGTGAAAGGGAAACTAAAACCAGCAGGGAGATACCGGATGCAGACAGCTACTGGCGAAAGTGCAAGTATTAAAGGAAAGAAAGTGGTCAAATTTGAAATAGGGAATACTCACTTTCAACATGAAGTGGTGGTAGCTGACATTGTGGATGAAGTCATCCTAGGCATGGACTTCATGAGGCCAAATGGATTCGTTATTGATGCTGGCAAAGGAGTACTCACTTACGGAAATGTTGAGTTGCCACTCCAATTTAATGGTGAAGATTCGAACTGTGTTCGTCGAATAATATTAGATCACAGGGAAAAGCTGCCACCCCAATCAGAAACAATCATTTGGGGAAAATTGGAAGGAGGTTCTGGGTCACCCAGGTTGTGGGTTGTAGAAGCCAACAAAGAACATCAAAATTTTAAAGAAGTCGTTATAGGGAAAACTTTAGTTAGATCGGATGCTGATTACAAAATACCAGTAAGAGTTTTAAATCTGTCAGATACCCAGAAAACAATGAAAAAAGGATCAATCATAGGACAATGTGAAGAGGTAGCTAAAATAATAAAGTGCGAGCAGAAAAACATCAATAGCTCGGTCAACACAAAACAACAAAAAGCAGAAATGGAACAACTTGTGCAGAAATGGACAGAAGGACTTTCAGAAGAGCAGAAGAAAGCAGCACGTCAATTGTTGGAGCGGCACAAGTCTGTATTCTGTAGTACATCTGAAGGGAATGGCAGAACCAATATGGTAAAACATCGTATTGACACCGGAGCAGAAAAGCCGATACGCCAGGCACCAAGGAGATTACCATTAGCTAAAAGAGAGGAAGCTGATAAAATGGTAAGAGATATGAAAGAAGCTGGTGTAATTGAGCTTTCAGACAGTCCCTGGAGCTCACCTGTGGTGTTAGTTGGCAAGAAAGATGGGAGCTTGAGATTTTGTGTTGACTACAGGAAACTAAACATAGTTACTAAGAAGGATAGCTACCCATTGCCTAGGATTGATGATACACTAGATACATTATCGGGTTCAAGATTGTTTTCAACACTGGATCTGCAGAGTGGTTACTGGCAGGTGGAAGTTGCAGAGGAAGATCGGGAGAAAACGGCGTTCAGTGTAGGTAATGGACTATGGCAATTTAATGTCATGCCATTTGGGTTATGCAACGCTCCCGCAACTTTCGATAGATTAATGGAACGGGTACTTAAAGGCTTGCACTGGAAAACATGCCTTGTATATTTGGATGACATCATCGTCATGGGTAAAGACTTTGATGACCACTTGAAGAACTTGGCGGAGGTACTGGAAAGGTTGCAAGCAGCTGGTTTAAAATGAAGTCCCAAATAGTGTTCACTTTTCAAGGAAGAAGTAAAATATTTGGGACACAAGGTTACGGCAATGGGAATTCATACAGATTCCGACAAGATTGCAGCAGTTATGAACTGGCCAAGACCGAAGAATCTACATGAACTACGAAGCTTCCTTGGATTGTGCACATATTACAGACGGTTTGTGCCAGGATTCGCCAACGTTGCCAAAAGTCTGCATGAGTTAACAAGAAAAGATAAAGCATTTGAATGGAATGAACCTCAGGAACAAGCATTTGTGGAGCTCCGAAGGAGATTGTGTACGGCTCCAATTCTATCCTATCCTATACCAAATGTTCAGTTTATTTTGGATACTGATGCCAGTAATGAAGGTATAGGAGGAGTATTGTCGCAGAAAATAGATGGTCAGGAAAAGGTGATAGCTTATTTCTCGAAAATGTTATCAAAGCCGGAGCGAAATTATTGTGTTACCCGGAAGGAGTTATTGGCCATTATGGAATGCGTCAAACATTTTCATAAATACTTGTATGGTCAGAAATTTCATCTCAGAACTGACCATGGTGCGTTAAGGTGGTTACTCCAGTTTAAAAATCCAGAGGGACAAGTAGCACGTTGGATGGAACGGTTGCAGGCGTACGATTTGGACATTGAACATCGAAAGGGTACTGCACATGGGAACGCTGATGCATTATCGAGACGACCCTGTGAAGTTGAATGCAAGCATTGCAGTCGTCAAGAAAATAAGGAGAACATCATCGATGTACGATTACTACAAGTGCTACCTGACGATGAATGGACAGCTGAAGCCATAAGAAAAGATCAATTAGAAGATCCGGATATTGCACCCATCATCGAGTTCAAGGAAAAGGGTTGCAAACCAGTATGGGGAGAAATTTCTGATAAAACTCCAACTTTGAAGGCGTACTGGGCGCAATGGGACAGTCTCCAGTTAGAGAATGGATGCCTAAAGAGAATATGGGAAAGCTCAGATGGCAAGATAAAGCAATCCCTTACAGTGGTACCAAAAGGGAAAATAGAAGCAGTACTGAAGGAGTATCACGAAGGAACGAGTGGAGGTCACCTTGGGATCAATAAGACTCTTGCAAAAATACGACAACGGTTTTACTGGTCAGGGACTCGGCAATCAATTGTGGAGTGGTGTCAAAAATGCGATAAATGTGCGGCGGTGAAAGGACCCGTACGAAGAAGTCATAGAAAAATGAAGCAATACAATGTAGGTGCTCCATTTGAAAGGATCGCAATGGATGTAGCGGGACCATTTCCAACAACTGATAATCAGAATAAATATGTGCTTGTGATCATGGACTACTTCAGTAAGTGGCCGGAAGTGTGTGCGATTCCCAACCAGGAAGCAACCACAATCGCTGAAGCTGTGATAAATAATTGGATTAGCCGCTATGGAGTTCCTATGGAGATTCACACCGATCAGGGACGGAACTTCGAGTCAGCTGTATTCCAGGAAATTTGTCAAATGCTGGGGATTAACAAAACGAGGACGACAGCTTCACACCCACAGTCAGATGGGATGGTTGAGAGATTCAATGCTACTTTGGAGGAATTTCTAGCTAAAGTGGTCAGTAAGAATCAACGTAACTGGGATCAACACATTCCTTTATTTTTGATGGCATACAGATCAGCAGTTCATGACACCACGACCATGACACCAGCTCAAACTATTTTTGGAAGTGATTTAAGACTTCCTGGAGACCTCAAATTTGGAGCGGTACCATCAACATCATTGTCTGCGCAAGAATACGTCAACCGAATCCGGGAGAACCTTGAGGATATTCACAAGCTTGTTCGGCAGAAGATACAACTGACTAGTGATAGAATGAAAGCCCGATATGATATACGATCTAATAATAAAGGTTTTGAAGAAGGACAATTAGTATGGCTACACAACCCACAACGAAAACGAGGGTTATCACCAAAACTGCAAGCTGGATGGGAAGGACCTTACAACATTATAACGAAGTTGAATGACGTAGTTTATAGAATTAAGAAAGGCCATCGAGGCAAAGCGAAAGTAGTACATTTGGAAAGATTGGCCTTATACAAAGGAGAGCTAGATCCTGTTCGGGACGAACAGGCTTAAGTGGAGGGTATTGTTACGATTGCAGAAAAATCTAGACGATTACAGAAAGATCTAAACGATTACGGTCACTTCCAGGAAAATAAAATCAACAAAACACAACAGAAAGTGAATGAAATAGTGTTGTTGTTGTTGTACATGTTCTTAGAATTAAGGTCTATTTGTTTTATGATTTTATAAATCAAATCAACGTAACGTAAAATAATCGAATATTCTAATATTTTCTCAAGGTTTCTAAAAAGTTACCTAGAAATTTCTAGAGATTAAGCAGAAGGTATATAAGGAAATTGTTTCTTGTAGTTTTTAATTAGTTTATTTTAAACCTGCGATTGTGAAGTTAAAAATTATAAAAGTGATCTTTAAATTAGTTTTTGTGTAAAGTTTTTGTAAATAAAGTTATAAGTGTTATTAAATAGAAATAATTTATGTATTATTTTGAACGTTGAGTTACTGGAAATTTCTACAATAAACCGTTGGAGTTTCTGAAGCTGTTGGAAGAATATTCTAGTCAAGAATATTGTTTGCTGTATTGTTTTCCTGTTGTTGTGAAACAATTAAGGTGTTGAATACTTAATAAAACCTGGTGTTTGTGCTTACTAATCAGTGATCGAACTCAGGAAGAGATTGGGAATTGCGTTTATCGAATTGTGAGTAGGCAAATTCGAAGGAAGTTTGGAAAAACGTAACAGTACTTTTACTAGATACTTTTGTTTAATACCTAGTTAGTTGAAGTTGTTTCTAATTCTAATCTCTAATCCGAGTGACAAAGTAAGTATTTCAAGTCATGTAGAACACCTAATTATTTGGAAATGTTTTGTTTCACACTCGTTTCTACTTGACACAGAATATCACTTCTTTTTGTACTGAACAGATAGTTTTGACTATTAAACTTTAAACTGCACCTTTTTCACGAACTAAAATTTACATTTTTGATGTTTTTTTACTGATATCACGATTTTTTGTAGTAAATATTAAATTTTATAAGCTTGGATTATAATGAAATAAATAACAAAATTAATAATAGGTAATTATTTCATTTTGATATAAGCAATTTGAATATTTGTCATCGATTAAATTTAAACTGACTCCCGAAAAATTTATGGAAATATTCAGTCTTTCGGAGTAAATGAACAAATTACAATAATGTTTTTATAACAATCTACAAGTCTAAACCTGAAAATATTCCTTTTTAAAAAATTTGTCTTAGCAAAGACCGTTTTACGCAGTTGAGTGAGTTGAATGATTTGAGTAAGTTGAGTGAATTGAGTTAAGCTAGTTGAGTGAGTTGAGTGAGTTAAATGAGTTGAGTGAGTTGAGTGAGTTGAGTGAGTTGAGTGAGTTGAGTCAGTTGAGTGAGTTGAGTGAGTTGAGTGAGTTGAGTGAGTTGAGTGAGTTGAGTGAGTTGAGTGAGTTGAGTGAGTTGAGTGAGTTGAGTGAGTTGAGTGAGTTGAGTGAGTTGAGTGAGTTGAGTGAGTTGAGTGAGTTGAGTGAGTTGAGTGAGTTGAGTGAGTTGAGTGAGTTGAGTGAGTTGAGTGAGTTGAGTGAGTTGAGTGAGTTGAGTGAGTTGAGTGAGTTGAGTGAGGTGAGTGAGGTGAGTGAGTTGAGTGAGTTGAGTGAGTTGAGTGAGTTGAGTGAGTTGAGTGAGTTGAGTGAGTTGAGTGAGTTGAGTGAGTTGAGTGAGTTGAGTGAGTTGAGTGAGTTGAGTGAGTTGAGTGAGTTGAGTGAGTTGAGTGAGTTGAGTGAGTTGAGTGAGTTGAGTGAGTTGAGTGAGTTGAGTGAGTTGAGTGAGTTGAGTGAGTTGAGTGAGTTGAGTGAGTTGAGTGAGTTGAGTGAGTTGAGTGAGTTGAGTGAGTTGAGTGAGTTGAGTGAGTTGAGTGAGTTGAGTGAGTTGAGTGAGTTGAGTGAGTTGAGTGAGTTGAGTGAGTTGAGTGAGTTGAGTGAGTTGAGTGAGTTGAGTGAGTTGAGTGAGTTGAGTGAGTTGAGTGAGTTGAGTGAGTTGAGTGAGTTGAGTGAGTTGAGTGAGTTGAGTGAGTTGAGTGAGTTGAGTGAGTTGAGTGAGTTGAGTGAGTTGAGTGAGTTGAGTAAGTTGAGTGAGTTGAGTAAGTTGAGTGAGTTGAGTAAGTTGAGTGAGTTGAATGAGTTGAGTGAGTTGAGTGAGTTGAGTGAGTTGAGTGAGTTGAGTGAGTTGAGTGAGTTGAATAAGTTGAGTGAGTTGAGTGAGTTGAGTGAGTTGAGTGAGTTGAGTGAGTTGAGTGAGTTGAGTGAGTTGAGTGAGTTGAGTGAGTTGAGTGAGTTGAGTGAGTTGAGTGAGTTGAGTGAGTTGAGTGAGTTGAGTGAGTTGAGTGAGTTGAGTGAGTTGAGTGAGTTGAGTGAGTTGAGTGAGTTGAGTGAGTTGAGTGAGTTGAGTGAGTTGAGTGAATTGAGTGAGTTGAGTGAGTTGAGTGAGTTGAGTGAGTTGAGTGAGTTGAGTGAGTTGAGTGAGTTGAGTGAGTTGAGTGAGTTGAGTTTGTTTTGTGAGTTGAGTGAGTTGAGGGATAAGGAGTGATAACTCTTAATTTGGCATTTAACAATTTCAACTTTTCTAAGGAACCGACATTCATTCTGCCACAACCTGATATTTGCCAACTGTCCCTAGTTGTTGCAAGTAGCTGAAGCTTGCATCACTCAAAACAATTCTTTTCGTTTTATTTCATTAAAATTATACTTATTTCTTAAATGTCAAACCTTTTAAAGCTCCTTCCATCCTTTTCCAATATATGTATTAGAATATCAATACTATCTTCTTATGCCCGCAACACAGTTTTTGTGAACAAAACAAAATCTCAATTCATATGAGAAAAACAGAAATTTACTTTTGAAACTAAAATAAAAGATGTGTATTTTTTTTGTTTTTGGTTATGTTTTTGATGCTGAGATTACAAGATTTTAACATTTTTGTAACCAAAATTTGCATGAATGACCAAGACCTAGATATGAATGGCAATTTAAAAAGATCTTTCATGAAATGGTAAATCTTATAACTAAGACACACAATCAGAGTTAAATTTTTTAAATTCTAGAAAAAGATATTGTAAACCCGCGAAAAATTATTTGGGATAAATGCGCACATTTCTCCGAAATCTGCAAATCGACTAAAACTACGCAGTTCTGTGTCCTCAAAACCTTAAATCTTCTTCATAGCCCTCACGATTGACGTCATACTAAAAACGCAATAAACATTGCCATATGCAAGAAATTGGAGGTGTTTTGGTGTTGGTGTTTTTGAATTTTTTTTATGTTAAATATTTTTTGAATTTTTTTATATTGAGATATAATTTCAATATGGCCATGCCATGCTACAAGTTCACGATTTTTTCTATGCTAAAAAATGAAGCTGGCTTTGATATTGGAGGTTTCGTTGACATTTATAATTTTCGAAGTTTATATTTAAAAATAAGATTGTTCAAAATGAGATTAAACAAACGTTAGCCACTTGCTAGGGTGAAAATTTGTTTATTTGGTATGTATATTCATCATAAAACATAAATATTTGATTGTTATTTATATATATTTATGATAGATTTCGCGGCCCATTTCGTCGATAAAATCTGCAAATCACTGCAAATCTGCAAATCGCTAAAACTATGCAACTATTCTCCTTAAATAAACTTTGACAGTAGTGTTACGCGCTTGCATTTAATTCTTGTACATTTATATACAAAATATATATTTATATTTTGAAACATTTTAATTTAGGAACATTCAACCCATTTTGAACCAATTGGGTTGATTTTTAATATAGTGTAACCTCTTTTATCCGAACAGCTCGGGTCTAAGAGAATTCCAGATAATCGATTTTCCGGATAACAGATATTCTGTTGGATGTTGGATATTCAAAACAAATGAAGGGTACAGGGGAAAAACAACGTAAGTCCATTTTTTTTTAATCGAGTTAGTGCTGCTATCTATTGAAGAAATACAAAAGCTTTCAGTTGGTATTTTCAATTTTGATGAATATCAAACCCAGCCCATATAAATCAATTAAAAAGAATTCGCAACATTTTTTTATACCCAATTTACAGGGGAAAAACAACTTAGTTCACCATTTTTTACCAACACATGCCTCTGGTGGCCCCGGCTCAAAACACTTTTATTTAGCGGCAAATTTAATTCAGCGGCGTAATTGACTATCTCAATTGTAATTGTATGAATATACACATACATATGGATGTACCCAAAAACATAAAATCATATTTATTTATAAATAATTCATTTTAACTACATACTTAATTCGAGTATACATAACAAAATAAAACTCAAAAGTGAACTAATAAATAAAATTTAATTAGAATTTAGATCTTTTAAAATAATTTGGCAACACAGTTTGAGTAAACTTCGGTTTATTAGTATTTAGTTTTGCTTGTGTAGCACAAATTTGCATTATTTCCTGCGTTGATATGTAAAGTTGATTTTCCAAAAAATTCAAAATATCACTGCAAGCCTGTATTGCCTCATTCGTGGACATGTTTGTTTGATAACACACATCTCGCTATCTTCGGTTTCATAGCCATCTTCCAAATTTTCTTCTGAATTATTAGAATTTAAAATTTCTGATATTATTTCAGCATCTGTCAACATACCGAATACTGGATCCTTGTTATCACATTCGATCCATTCAAACAAATTTGTCTTGCTAAGAGGCAAATTTAATTCAGCGGCGTAATTGACTATCTCAATTGTAATTGTATGAATTTGGTCTGGTTCTTCTTCAACAGTATCATCCAAAGTATCATCAACGTCAGGTGAAACAGATTGCCAAGTTCGTTATATACACCACATGAAGTCCTTGATCGTAATTTCTGTAGAAATAAGATCACTTTGGTCTTCGAAGTTTAAATGTATTTTCATTATTTCCTTTCGATTCATTATTTCCTTTCGAAGGTACGGATTACCCCTTGGTCCATCAGTTGAATTAGAGAAGTGCAATTTGGTGGTAAATATATTTCGGCAATATTGTTATATTTCAATAAATTTGCATCTGGATGTGCAGGACAGTTGTCCAAAAGCAAGCACAGTTTACAAGCTTTTAAAAGCGTAATTTTCAAGCTTTAGCTAAGACACTTTTTTTAAAACGGAATTTGTTTGGTTAATCGCTATTTTTCTTCACCGATTCTTTTGTCATAATATGCAGTAAAAGATCAAATTATAATGTTTTTATTTTCAAAAAAAGTGTCTTAGCTATTTACATTTTAAATTTACAATAGAAGGCTTCAAGAAAAAAATCAGTTAATGGAAATCTTAATAAATTTTCTTATTGAAATTCCATTTTTTATCGTTTTCCAAAATTTATATGTTTTAATTAATTTTGTATACGGTTTATTGTACAAAATCTATTTCAAATTAAAATTTAAAGGTGAGTTTATGTTACAAAACTCGTCATAAGTTCATATATGTTAAACAACATTAGATCGAATCATTTTTTTTTTGAGGTTATGTCTACTAGGTTCAGCGTGAATAAGCAAAAGTGGTAATCGCTATTTTTTTTTTCACGAACAGCGATCTACCGCATCGCTTTGATTTTAATTATTCTAATATCTTAAAATTAAAAAAATTAAAAGACTTCTCTATTCTATCTCTTTTTCAATTGTAGTTTGAATAGTAACATTTTCCGTTAAGAATTTGAAAAAAAAGAGTAGAGTTGACGTTTGGTTCCAGTCCAGAGACAAAATTTGTCATCTACATACAAAAACAAAACATTCTTGGCAAGTGGGAGTTAGACATCTAAAATTTTCTTTTCAAACCCATCTACACAAATTTCAGCTAGAAGGGTGCTCCTCCATCAGCAAATTTACAATACTTACAATACTACTACTCAAAAACGAAACAGTTCTGTTCAATACAAGTTTTAAATATCAGGTTGAGTTTGTTTTGAAGCTTGATCTTGATGATACAGAATTTTTACAAAATTGTTACTTTTTTTCAACCTTACTTCGAATTAACCTTACTCTCAGTTCGATAAACGCAATTCCCAAATCTCTTCCGAATTTGATCAGTGACTAGTAAGCAAACACACCAGGTTTATTAGGTATTCAGCACCTTAATTGTTCCGCAAAAGGAAAACAATACAGCAAACAATACCTAACTAGAATATTCTTTCAACGGCTTCTGACACTCAAACGGTTTATTGTAGAAATATTCAGTACACAGCGTCCAAAATAATACACAAAATGCTTCTATTTAACAACACTTAAAACTTTATTTATAAAAACTAATTTCAAAATAATTTCTATTTACACGATTTAATATGCACGGTAGAACGTTTTGTTTACAATTAATTAATTGGGCCTGAAATACCTGCTTAAATACTATTCCGGAAAATCTAGAAAAATCAATATTATTCTAACCCTCTTTCATCGGAAATGCTCCATAAAACAAAATAACGAATAAAGTGGATCTGTGGGCTAACTGTAAAAAATATTATATAGAAATATAACAGGTTATAGAAATCAAATCCACTAAAAAATTATTTTGACCTTTCTAAGAGAACAACAACAATTATATCTGTTTTATAATCATGGATGATGATAATGACCACGCATTGTATATCGTAATTTTATACAGTTTGGCCTCACTTATGCTGGATTAAATGGATTTTTATGTTATACCTATTTCGTTATGATTTTGTACAAACCGTAATAATATATCAATGACAGCATAACATTACATATTGTATGTTAAAAACCAATAGTTTTGTGAATCTTTTAGATGGCCAAAATCAGTTTAATTTTGGCAATTTATTTTAGGAAACGGTGATAATATAGCCATCACGCAAGAAGAATATTTAAATGCTAATGGTTTTCCTCTACGTCTTTACTGTGAAACATTTGACAGTATAATCACTGAAATAAAAATACAATTTGATTCTCTAAGTAAATTCAATTTGTAAGAGATAATTAGTGAGGTTAAAAAAATTAATTATCTCTTACAAAAATGCATACTTTGTCGGGTTTAAGTCGTATAAAACCTATGAACCAATAGGTGAATGTAAAAGCATACGTTTATTGGGTGTCACAGTTTCAAATGACCTACTCTGGAACGATCATGTAATGGCGATGGCAAAAAGCGCGTCTAAAAAACTCGGCCTCCTAAATAGATGCAAAAACCTTTTCACTCCATACCAATTGCTCCATGTTTATAAGTCCTATATTCGTCCTTGTATGGAGTACTGTTGTCAAGTTTGGGGTGCTGCTTCTGTTTCCATCTTGGCCCTATTGGACTCTGTTCAAAAACGAGCTATACGAATTGTGGGTGATCGAACTTTGACATCAAAACTTGATTCCCTACAACATCGTCGCACTGTTGCTGACCTCGTTGCTGTTTACAAATATCGTCATCAGCAGTGCTCAGATGAAATCAGCAGCATCATGCCTCAAACTTATTCTTACCCCCGTTTTACTCGACAATCGGCTACCGCAACCAGTCAAACGGTCGAGATCCCACGCTGTCATACTGGCAGATCGCAGAAAGACTTCTTTGTCCGAACTGCATACAAATGGAATATTTTGCCGGAATCCTTAGTCTCAGGTGACTTCAACCCGCAGAGGTTTAAAAAAAGCGTTCATCATGACCTTAGAATACCGGTTGTTGTGGGACCTAGGTCTAGACCTAGGTCTTAAAAGGTATTTATGTGTTGTTGTGACACATATTGTGACACAACACATTTTATTTTACACAATTTTATTTTACACAATTTGTTTAGTTTAGTACATTGTGAGCGGTTTAAGGGATATTCGCAGCAATTTTGTAATAGGCAAGCTATTCCATTTGAGTTGTGCTTCCCTTTTCGTCCTCTATACCTATAGCAGTGGCGTAGCTAGCATGGGTGACACCCGGGGCGGATATTGTGGTGTCACCCCAAGAATGAAAACTGTCAATATTAATAAAAACCCGATATACGTAATTTATAATTTTATTTAATTAATACAAATTATTTAATTAATGCAAATGAGCATTATTATTAATAAGTTATATATAATTATAGTACTGTTTTATTATACATTCTTTCATATTGATGTATGAAAATGAATCTTTTAGGAAAGTATCTCACCAGCCATTCGTTTTTTACGACGAATTCGTCTTTTCATTAGAATGTCATAGCTCTCCGATTTCATCGTAGCAAGATCTATTGCCTGTTCTACAATGTCATTTCGTTTTTCTTCAATATAAAGACGAAAAGACTCTATTTTTGTAATTAATTGATCAATATTTAAGCCTTTGGTTTGCTATCCAATCTGAGCACAATTTATGTCCCTAAGAACATCATTTCAAAACAAAAGATAGCAAAGAAACGTAAAATCACACACTGCATGCATAAGGTTGTGTGCAGCGCCTCTAGAGTCTACATTTTCGTGTTGATCACTTAGCTTTTCAATTGCAGCCACAATCCCATCAAAATTTTCGGCCAATACTTTTACTGCAGCATAATGAGCACTCCAACGAGTTGTTGAGAGTCTTTTAACAGTTGTTTTGCTGTGTTTAACAAGCACTTCCCAGCGGCTAGTCGAAGCAGAAAAAAATGTAAAAATGGCCTCCACTGTTCCGAAAAACGTTACACAAGCTACATTTTGTGCAAATGAGTGTTGGCCACATAAATTAATTGAATGATCTATGCAGCCCACAAAAATTGCTTTGTTATTTTTTGCTTTAATAATAGCTTGCACTCCTCCATGTATACCACTTATAACAGCTGCATTATCATAACCTTGGGAACGACAATTCATAGCCTCTAAACCATCATTTTTAAGGTTTTTAAGAATTTCATCGCTTGAATCAGCGGCTTTTTTTCCATGTAAAGAAAAAAATCCAAGGAATACTTCTTTGACTTCCACTTTTCTACCATCAATTTTCACATAACGAATCACTTCAGACATTTGATCAATATGTGAAATGTCAGGTGTGCTATCAAACATAATTCCAAAATATTTAGCTGATTTAATTTCGTTGACAAGCTTAAACTTTACGTGGTTCGCTAAAACATTTATGAACTCATTTTGTATATCTGGTGACAAATATGATACTTTTGGTGATTTGCCATGCTCCAAACTCAAAATGTGTTCTGTTAACACTACATCATACTTTGACAATAGATTGACTAGTTCTAAAAAATGCCTTTATTTTAAGAACTTTGTCCTTCATCATGTCCCCGAAATGCTAGGTTTTGTTTAGATAAAAAGAAAGTTATATCCAATAATCTGGATAAAAGATGTTTCCACTTCTGTTTTTCATTATCTACTAATTGTAAGGCTGCGTCTCCTATCGTTTTATGACATTTCAACCTCATTTCCCAAGTTTTCAAAATTCTCCAGATGTTCATTTGAAGTTTCATGGTCGGCTACTTTGGGATTTAGTTTCCACCACTTCTGAAATCCAGTCGTAAATGCTGAATTTATATTACAACTATTGGTGACAGCAAATATACGACAGCAGAAGCAGTACAGGCTATTATTTATAGGAGAATAAACCATCCATGACCGCAGAATTTTTTCTCCATTAGGCATCACTTTATAAAACCATTCTTTAGAAAGATGGCGAACATTGCCTTTTGTATCTAACCCGGGTCTAGATACAGTAGCAAACGGCCCTTCTCTATTTTGAAAATGTTCACTTCCTTTTTTTATGATTTCAATGCGAACATTATCAGAGACGGGTATATTCCAATGTGATACATCTCATAAGTCCTGAAGTGATTCGCTCATACAAATACTGTCTTCGATATTAGAAGCATTAGCAGCATTATCACTATCATTTTCAGTATTTTTTTCTGATTTGCCTTCATCATGGGTTATCATTATTAATTCTGTGTTGTCGCTGTTACTTTCTGAAGATGAGCCAATATTCTCTGAAACATTCGTTGCATTAACGTGAGAATCAGTTTCTTTTGATGAGCTTTGGCTATCATCAGGTTTTGTAACATATTTATAAATCGATCCAGATATGCTCTGAACATCATCTATTTTAGCCTGTTTGGCCTTTCTCTGCTGGAACCCGCTTTTTCTTTTAGAAGTATGAACTCCTCGTGGCATATTTATTTTTTGGGATATTTGCTAGACGTAAAAAAATATTTTTAATTATAGTAGGTATCAGCAAACATATAGTTCTAAATATATTTGTAAGATACTATTTCATAATAAGTACACTGTGTTAACGATTAAATACACTACCAGAATTAATCTATTTAAAATTCCTTGCAACAACTTATATTAAACAATATTTGATAAAATGGAATATACAAATCATATGCCTAATATTATTAGGAACCATTTAAAAATATATAACTATAAAATCCATCTTTTAGAATTTTATATAAAGTATTGAAACCAAAATTAAATATCCAATTAGAATCATGCTCAATAATTTACAAATTTAATTGTGATTCTTTTGAAAAATTTTACATCTGGAAAACCGGAAAATGTTTTAAAGACTGATTTAAGGAATATTGTCTAAAAATCTAAGAAGAAAAATAATCAAAATTTAAAGTCTATTTTTAAATTTAAAGTCAAACCATTTAGTTAATAACAATCATAACTACACCACTTTTAAACAAAATTTGAAGGCTTTACATTTATGTTACAAGGATTTTGTAAATAAATTTAGTTCAAATAAATTATTATATTAGTAAATAAAAACCACTTGGACACCAAAATATTTTTATATTTTAATTTTTTTTTTAAATAAATAAAATGCAAAATTTTTTGCCTACTTCTGGCCTACTGGGATATTAAGAATTATCAAATAATTTTTGAAATAATTAACTGATATGGTTGGCAGTAGGCCAACGTATAATTCATAAAAAATATATAAAGAAATGAAAAATGGCAAAAAAATTTCTAACCGAATTCCCCTCGTTCATTGATAAATTCTCATAATTTTTTGGAAAATTCCTACAGCAAGTGGTATTAATAATAGCCCTCGGCCTACGGCTTCGTGCTATTATCAATATATGTATTTGCTTTCGAAATTTTTAAAACATTATTTCGAATTATCACCGCCCTTGGATGATTACTACTGATAATTTTTTTAAATGTTCAATAAATGATAGCTATGTAATCCAAAGAACGCTGAGTAAAATTTTAGTTTTGATATATGTACTCTCAATTGCTTAATGCAAAGCAATTCTATAACAATTGCTTTTTAACGCAAAGGGTTATACTTTTTATTGCATTTTGGGTTGTTTTAAAAATCGCGAAACCGTTTTTCGATAAAATTAAAATAAATGAAAAGTTTGCAAAAATTGGCATCATAAAATTCTAACAAACAATTAAAATGAATTGAAAAAACTAAAGTCAGCTTCATCCTCAATAATAATAATAGGCCCAAAAACCTAAACTTTGCATCCTGAAATTTCGTTTTTTCTACTAATATAAGGCGTGTTCGATTTGACTGAAGCAACTGATACAACTGATAAATTGAATGCAATTGTTGTTGTTTTTTAAGTTGTTTCAGTCAAATCGAACGTACCTATTCTATTCTATGTAATGGATAGCCTGGGATAACGCCTGAACACAGTGTATTGTGGTCTCTGATTCATTGGTTGTCATTTTGATTAGTATAAGTAGCTTGTAATAGCTTCTCGTCCATCCACCATTGACAGACTTATTTTCCTTATAGTTTCCGTAACCCATAGTTATTTTCATTTAATTATTTAACCATTAATATTTAATTTTACAACCCCCTAAAATTGACTCATACTACGTTTCCATCCGTTTAATTTCACCATACTATTTGAATTTAGATTCTCCATACACTAACCGTGATTAAACAACGAAGTTTTCAAACCTCAAAACAGCTGTGCGTATTTGTCCAATCGTCAACATAAAAAGAATTAATATCTTGCCTTGTTATGCCTTCGATTTTTTTTTTTGCATGGGTATTTTCCATCAAATAGTCTTTCCGTTATGGATCTGAACTTCACCGTGATACTGTTGTAGATTGTAGTTTTGTAATACATAAACATCATAAAGTCGATTGAACTTGCGTTTTGATCCATTCTAATTCATTGATAATTATTGTTGGTGTGTCGGAAATAATTTGTGTCGCAAACTTATTTTTTTGCAATGTTACCAAATAACAAACAGTTTTGTTTAACACAAAAAAGTTCCTAACATTTATTTATTTGATGTAAATTAATTGCCTTACATCAAAAATACTGTATTCGAATCTTTCGAAATTGATATTTTGGGCTATATAAGGAGCGACTGTAAAATATTCATCCTCTTAGTTTATTACATTTTGATTTCGTTGTTTGGACGTCTCGTGGTGTATTTTTCATTCCATACCACCATAGTTCATTGGAACGTTTTTGTGGTTTTGACGTCTTCGTGCGGTGTGATGTTGTCAGCCATTTATTGAAATGCAAAAACATATCAAAATACGAAAAAGCACACCTTTTTGTTTAAATTAAGTAGAAAAATGTATCTTTCTGTGTTATTATTATTAGTTCCGAAGAAAAAAAAAGAATTATATGTTTGTGTGTGATAGTCCAAATAATTTAATTAATTTAAATAATTCGATAATAAATTGTGATAACCCTAGTGATATAGTAATTAATTTCTGTGATTTGAATAGTCTTTTTATGCTTGCCATTGTTTTTTGTTGTGTCATAAGCTAAATTAAAGACTTAGAATAGTTTAAATTAAATGTGTTAAATATCTTTAAGGTTACTGGAAAAATCAATGATGAACGGGATCGGTCATACCGTAAAACAGAGGTAATCGTAGTGTCATTTGAGTTGTTGTTTGTTGTTTTTTTCAATGACCTCGAAATTATTTATCACTTACGAATCATAATACAAATCAATTAAAGAAATTCTTAACTTATGTACGTTAACTCTATATTTGCATGTTATATAAAATACATAAAATAATTTATATTGCTATTATCAATTAAAGTGAAAAGCGCACAAAATAAGTTCTTTATATTTTTTTTGAGTGAATTGGAGGAATTGTGTCTATCAAACACTGAAATTAAACCAAAAATTATTTCGTTCTGCAAATTTGGCTACGGGTAGTGCGTTTGTAAGCGTTATACGTGTTGTTATGAATAGCTGTTCAACCATAAATCAGTTGCGTGGACTTGCTGGATTCAACTGGGTCATCTATGTCAATAACCATATATTATTTGTGTCTAACTGTGCAAGACTCGACCGTAATTGCGGGATACAACAGTAATATAGTTCATCGATTCATGAAACGATCAACCGCTTCGGCTTGACTCCTCTATCATATGTTTCAACGATTTGCGCAACCTGCAACTACTATAGTTAATTATCAATAGCGTTATATATATCTTTAACATCTAGCTATTCCAAGCGCGACCGCATTTATTGGATTCGATAGTGCAATTATATTTCAACACCTATGTAGGTTATTTTCATCCAACTTGTATCATCTTCGTCAACTTTTACAACAAAGTTTTACATAATATTCATATTATCGTATCAAAGCTTATACAACGTATTTTTATCCAACATATATTATCATTGTCAAAGCCTACAACGAAGTTTTATACAATACTCATATTATCTTATCAAAGTTTATACAACGTATGTTGGTACAATAGTTCTGACATCCATTTCAACTTGGACAGCGAATTTTTGGAATTGTGTTAATCCACCAATTATTATCTCGTATTTTCAACGCTGGCAACCGTATGGGCAATTCACCTAATGTTTATGTATACAAATATTCCCATTGAAGTGTCAACATAGTCAATCGTATTCACGAATTGATTCACCGTTTATTTGCATAAAGTAACATGTTGTAGTGTCAGCTTATTCAACTATACTTGCAATATATATATATATATATTCTTGCTTGGTACTTTCGACATATTCGGCCGTATTTACGAATTGATTCAACATTTGTTTATATGAATTGTCTTATATTATTTTCAACGCCGTCAACTACAGATACAAATATAGTTCACGCTTCTGTATATCAAGTGGATACATTATATTTTCAACTTATCCATCCGTATTTGCAAGTGATTCAACATTTATATGTACAACTTTTTACATTATATTGGCAACATATGCAACTGTAGTGACAATTCATTCAACGTTTGATTATACCAATCTTTATATGGTATTTTCCACCTATTCAGTTTTAGCTACATATCGGTTCCAGGTTTTATATACCAAGTTTTGCATTGTATTGACAACGGGTTCCGCCGTACTTACAAGTTTAATCGACCGTTATTGATACCAGTATTTACACTGTATTTTCAACGTCTTCATATTTGCAATTGATTCGACGGATATATATACAAGTTTTAACTCGTAAGCTCAACGCATTAAACTATATCTACAACTTTATTCAACGTTCACATATATTAATGGCTACATTGTATTATCATCGCATTCACCTATAATTGCAAAGTTATTCATCGATTATCTACACCAATTATTGCATTGAATTTTCGCATTATTCGGCTATATTTACGAATTTATTCGTCGATTATTTACACCACTTGTTACAATGAATTTTCAACGTACTCAATTGTAATTGCCAGTTTGTTCAGCGATTGTTTATGCCAATTGAAACATTGAGATTTCGACGAATTCAGCCACAACTACAAATTTATTCAACGATTGTTTATTCAACGTATTTCACCTATAATCATAGATTTATTCAACGATTATTTGAATCATTTATTGCTGCGTATTTGTTTATTTTTCAACGTATACAACTATAAGTACAAATTTATTCAACGATTGCTTATTCAACTACAAATTTATTCAACGATTGTTTATTCAACGTATTTCACCTATCATTATATTCAACGATTATTTATATCAACTATTGCTGCTTAATTTTCGCCGTATTCACCTATACCTACAAATTTATTCAACGATTATTTATTTCGATTGTTACATTGAATTTTCAACGTACTCAACTATATATATTTTTTTTTTTTTTTTTTTTAATAAAATGTGTTGTGTAATAGGGTTTAGAATATGTGTCACAACAACACATAAATACCTTTTAAGACCTAGGTCTAGACCTGGGTCCCACAACAACTGGCGTTCTAAGGTGTAGATTAACGCTTTTTTTAAACATCTGCGGGTTGAAGCCACCTGAGACTAAGTGTTTCGGCAAACTATTCCATTTGTACGCAGTTCGGACAAAGAAGTCTCTCTGCGATCTGCCAGTATGACAGCGCGGGATCTTTACCGTTTCACTGGTTGCGGCAGCCGATTGCCGAGTGGAACGGGGGTAAGAATAAGTTTGAGGCATGATGCCGCTGATTTCATCTGAGCACTGCTGATGACGATATTTGTAAAAAACAACGAGGTCAGCAACAGTGCGACGATGTTGTAGGGAATCAAGTTTTGATGTCAAAGTTCGATCACCCACAATTCGTATAGCTCGCTTTTGAACAGAGTCCAAGAGGGCCAAGATGGAAACAGAAGCAGCACCCCAAACTTGACAGCAGTACTCCATACAGGGACGAATATAGGACTTATAAACATGGAGCAATTGGTATGGAGTAAAAAATTTTTTGCATCTATTTAGGAGGCCGAGTTTTTTAGACGCGCTTTTTGCCATCGCCATTACATGATCGTTCCAGAGTAGGTCATTTGAAACTGTGACACCCAATAAACGAATGCTTTTACATTCACCTATTGGTTCATCACACATACTAAACAACTTTTTTATACACAACATACACAACTTTTTTAAAATTCGCGATGAACGGTTGTGTTTTTGATTTTCGCTTAATTTAGTTTTGTGTTTTTCTTTTGGTTTTTTGTTTTTTTGAAGTTTGAATTTATAAACTATAAAATCTGATATAATAAAACAGTTAAAATAACAGTTAAAATATCTATTTCTGACGAATTTCAATTTTGTGCTATTTTAAAATTACAAGACTAGTGCAATAGAAATATTAATTAATTAATTAATTAACATTTTACTTTGAATTTTAGTGCTGATTGTGTTTATTTTTCATAAAAATTCAAAAAACTGTTGAATTGCGATTTAATATTAAAATTGAACTTAAATCAATTTAATAAAATCAATCAAAATGTTTAAATGCGATTCAGCACTATGTACAAATTTTGATAGAAAAGAAACAATAATAAAATGCAATGCAATTTGTAGAAATGGTTTCCACGGAATTTGTGCTGGACTTCCTCGCAATTGGAACGAGTCTAAATTGAGTGAAGCATTAGCCACTCATTTCATTTGTGAAAATTGTTCAACATCTTGCAATTTAGTCAATGACGTTGTGGACAAAATGCAGAAAAGTTTTGCTGAAATATCAAATAACTTTCAACAAGTAGTTCAGGATAATGCAGCCAAATTTGAAATGATGGCGAAGGAGTTTTTATGTTATAAAGAAGCTTTCGATAAATTACAGACCACAGTATTTGACACCAATAACATTCAAATTAAAATAGAAAACAGTATCAGTAAACTCTCTGAGACAGTCCTATCGAATAAAGAGGGTAGTACGAATAATATAAGTAATAATACTGCAACTAACCATGGTCTGCCAAGTCAAATACAAGTTATGGACAATGATGACAATGATTTTAATGAATCAGCTATTCTATCTCACTTACCGGCAAAGAATTTCATTACTTACAACAAGCATATAAGTAATGCACTTCCAAATGATTCTCAACCCAAGCCGTCTACTTCTAACTCAGGAGCATCTGTAAACACAAATCTAATCCAACCAAATACTGAAGTTAATGATGTTATATCTGAACAACCTAACGTGGAGGCGAAAGCAACTAACAAAAAGAAGAAAAAAAATAAGAAAAGAAGGAGCAAAGGTATTGGTGAAGTGAACATACAAAGTCACTCAAATCAAAATGTATCCTTTAGAGCACCGACGCCGACGATTTTTAATCCAATTACATTAAAAAACAAATACAACTCCACGATTAATCCACCAATGCCTGCTATTAGAGCACCGCAGGCAGCCTCTCATAGATTAAAATTAATGTATTTATACATATCTAACCTGGAGACGAGCACTACCGAGGAAACATTAACAGTGTTTATTGAAAATACATTTAAATGTCAAGTGGATTGTAAGTTAATTACACCAACAAACTTAAGGTACATGCCAAACTACCTTTCTTTTAAAGTTGGAATACCACCGAATAAATTTTATGAAGTAAAAACATCAAATATGTGGTCGGAGGGCATTAAAGTGGACAGTTTCAACATGGCTAGTAATCGTGCTTCGGGTTTTCGAGCTCGTTGGAATCAATACCAAAGGGCCTAAGCATCTACTATCACAACATGTCAGGTATGAGGTCATCGTTGGAAAATTTCAGAAACGATCTAGATAACTCCGATTATGATGTTGTCATCGTTACAGAATCATGGTTACAGAGTCAACATTTAACATCTGAAATTGTACCTGATGGATGGTCTATCTACAGAAAAGATCGAATACTTTCTAATACTGATACAGATCAACTTGGGGGTGGTGTATTCATTGCAGTAAAGGATTACATCCCTAGTTCAGTGGTTCAGTTACAATCTGTAAGTGATGACACCTCATTTGACATTGTTGCATGTAAACTACAACTAAATGGTAAATTTTTATTTGTAAGTGCTTTCTATATACCGCCTAAGTCTAACATAAATAGTTATAATAATCTAGCTAATTTAATAGCAAACCTTAACTTAAACATGACAATTGATGATGACATTTTTATTTATGGTGATGCCAATATGCCGAATATTCATTGGGTTGCCAATGATTTACAGGAAAATATATATGACCCCGTTAATATTGATGTCACTTATTATGATTTTATAATTAAAAGTTTTTCATTAGGTTTGTGCCAAATTAATAATTTTAAGAATAATAGTGGAAACCTTCTAGATGTTATCTTTACAAATGTCACATCTAATTTTGATCTGGCTATAGCTTCACTAAAATTGACATCAAAATCCAGTGTTCACCATCAAATACTTCAATTAACCTATTTCTTTACTGAGGAAAGAAGGAAAAATGTAATTGACACTATAATTTCTTATAACTTTGATAAAGCAAATTATGAAGCAATTAACCGTGAACTAAATTGTTATATATTAAATTCAAACTGTTTAAATAGTGCTGCATCTTTGTTTAATGAATTTTTATGTGAAACTATCGATAAGCATACACCAAAGAAAATCGTATCAACACTTTCATGCCCTGCTCACTTTGATAAAGCACTTAGAATACTAAGAAATAAAAGAAATAAGGCACATAAAAAATACAAACAAACAAAAAGATTATCTGATTTTGATACATTCGTTAGACTTAGCGAACAATTTAAAATTGAGGAACAACATGCTCTAGTTCTACATAAGGAAAAAACTGCTTTAAAACTGATCGATGATCCTAAACAGTTCTGGAACTTTATTAAGGATAGACGTAGTAATAAAGGATATCCCACTTCTATGACTCACATGGGTAATTCTTCTTCAGAACCGATTTTAATAGCTGATATGTTTGCACATCATTTTGAGAGTGTTTATCAACCACCTATCATCTTTAAAGAAACTGACCAGTCACATATTTTGCCCTCAGCTGACAGAATACTAGAAATCGAGCTTACGCTTGAAGAAGTTTGTAATTCAATTCAGTCTTTGGACATTAAAAAAGGACCGGGACCAGATTTAATTCCTCCAAAATTCATTAAGAGGACAGTAACTAGTATAGCAAAGCATCTTCAATATTTGTTTAATCTTTCTCTAAGTCAGGGTATCTTTCCTGATATCTGGAAATCATCATTTATAACTCCTATCTTTAAAAATGGAGATAAGCGTAAGATTTCTAACTACCGAGGTATTGCCATTCTATCTACCATTCCTAAACTCTTTGAAAAAATTATAAGTCAAAAATTGTACATAGTTCTTAGAGACTTGATCCACCCTAATCAACATGGATTTGATTCGGGTAAATCAACAATTTCTAATTTGGTACAATATACTTCTTTCATTAGACGTCAATTTGCATCTGGTCTCCAAGTTGATGCTAATTACACAGACTTTTCTAAGGCCTTTGATAAGGTAGATCATGCTTTATTAATTTGTAAGCTTAAAAAATATGGAATTAGGGGCAAACTCTTGCAGTGGATAGAATCTTATTTGACAAATAGACATCAGGTCGTAAAATTTAAAGGTAAACATTCACGGGCAATCAAGGTTACATCCTCTGTACCTCAAGGCAGTCATTTGGGTCCTTTCTTATTTTTACTGTTCATTAACGATCTCACATTATTATTCCGAGATTGTGAATTTTCTTTATATGCTGACGACTTGAAAATATATAAAGTCATTAGGTCAATGTCCGATGCCTATACACTGCAACACAATCTCTCAACTTTATACAACTGGTGTCTACTAAATGGAATGCATTTGAACATTGAAAAATGTATGACAATTACATTCGCCAGAAGCAGTCATAAAATAAAATATACATATAATGTAAATGGATCTAATCTATCAAGGGTTAATATTATTAGGGATTTGGGTGTTATGTTAGATAGTTCCTT
The DNA here is from genome assembly GCA_963693315.1 of Diogma glabrata. Taxonomy (NCBI): domain Eukaryota; kingdom Metazoa; phylum Arthropoda; class Insecta; order Diptera; family Cylindrotomidae; genus Diogma; species Diogma glabrata. The sequence goes on from OY856187.1 coordinate 390,950,337, forward strand.
GACATACAAACAGCATATCAACCAAATCTGCACAAGTGGGCATGCTATTCTCGGCTTTATTAAACGTAGAGCAAAAGAATTCAACGACATCACCTTGACAAAAACTTTGTACTGTTCATTAGTTCAATCAAAAATGGAATATGCTAGTATAATTTGGTCGCCTTATACCGAGTTATTCGCAAGCTCTATTGAATCGGTACAAAAACAATTCTTACTCTTTGCATTAAAACCTCTCGGTTTTACTGGATACAGACTGCCTAAATATGAAGAAAGACTTTTACTGCTGAATATGGTCTCACTAAAATCAAGACGTGAGCTTGCTTCTGCTGTATTTGGTTTCGACCTAGTCAGAGGTAATATAAGGTGTCCTGAATTGTGTGAAATGATGGTTCCCAATTGTCATACTTATAATACAAGACACAGGAGGCCTCTTATTGAAGAACTTCATAGACATGATTATTCTTTTTATAACCCACTTAACGAATGTATCAGAAATTTTAATAAGTATAGTGCTTTTTATGACTCTAATATGAGTAGGGATCAATTCAAGAATAAAATTCTAACTAAATTTAAAACTTTGAATTCCTCATAATTTAAATATAAATAAGATTATATAGTATTATAATTTAGGTTAGAAATTAAGATTAATTTAAGTTTAATTTAAATATGTACTGTCTTTATTTGACTGAATAAACTATTATTAATTATTAAATAAAATATCTTTGGGGAACTCGGTCTTTAATCCGGAAACAATCAACAGCTGTGTTTTGGTGGAGTTGAAATTGACAAGGTTTTGGTCACCCCAGTCGGCGACTTTATTCAGGTCTTTGTTCAAGTTTATGGCAGCGTCTCTCCGGGCAGGATTAATTCGTTCGTGCATTTTACCTTTTGAAGGAAGGGGCTCGAACGACTTGTGCAGAGTACTATCATCTGCAAAACTATTTATTGGATTACTGGTGATTTTCAACGATATATGCAATTTGTTCAACATTTTTAAATACCAATTTTCGTATGGTATTTGCCACATAATCTGCCGTAGTTACAAATTTATTCAACATTTATTGATACAAATCGTTACATTGTATTTTCAACGTATTCATACTTACAATTGATTCAACGTTTTTATATACAAAGTTTTACCTTGTAACTTCAACGTATTCAACTATATTACTAATTTATTCAACATTTATTGATACAAATCGTCACATTGTAATTTCAACGTATTCATATTTACAATTGGTTCAACGTTTACATATACAAATTTTTACATTGTAATTTACAAATTTATTCTACGTTCACATATCCAAATTGCTATATTGCGGTTTCAACGTAATCAACTATATTTGCAATTTTTTCAACGATTATTCATACAAATTGTTATATTGCGATTTCAACGTATTCAACTATAATTTATACAAATTGTTACATTGTGGTTTCAACGTGGTCAACTATATTTGCAATGTATTCACCTATATGGCGGTGCTGATGGAGGGCTGAAATAATCAGGATTTGGAGGCTAGGAGGATATAACCATGGGTGAGTGTATTTGATTTGTTTCTTTTTTTCTTATGATTTAGGGGTGTGAATGAGTGTGTGTGTGTGTGTGTGTGGGCGTATGTGAGTGAATGAGGGGGTTGAACGTGCCGACCGTGGGTCTTTCGTAATGAGGGGTCGCCAGAGTCTCATCTTTTCACTTGTATTTTTTTTCCATTTCTGTTTATTTGATGAAAATTGCGTACATTTCCGCATTTGTGCTGAAGCAGCAGGTTTATAATATCTCCTACTCACGATGGCTGAGCCTTAGTCGTATGGCATTACAAAAAATCTAGGTACGCACACTGCTAAGCCATTCTCATCGTTAGATGAGAAGACACTTCATTACATCTACTAATATAGCCAAGAACGTAAACGAAATATATCTTGTAAAACCATCAAGACCTAGGAACACTAAAATGTAATCTAATTTTGCTTTAGTTTAGATGTTTAATTAATCCTTCTTAGTTTAAAAAGTAAACTGAAATTTTTAGCATTTCTTTGGATTTGTACTAACATAAAAAGACGTTCAACAAACTACCCCATATAAAGCATTAAAACAAATGATATTAAATAAGTTAATTGCATTGCTTTTGTTTTAGTTAACAAGTGGTACTTCCATTTAATTATTTCTTACGATTTAAGGAAAACACTAATTTACTATAATAATATGTAACAGTTTTAGTTTTTTGTTTTGGTAATCACCTATAAGATTATATATATAAAGATGTATACGGCACGATGAATTAAATACCAGCGTAAAGATATATGCTTTTATTAGCTTTATAATAGACTAAACTTAAAGCGATCCTCATTTCGTCATATCAACCGTAAATGTCGAAGATACAGACCTTTGAACAAAAAGTTCCATGCAATACATACTATTTTGGTATGTAAATTCTGTTGTATTTGAAATTGTTTTTCCATTTTTATATTCATGTCAATTAAATTGTAATAAATAAAATTTAAATATTTTCATTTTAAAAAATGGTTAAAGGATGGATCGGAAAGTATTTGTGACATAAAATTGCAGAATACTTCTATTTATAAAACAATAGGAATAGATTATTTGTTTATATATTTGGTATTATCCTATTAAAATATAGCATGGTTTATACTTGGTATTAAACTAAACATTTACATGATGTAAATTAATGTTCAAAATGTTACCATTTACAAACAGTAAAACGAATAACTCAGATCAAATAAAATTACAATCCGAAATTATTGTACGTTCGTTTTAATTAAATCCAGACAACAATCCAATGATGCTCAGGTTTTGTACAATGGGTACAATTCATCCTTATATTCGTCATATTGGACAGATGTCCAAGATCCGAAATCATATCCACACAATTGACTAAATAAAAATTAATCCCAGATTTTGTCCATTTAGTCCCATATCTTCTTCTTCATATCACAATTAAAAAATGGATTTGATTAACATAAATTCAAATTTTTTTATTTTGTCAAAGTAATACGAAGCAATACCATTTCTTTATTGAAATACTGCAATGTTATTAAATATTTTTGTCTTATTAAGGAAAAAAATTTATTTTGAGATTATTTACAAACACGGTGATTTGATTGCTTATTAGTTTCCTTAGGTGTTTGCAATTAATTTGTTTGAAATGCAAAACATATTAGGTAGTAAAGTTAAACTGATATTTTAGAAATAATTTTGGAATAAAGACATTGTAACTCAAGGGTGACACCCTATCGACACAGGGTGCCACATTATCGACGGAGACCACTTTTCCTGTACATTATTCAGCATATGTGTTTTCAGACCTGGTCGTTAAAGAATCATTCTTGTATACTAAATAATGTACCGTAAAAGGAAACGGTCAATATGGTATCTATAGGAATATTTAAAGCTATTGAGTAATTGTGGTGATTGTATTCAATGCGCTAGCATGTTGATTCGATTAAAAAAAAAGGAATACGCACATTTTGTTAAAATTTTATTTTACGTAATAACTCAAGAATTTTAAAAAGTAGAATAGATCCTTTTTGAACCAATATGACACATTTATAAGCTATCACAATTTATAAATTAAAATTATATGGATAACCTGGTTGAAATGGTTTCGAAGTGATTTATCGTTGAAAACATGTGATGGTTTGTTTAAGTTTTTTACGTTCGGGTGTCACCCCAAAACGGCTTCGAAGTGATTTATCGTTGAAAACATTGTGATGGTTTGTTTAAGTTTTTTACATTCGGGTGTCACCCCAAAACGGTTTTGAAGTGATTTATCGTTGAAAACATAGTGATGGTTTGTTTAAGTTTTTTACGTTCGGGTGTCACCCCAAAACGGTTTCGAAGTGATTTATCATTAAAAACATTGTGATGGTGGTTTGTTTAAGTTGTCTACGTTCGGGTTTCACCCCAAAACGGTTTCGAAGTGATTTATCGTTGAAAACATGTGATGGTTTGTTTAAGTTTTTTACATTCGGGTGTCACCCCAAAACCGTTTCGAAGTGATTTATTGTTGAAAACATTGTGATGGTTTGTTTAAGTTTTTTACGTTCGGGTGTCACCCCAAAAAGCTTTCGAAGTGATTTATCGTTGAAAACATTGTGATGGTTTGTTTAAGTTTTTTACGTTCGGGTGGCACCCCAAAACGGGTGACAACCGGGGCGGACCACCCCCCCCCCTCCCCCCTAGCTAAGCCTCTGACCTATAGTGAAATATTATTGGGATTTTCGAAGCCAATAGACTTCTCAACCAAATTGCGTGTAAGAACACAATTATTTAAAATATTTCTTAAATTTGACACTTTCGGAAGCTCGTATCAACTTTTTTTCCTATTTTCAATTCATATTTTTTTACCTAATTATGAAAATTAAAAGAATTGCAGAATACCCAATTTAACTGTGAAAGCAAATTTATGTTGTTCGTAGACTTTTTTTGGCCTCGTGCCATTGAATGTTAATTTTTTTATGTAGAAAACTAGTCGGCGAGTTGGTTTTGAAATATGGAGTTGGCTAGTTGGTTCGCGGAGTGAGTCGGGAGGAACTTGAGTATATGTTTTATTGTGTTACAATTTTAACGTGGGCCAGACAGAAGTCAATAAAATTATGCCAAATTTATTTAAAACTTAGTAGTGAGTATATAATTCAAGTTTGTTTAATTCTGTTTATGGTTATATATTAATAAAAGTTGGAAGTTTTTATAGAATTTAACAAGAAAAAAAAATCACAAGTTAACCTTAAATTGTTACACATATACCAGTTTGTGAAAAATTAATTTTGTTAATAATAAATAATATTAGACCAGTCAAATTAGCTTTTTTAAGGAAAAAATTAGTAACCGGATGAAAACTATTGGATATATAATAAAATATTTCGCAAATGATGGGAAACAAAATTTAATGGTGCTCCGAGTTACGGTGGTGAAATGGTGTGAGCTTTTAGAGGTAGAAAATGTTTTTTCCTGATTTTCAGCGAAAGTAAACCTTTTATCGAAAAAAGTTTTAAGCAAAAGTTGTAGGTAATAAAAAGGTCTGTAACTTTTGTGCAAACCATTTTTTCACATAACCTAAAATTTGCCGTGAAAATAGAAAAAACCGAGGAAAAAATGGATTTGCGTTTTTAATTTTTATCTCCCACCAAAAAAATTTTTTTTCCACACAATTTGGTGAAAACATATTTTATTATGTCCCTAATACGCTGTAATTCTTTCGAATCAAAATACGTTATGTTTGTTGAAACGTCTACTTTAAGATGATGTAAAAAAAAAATAAACATTAACGTAACATAAACACGGAAGCATTGCGCAGGAAATGCGAAAAACTGAAAAAACTTGATTTTAAACTGAAAAAAATTGATTTTAAAGAGCTATTTTTCAATGATTGTTTAAAAATATTCATTATTTGTTAAAATTTACCGTCGAAATCCTTGAAAAATATAAACTTTTGCTATGGTAATGTTAATTTTTTTTACACCTTCTAAAAGTAGTAGTTTCAACAAACATAACGATTAATGTTTTTTTAAAAACTGTTTTCTATACAGGTGAATTTTCGTGTGGAAATGAGGTCACATATTTGATTTAAAGTCAAAATCAAATGTAAAAATAAATATTTTGATTCCAAAAAAATACAGCCTATTAGGGACATAATAAGGTACGTTTTCACCAAATTGTGTGGTACAATAAATTTTTTGTGGGAGATAAAAATTAAAAAAGAAATGCACTTTTTTCTCGGTTTTCTCTATTTTCACGGCAAATTTTAGGTTACGTGAAAAAATGGCTTATGTAAAAGTTATAGACCTTTTTATTACCTACAACTTTTACGTGAATTTTTTTCTGATAAAAGGTCTAGTTTCGCTGAAAATCATGAAAAACAATTTTATACCCCTAAAAGCTCAACCCATATCACCCCCGTAGGTTGGATCAACTTTAATATATGTTTTCCATCATTTGCGCAATATTTTCTTATTTTCCAATAGTTTTCATCCTGTTACTAATTTTTTCCATTTCTTGTGTATTTTTAAGGTATCTAGACTGGTTTATATCTAGTGTAAAATGATTTTTGTTTTTGTATTTCAATATCCGTGTTAGAAGTGATTGGAAATAAAATGAAAGCTGCAAAAGCGGCACTTAGAAACAAACGTAGATCATTTAATATATGGATTCATAACAAACCTTAAAACAAAACACAATATCTAAAGGCCAACAAAATATCTAACTAGATTATCTCAAACAAAAAGTATGAAATTGACAGAGCGAAAGCTTCAAAACTTACGTCCATGTCTATTCCCGACAACAGTTTCTACAGTGCCATTAATTCTTTAAATTTTGGTACCAAATCTTCTATTCCCACTATTATTGATGGTGATTCAATCGTCAATGATTCCGCTAGAAAAGCTAACTTGTTCGCTGAACGCTTTGCTCTGATCTCCACTGTTTTGGAAACTCCTAAAGAAATACCTCCAATCCAAACTTCAAGAGCTAATATGAATGAACTCCACTTCAAACCCAAAATAGTCGCTAAACTTTTTAAAGGGTTAAACATCAACAAAGCCTCAGGAATGGACAACATTCCTCCCATTATTTTAAAAACCTTTTCCAAAGAACTTGCACCAACTTTGACTAAAATATTCTACCAATCCTACAAATCTGGTATATTCATTCCCTCGTGCTGGAAGTTGGCAAATGTCCAGCCCGCTCCCCTAAAAGGGACCAAAATCCAATATCTCAAATTATAGGCCAATAGCTTTACTATCGGTCCTATCCAAAGTCTACGAGCCTTATATTAATACACACATTTCAAAATTTCTGGAAGTAAATCATTTAATTGCCGACAGTCAATACGGTTTCGAAACAAAAGATCAATTACCGATCTATTAAACTATGTAGCGCATTGTTCGAACAGCATACTTCATAAAGGTGGTGAAACATACGTTATCGCTTTAGACATCTCCAATGTGTTCAATCGAGTCTGGCATGCCAACTTAAAAGACAAGCTCCTTGCGTATGGTTTTCATCCCAATGTTGTGAAGCTGATTCAAGATTTTCTATGTAATCGATACATTTCGGTCTCCTTAGACGGATTTTCTTCTGAGTCTAAACTAATTAACGCTGGTGTACCTCAAGGCTTAGTATTGTCCCCAACCCTATTTTTGATTTATATCAACGATTTAGGCCCCTTCGTTCGCCCCTTCGAGCCCCTTCCTTCAAAAGGTAAAATTCGTGAACGAATTAATCCCGCCGGAGAGACACTGCCATAAACGTGAGTAAAGACCTAAAAAAAGTCGCCGATTGGGGTGACCAAAACCTGGTCAATTTGAACTCTACCAAAACAAAGCTGTTGATTGTTTCCAGATCAAAGACCGAGTTCTCCAAAGATATTTTATTCAGTATGTGTGATGAACCAATAGGTGAATGTAAAATCATTCGTTTATTGGGAGTCACAGTTTCAAATGACCTACTCTGGAACGATCATGTAATGGCGATGGCGAAAAGCGCGTCTAAAAAACTCGGCCTCCTAAATAGATGCAAAATAATTTTCACTCCATACCAATTGCTCCGTGGTTATAAGTCCTATATTCGTCCCTGTATGGAGTACTGTTGTCAAGTTTGGGGTGCTGCTTCTGTTTACATCTTGGCGCTCTTCGACTTTGTTCAAAAGCGGGCTATACGAATTGTGGGATGATCGAGATATGGCATCAACGCTTGATTCCCTACAACATCATCGCACTAACAAATATTGTTATCAACAGTGCTCAGATGAAATCAGCAATATCATGCCTCAAATTTATTCTTACCCCCGTTTCACTCGGCAATCGGCGAGCGCAACTAGTCAAACGGTCGAGATCCTGCGCTGTCATACTGGCAGATCGCAGAAAGACTTTTTTGTCCGAACTGCATACAAATGCAATAGTTGCCGGAATCCATAGTCTCAGGTGGTTTCAATAAGCAGAGGTTTAAAAAAGCGTTCATCAACACCTAAGAACGCAAGTTGTTGTGGGACCTACGTCTTAAAAGGTATTTATGTGTTGTTGTGGCACATATTGTAAACCCTATAACACAACACTTTTTATTTTAAAAAAAATAAATAATGAAGTGACCGTTCAAGGTCAGTGACGGAGCGCTGATATGTATTGACTGATAGCACATTTGGGGTGCACTGTAAATACTGAGCTAACATCATTATAAACCATAAGTAGTCAAATAGAGTTTTGGTGTCTAAATTTTATTGTCTATCCACGTGAAATGGATTATTTATATCCAAAGCAATCCTATCAAGCTTCCAAGCATCCGATAGAGGTCCACTGGATAGTCGAGATAAAAGGTAATAAAGAACATTTTATTATTAAGGTTGATAAGATATTTTAATTGAAAATAAACCACAGTAAATCGATATGATTTGTTAGCGTAAATAATTAGGGAATAGTTGTGATATGATGGCTTATCACTCTTGAGAAACATGGTGGTGAGTTCACGATGTTTTTCATTTTATTTTAAATTTGCAGAGGTTGTAGAAGTTGTGTAAAAGTTGGTCACCAAGATTCACGTCCGCTAGAGCTAGCGCATTGTGAATGTAGGTTTGCGTGCAAGACCAACTGGTAGACCTGCACGATCTACCAGACCTCATATTACAAGATGGTGTCCAACGGGGCCTCTGGAGCGACAATGTTTCGGTCTTTGGATTCAAACAAAGTTATTCTAAAGAGACTACTAATTTTTCATTCGGTTTTAATTTTTTAAAACTATAATAGTGTTTATGTTAAATTTATTTGTGTTTTTGTGTACCTTATAGGAGTAAGTATTAGCCCTTCAGTGTATCAGTGTAATGGTTATCGGGACGTTACAATCCCGCGAACTTCGTGTTAAAGTAAAGTTGTTGTTTCGTCGAGAAGGTCAGGGATGACGTAACAAGCAGGAAATAGACCTGGTTGGTTATTGGTAGTTCCCGTTAATACCATTCGAATGTCTCTTTAGGCTCTGAGTCCTCTGCAGAATGGACACTTTACAATGCAATGCTCAGTTCAATGGTTGAGACTATTGTCTTCAAATTAAATATGTCCGTCTGTCCTTCGTACCACGGTTACTGCATCCAAAGAATACCAGTCCTAACACCTTTTTCACAATACAGGTAGTTTGGGTATTTTTGTTGGACTGACAGAAAACATATGATCGAAAATGCTAGCCCTTGGCTTTCTCAGCCCTAGACCTCATATGTTTGACTTTCGAACAGATGTCATCACCTTAACAGCCTTTCAAATAATATTCAAATAATTTTTTTTCTTTTGTTTTGTATAATTTTAATAATTTTTTTTGGAACTAGAAAAGTTTTTACTAATATTGTGTAAGTTAGAATCAGTAATCAATTATTTGTTGCTGATTTTTAAAGATTAGTGTGATATGAAAATTTTTGAATTTGGAGAATGGTTTGTGAGTAGTTTTTGGTAGTAATTTTGTTATAAGACTTTGGAAACTTTTTGATTTTATATAATTTTTTTTTATATTTTAACATTTTAAAATAATTTTTAGTATTTGAGTAGTTTTAGAATTAAGTGAATGTTGGTAATTTCTTTGTTGGTAAGCTTTATTATTTTGAATAATTGTTTTAAGTATTTGTAGGTTTTAGGCATTTTATTGTAATATTGTAATATTGAAATTTTTTGTTTTGTAAATTTTTAATAATTGCCTTTTGTTTGTGTATTTTTTGTTTGACTTGTTAGAATTTTGATATTTTTTGGAAAATTTTGAATTGTTTTTAGAAAATACGTTTTTAAAATTTTTGTTAAGTTTTTGGATAACATTTATTGATTTGAAGTTTTTTGTTATTATGAATTTTTTGGTAAATTTTAAATTTTTTGTGTAAATTTTGAAATTCTTTAATTTTAAATTTTTAAATAGTTTTGATTTTTTTTTTGTAATTCTAAGGATCAATAATTTTAAATAATGTTTTGAATTTTTGTGTTTTATTTATTAAATTTTTAGTATTTTTTGAGCTTTGATTTCTTATGAAATCTTTAAATTTTATTTTGATAATCTGGTTTTTGAAAATTGGTTTTGTTTTTTTTTTGTATTTCTAATTACAACCGCAAAGGTAAGATAGGTCCTCCAGACTTATTCCTAACTAATAACGTATTCCTAACTTAATATTACGTCGTGAGTGGTGAAATGACACGGCCCGGATCTTGTTGACCCCTTTTCGAAACGATTGGAAATGAATAAAGAGTAAAAATTGGCTAAAACAATAAATATTTTTTACGTAATATTAACATATTTTTCGTATGACATTATTTCCCGTGTGTGGTGCAATATTCAAATTTCACAAAAACCAATTTTCAAAGCCTTCAAATTTTAATCAAACCATACCACAAAAAGTAATCAGTAGCCCTATTCCGGTACATCGTGAAATACGAATTAAGAAATAAATTAAAGCAATTTTTTCATAACTAGTATTCCGTGTCGCAAGAAATAACAAATTCGTATTAGAAAATATTTCTTTATTTCATTTATTGCCCTTTTTTCTCAATGCCCAATTCCCAGGGAAATGCCGGAATAGGAGTACAGTAGCCCTATTCCGGTACATCGTGAAATAGAAATTGAGAAATAAATTATAGAAATTTTTTCATAACTAGTATTCCGTGCCGCGAAAAATAACAAATTTGTATTACAAAATTTACTTCGGTCTGAAAGACCTAAGTATTACATTCATGAGCCAAAAGTGAAATTCTTACCCCCACTTTTTTTGGCATTTCTCGACGTTTTAGGACCTACTGATTCTAAAAAAGCAATAAAAATATGTATGTCTGTCTGCCGGCTGTCACAACCTACGAAATCTAGAAAACCCCTGGACGGATTTCAATTTTTTTTTCTAAAAATAGGTTTACTCAATGGGAAGACCCGAAAGGACGATGTGTTCGATAAATGTACCGGGAATGTGTCAAAAAAATCGAAAAGGTGTCAAAACAAGGAAATTTGCATATTTTTTGCTTAAAAAACGTTCATTTTAAGTGATTACGAGTAGGAACATTAAATTTGGAGAAATCTTGATGGTCGGGATTGGTATGTGAGACCAAAATCTAGATTATTGCATTATAAGTTTGTCAAAAAAATGTTGTCAAGTGTGTCAAAAGAAAGATTTTTATTTATTTTTTTACCCAATTTTTTGGAAAACAAGAAAATTGTTGGTTTGAAATGAAATTTTATTATTATTATTGAGAATTATGGCATCATAAGTTTATCAGAAAAATGTTGTCAAGTGTGTCAAAAGATTTTTAATTAGTTTTTTACCCAATTTTTTGGAAAAAAATAAAATTGTTTCTTTGAAATGAAATTTTATTATTATTATTGAGAATTATGGCATTAAAAGTTTGTCAAAACATGTTGTCAAGTGTGTCAAAAGAACGGTTTTTATTTATTTTTTACCCAATTTTTTACAAAAAAATAAAATTAATGATTTGTGACATGTTATTTTATTATTATTATAGAGAATTATGGCATTATAAGTTTGTCAAAAAATAATGTCAAGTGTGTCAAAAAATGATTTCATTTATTTTTTTAGCCAATTTTTTGGAAGAAAATGTAGCTGTTTTTATGACGTAAATGTAATTTAAAATGAAATTGGACATGGAAATTTTTGAATTTGTTATAGTTTTGGAAATATTTTTAAAATTTTGAAAAAGTTTGTATTTTTGATTTTGTAATAATTTTTACAATATTTTTAGAATTTCGGCAAAAGTTTCAATTTTTGATTTTGTAAGAATTTTTGGAATATTTTTAGAATTTTGGAAAGTTTTAATTTTTGATATTATTATAATTTTTGGAATTTTGAAAAAATTTTCAATTTTTGATTTTGTAATAATTTTTGCAATATATTTAGAATGTTGGAAAAAGTTTGAATTTTTAAGAATTTTTGAAATATTATTGGAATTTAGAAAAAATTTAAATATTTGATATTATTCTAATTTTTGGAATATTTTTGGAATTTTGAAAAAGTTTGGTTTTATTTAATTTAACAATATTTTTGGAATTTTGATTATAATTTTCCGGCAACGTATTGATGTTTCGTGTTAGTTTTGTAATAAATTTTTAATAGAGATAAAAAATACTAGTACTTTAACAAAGAGTTTTGTTTGATATACATCGCTGCCCAAAACTAAAAACCATGTCCTCATAAAAGTTTTTTGCCGAAAACTATATCAAAATCCTTAACCCAGACCGAAGTCTTGATATCTCAGAGCTGTGAGATTTCAGCCCCTCCATATTTTCTTTATTTCATTTATTGCACATTTTTCTCAATTCCCAGGGAAATGCCGGAATAGGCGTACAGAGGACGTAATTTTGACTATTTTTGTGTACCGATTTGTATCGACACATGGATTTAATTTAATCTAGAGATGGCCCAAATTGAAATTTTATTTCTAACAATAAACATTTCCAAAGTTAACTAATCCAAGTTTTAATCAAAACCGTACTACAAAAAGTAATCAATAGGTAATTTTGACCGTTTAACATAATTTCCCTTGTAGCTTGTGTATTTTGCGAATAGAAAATTTGCCATTTTACGGATAGCCATGGCTGACACATGGATGAGCATGTGTCTGAGACATCTGTGACGTCTATAACCTGTGCTACACCTATGCGTCTACCCGCGTGACACCCGTTTGGTGTTAATAGTGTCGCTCTAACAAAAATCAAAACTTCTAAAAATTGAACATGTATTTAATATCAATTTTGCGTTTTTTAAGGAGTTTTTATTATTCGTATTATTATTATTATTATGAATTGAATTAAAAAAATTAACATAAAAATAAAAAATAAAAAACTTAAAATGAATTTAAAAATAAAATAAATATAAAAACTTCTAAGAACCACAAAAAACCAACTGATTACTAAATTTTATGACAAAAATTGTAAAAAAAAAATAATTCTGACCTTGACCCTCTTGCCAACCTGCCAAAACCCATGGCTCTACAGTCTACAATCTTAAAAACACTCTAAAGTTGTATATGAATAATGCAAACAATTAAAACTAAGTGAAACATTTGTGTTAAGCTTTTTTTATATCCGATAAAAGAACTTCAATTTTATCTCTTTTACTATAAAATCTAAATATATATATCTTCAAAGTCATATCAACAAAATCAACATAGAATTTCATTTTTTAAACACAAAGCATTTTTTTTTCAAGAAATTTGGAATTTTAGGTTTCCATATTTTACTTCATAAAAAAAATGTATTCCGTTTGATTATGTTTTTTTTGTGTATACATATTTTTGCTTCAGGGTGCAGAAATTCTAAAAATTATTGAATAAAAAAATGATGCAAACCTTTTTTTCTTTGGTTAAAAAATTATAAGAATTTGGTATTTCATAACCAAGCCAAAAAATTTAATGAATTTTATTTATGGTACAAAGTGAGTTGAGCTTGTGAAATGAATTAAAAAATTGATTAAAAGACACATAAATACGGAGTTGAAACCAAATGACTTTTACAACATACCTTCAAACAATAACTGAAAAGTTCAAAGTAATTTATTGACTGTTAAACAGACGTTCTGTTAATAATACACAAACAAATTTATTCATTTAATGAAATTCCTAATAGTATAAACTTGTATAAGCTCGTTATTGTTTACAAAAAAACCCCTCTACCAACTTCAACTTTACCTCTTCCCTAATTAAAAAAACAATTCTTTTTACCCCATTCTCATATTATCCATAAATATTTCAAAAAATTTCCATTTAAAACTAAAACAATAATTTCAATAACAAATAAAACAACTTTTTATTTAAAAAAAAATTATCTTAGCGAAAAACGGAAAATTAATGATGAAAATGGAAAAACATTGTATATTTTGTTTGGTTTTTAAAATTAATAGGTCCAATGGGAATTTTTCGTTGATGATACAAACAAAACAATATGTGATCATAAAATTTTCTTTTATTTCACTTCTATTTATTTTTCACGAATTTATTTTTTGTTGTGTTTTATTTGGTTATGTTAAATGTGTGTTTATGTGTCAAGAGTGTCATGTATTTATTTGAATACGTTTTGTGTGAAGGTCGTATAAGCTACTCACTTTTACGATTCGCATTAAAGTTTTACGATTAAACATGGTTTGATAATCCGAGTGATTCTTAACATCAGTATGAAATGGTCTCTGTATTAAAATTGTCTATCAGGTTTAATATAAAGTTAAAGTAGATGTCATTAACCGCTCCAATAATATTATTCCGTTTCAAACTACAATTCTGAAACATTACCTATATAAACGTAAACAATCAATAGCAAATTTATTTAGTTTTATAAATCTAACTAATTTTTATAATTCAAAACAACTGTCTAAAAAATTCATAATTAATTACAATTTATTTTAATTTTTGTAATCAATCAATCTATCAAATCCGTCAATTCAAAATGAATAAATCTTAAAAAAAAAAATTTAATTTTTCCCAACCCAACATTCTATTCGAAACTATTTGTTTTACAATTTTCTAATCGTGATTGACAAATTATACTCCGTAAAGAACATCTCAATCCGTTTTTCAATTTAAAATTATCGAAAGTTATAGAAATTGTTAGCTAATTCCTAGAAAATTATTTTTATGATAGTATTCCGGTTGTTTGGGTCGAACGTAAAATTTGATTTTCATTCGAACCTCGTAGTCCACACAAAAGTTGCCTTTGGAATAAGTAATAAATTTCCAATCACAAACTTATCATCGTTATCTCGCTCATACGTCATTCAAAAATTGCAAACTAAAAATTTAAATAAAATAACACATATAGTAAGTTTTACTTAAAATTTTGATCCCAAATAGTATATTATTGAATTAGGAGCTAAAGTTATACTTTTTGGGTTGAGTCTAGAGTTTGGCGGCCGACTGTAGGGAGGCCGACAATTATAGACGAAACACAAAAAGTCACTTTAGCTCCAAGTTCACTACACTTTTTTTTCGGCAAACGTTTAAATTTGTTTAAAAATATGAAATTAATGCATCAAATTTTTTATAAATGTTTTAGGTAATAAATTTTTTGAAATTAATTTTTTTTGATTTTAATTCATTAAAATGAACTGAAATGCATTCTGTTTTGAACAAATTAATAATATCATGTTATTTTACTTTACTGCCGCCGTAAAAATATGAAAATTACTTTACATGAAATTGTTTTATATGAAAAAATTACTTTATATAGAAGATTACTTAGAAAATTACTTTATATTGTCCCAAACCCACCCTACCACCCATCCACAACCCATATCCAATACGACATCCACATCCCTTCATATTTCTCCGATTGTTTATACCTCCTTAATATATATATAGAAAATCTTTCTAACAAAATAGAAAGAGTCCTCAAAGACTTCATTCCGTTAGACAAGATCAAAATTACTTTCCGTTCAGGTAATACGAACCATCAGAAATATTTCACAAGACTCAAAGATAAAACAGAAACAAGTAAAACTTGCAAAACCATTTACAAAGTTAACTGCAAAGACTGCCTCGCATGTTATTGGGGAATCTATTATTATTACATTGGGGAATCTTCTCAATATCTCCACAAACGAATGTCTCAACACACAGCCAATTACAAAAGAATGTTAAAATCTCCGTCTATTACGACTGTTACTAGAAATACCACAATTCCAACCTCACCCTCTCTCCGCCAAGGCTGTTCGAGGAAATTTTTGTAAGTCTTCTATACCTCCTCTTATTGATAGAGATATACCTGTTATTGACCCCAAAGAAAAGGCTAATTTATTAGGTAACTGTTTCTCGTTAAATTCTACATTAGTAGAACCCAATTTCATACCTATACCAATTCCTAGAGTTTCTAACAAAATGGGGCGGATTATATTTTTCGTAAAAATGTCACTCGGAAAATGCTCTTACAAATCAATACTAATAAGGCATCTGGACCTGATATCATTCCTCCAATTATCCTTAAAACTTTTGCTAAAGAGTTGGCGCCAATTCTAACTAAAATTTTCTATTTGTCATATAAGAAAGGGATTTTTCCTGATATATGGAAAATGGCTAATGTACAACCAGTTCCAAGAAAGGTGCTAAAACGGATCCAAGAAACTACAGACCTATATCAATTTTGTCTGTTGTTTCTAAGGTATTTGAGAAATATATTAATTTTAATATTATGAGCTTCTTAGAGTCGTCAAAATTACTTAATGAAAGACAATACAGATTCCGTAAAGGAAGAGAGACGGGAGATTTACTCTCTTTTGTCACGCATATCTGGAACAAGTCGCTTGAAAACCATGGTGAGACTTTTGGCGTTGCACTTGATGATATTGCCAAAGCATTTGACAAAGTATGGCACAACCATCTTATTTGCAAATTGAGATGCTACGGCTTAGATGAGCAACTTATTTCTTGGTTATAAAGCTTTATTTCCGAGCCCAAATTTCAGGTCAATGTTGATGGTGTTTCATCGAATATCTTTTCAACTAACGCTGGTGTTTCTCAAGGTTCCGCTTTATCACCTACTCTTTTTCTTCTCTATATTAATGACTTGCTAGGTTCAACAGTTAATCGCATCCATAGTTTTGCTGATGGTAGCACACTTCTTGCGTCACATGAAATGCAAAATTTGTATGCACCATCAAATCTTAATGTCGCTAGATCAAACTTGATAGAGTCATTAAATATTGATTTAAAAACCATCTTAGATTGGGGAGTTGCTAACAGTGTTGAATTAATCACAAGCAAAACTCAAGTTTGCTATTTTTCTAGGTTATCAACACCTAATCCATTTTTATTAAAGTTTGATTCAAATATTCTTGAAGAGAAAGAATCTATTAGACTTCTAGGAGTTGAGATTGAAAATAGTATGAAATGAAATTCTCATATTTTTAGCCTAGCAAAGAACGCTGTTTAAAAATTAGGATTTTTGGGTCGTTGTCGTAAGGTTTTTAATAGCGAGCAGCTTCTTTTAATATATAAATCATTTATTCGTCCCTGCATGGAGTATTGTTCTCACATATGGGGTGGAGTCTACATAAGTAGTTTGAAATATCTTGATTCTATACAGCGGAGAGCTGTTAAATTGATCGGCAACTTGACTCTTACTAACGAGCTTGATTCCTTGCAACATAGAAGAGAAGTCGCTGATTTGAAGGTATTTTACAAATATATTATGGACGAACGGACGTCTGCGGAGATCAAATCGATTTTGCCTGAACCAGTAAATTTCGCGCGTTTTACTAGAGCATCAATACCATCCCATCTTTTTACGGTTCGAGTGATTAGGTGTAGAACAATCGCTTTTCAACGCGATTTTTTTAACAGAGTTTCTCATCTCTGGAATGCCTTACCGGCGTGGGTCTTTCCTGATAATTTTAATCCTCAAATCTTTAAGATTAACATTAATAAATTCCTCAAAGAAAATTGAATAATACTTTCAAGCCCTAGTTCCTTAGTTAGCATGGTATCTTCAGATATTCAGAGACGTTGATCTTTATTGGTTAACACTAAACATGCCTAACATAGAATAAAAAAAAGCAAACTATTTATAACTTAAATTGGCATGTAATAGTATATAATAATAAATAATAATATTTGAAGAAGCAAATTTAAAAATAATTTAAATCTTGAAATTTTTCAAGGTTTTGGTTATTAAAATATTGGTATAAGAAACACGTTGTCTCTAAAGTATTATTATTAAAAGTTCGACCTGAGTTTAGTGCAAATCAGACTAGTTGCTGCAAACGCACGTTTGATTTCGACACCTGTTGTTCGTATACCCATACTAATTTATTAAAAACTTTCTCAAAATATTTGCCACGAATGTTTTGTTCTTGGAAAAAGTCAATTTAACTTTTAATAATATTTGTGAATCCCTTACTACTTTTCACAAAATGTTTTTTTCAATTTCTGTTCATTTGTTTTTTTTTTATTTATTGAAAGTTAGGCATGTTTAGTGTTAATATAATTAATTATTTTGATATATTAACGTCTGTGAATATCCGAAGATACCATGCTAACTAGGGATTATAATCAACTTAGAATTAAGTTTCTTTTAGAAATTTATGAACGCCGACTTTGAACTTTTGAGGGTTAAAGTTATCAGGGAAAACCCATAAAGGTAATAAATTCCAGCGATAAGAGACTCTGTTGAAAAAGTCGCGTTGAAAAGCTACAGTTCTACATCTAATTATTTGAACCGTAAAGGGATGGGCTGCTACCGATGCTCGGTAGCCTTAGTCGAAAATACAACTGATGAAATACCGTCAACATTGACTCGAAATTTTCGCTCAGATATAAAGTTTTGCATTCAGGAAATTAGTGGCTCATCTAAACCATAACATCTCAACTTGCATATAAGATTTTTTTGCCAAACTTTGTCAAATGCTTTGGAAATATCAAGAGCAACATCGAAAGTATCACCAAAGTTTTCAAGGGATTTATTCCAAAGATGAGTAACAAATGAAAGCAAATCTCCTGTTGCTCTTCCTTTTCGGGAGCCGTATTGTCTTTTATTAAGTAATTTGGAAGATTCTAAGAAGCTCATTAAATTAAAATTCATATAGTTCTCAAAAACTTTAGAAACTACTGACAAAATTGAAATGGGTCTGTAATTGGATGGGTCAGTTTTACTACCCATTTTTGCAACTGGCTGTACACTAGCAGTTTTCCATATTTCAGGGAAAATGGAAAATTTGTACTTTGTACTTTGCAGCCTTTCTTTTATTGTTAATTCTGAGTTCTGACAATCCTAATATGGACGCAGTTGGTCGATCACTGGAAGTGCATACTTCTGAATTTGAGTTTCAGTTTTGAATCGATCATTTGAAGCAAAACGTTTAACTATTTCAATAATTTTTTGTATCCATGGCTATTTTGTTTTAATAAATATTTCAGAGAATACGTTGCATACTTTAATGGCATTTAAATCATGAAGATGGTGCAAAATATTGGAAAAATATAATTTTCCTTCTTTGATACGTATAAATAACGAAAACTCCTTTAAGTTCCTTACTTATGAAGGCTTTTTGTGCACTAATTTAATGGAACATAAATGTTATTATTATATCAGAAACATTATATAGATTTACATCGTATCGACACCGTCTTTAAAGCAACTTATATTGGCTTCAGGGCGTTATGACTTTAAGTTAAATAATTTTACTGTCCGAAAAGTTTAAATCAGATTCAATGGCGATTAAACTTTCTAGTATTGCAAAAAGACTGCTCGATCTTGAATCTAGAATCAAGGATAGTTGTTTTTTCACCACCTTACCATGTTTTCGTAGATTGTCTTTCTTTATTGGTAATTTGCGAAACATCAGCACTTTTCTAATTTTTGCTATTACGAAACTTATTTCGTCATGCTGAACATGAACTACCTAAGATTGTACGGCAACTAATACTGAAAAATTTTCTTCGTCTACGAAGGGTCTGTTTCTTCAAAATATATATTTTTCCCTACATGAATATTGCTGATGCTTCTTTTATAAAATATAATTATAATCGCTGAAAGAAATAAACCCAATTGACGATAAGCATTAATCAAAGATTCTACTTTTTTCCTAACGGCATTACCAGTCGTAATTGAATCAACGTTCTATTAAGTTTGAACATTTGAATATGTTGGTCAACAGCGTTAAACATTTATCAGATGGCAAGAACCAGATTCCAAAAGCAATATTTGCCATGAACAAACGAGCATCATGTATCTGCGATTATTTACTTGCGGCAAACTGTTAGAATATTAAGTAGGAATATTTCACCGTATCTTTTGAGGAATTTCTTCCTCGGATTTTTTCACGTCTTAAAAATTGTTTGGTTAGGTCCAGTTTATGCTTTTTTATTAAAAATTAATTAATTTTCTTCAGCGTATTATAATTATTAATTTTTTAACTTAAATAAGCATAAATATAAGTTTGTTTAATTTTTACCGAAACCGGTAAAAAATTATAAATTTACCGTTTTTTTGTGTTAATGTGTTTTTGGGTGGTAAATCGCTATTGCTATCGCTATTGCAAATCGCTATTGGTTAACCGCTATTGCAAACCCTATAATGTATGTATCGCTGTATGTAGACAAATTTTTGTGTAACGCTTTCTCAACAACGGATAAATCAATTTTAACGAAAAAGGTCGCAATCAATGTATCTTGGCTTAACTTAGACCACAGTTTTTTTCTAGCGAAATTAAATCGTTTGTTGTTTAGTGGTTTCCAAAAAACTGAAAATCATCTCTTGCAAATATCATGAGATTTAATAATGCTATCAAAGTCATGAAACTTCCATATTGTTTGTCATCATATCAGCCATTTATAATGACATTTGTATAAACAATTGCTATCTTATTTTTCGAGTTTTGGCTACGTAAACGCATGAGATCTTGATGAAACTTTTGAATTAAAATGAGCTGCAAACGCATTCGGGTTTATTTGAATATAGAAAATATGAGTTTTCTCAAAATTTGACTAAGGAGTCGGCGAGGATGTCTGCGGATCGTTTACACAACTGTTTTTTTAAGCTTCAATAACACTCATTCAATTTTGTTGAAACTCAGAGCATAAGCTTTTAGTAATGTTTATAGTAATTTTGCAATTTTCGGTTTGTCACTTTCAGCTATATAGCTTTAACTTCATTCTTTTAAATATATCACAACAACAGCCATTGACGAATCTTTGGTAGAATGTATCAGTTAACATAGAAGAAAAATAGCTTTTGAGGTGTCTTGTATTTTGTGGTCGGTGTTCATCTAACAAATGCTGACCCTTTATCTTACTGATAGGTTTAGGTTGGGCTGTTGACAGTTGTATTGGAGACCATTTTTGATATTCACATTTTAATGATATCTTCACCTTTCAATACCTTCTGAATCGTTCTAGATAACTTATTTTAGTTTGCAGTCTGAGTATGTTATTAAATTTAAATATGATTACACACACATATTTACATTCTATTTAAATTATTACAATTGATGTGTCGTTTAATAAATAAATCTTAATTTTGCGTATTTTAGGCTTTAAAACACCTAATTGAGCTAATATTCACTTTTTGTTGACTTTTTTTCAAATTTGATTTAATATTTGTTTTGCAATTTTTCGTTTTTTATTTGTATTTATGTTCTATAAAACATATTTTTGGACAATGCAGTTAAATTATATGCTATAATTTTTTTTATATTTGGTATTTTAGAATACCTTATCCAGTGACTGGTTTGTTTTTAATCTTACGGGAAGTTCCTGGCGTTGCCCCTATGGTCAGACCCCCATCCCACTAGTTTATAAAATATTTTTCATACAACTCATGCATTTCTCTTTTCTCAATCACTGAAAACAATTTTAAAATTATTAAAACAATAAATTGCTAAGCCTCAAAAAATCATTCAACCATTTAACCGTACACAATAAAACTTTTGCAATTCAACATCCTATCGATAATCTATGCCTATATCCTAAAAACTAAACACGACAAAAAATTAAATCCGTAATTCATTTAACAATTAAATTTGTATCTAGAGAAAATCTAGGAAAATTTAAAAACAGAAAAATAAATACAATTTTCTTGTTTTACAAAAATATTCCAACAAAACCTCATCAACCACATCGTTCTTGTATCTCATAAACAATCAAATATTCAAATTTATAGGATAATTTTATTGTTGTCCTTCTTTAGAAATATAAATGTTATACAAGAAAATGAACATTATTCAAAGTGTTTTTTGTTTAGGAAAATATATATGAAAATTGTCAGAAAATTTTATAAAATTTCCATTCTATTGATTTCTAATCGAAAGTTTCCGCTAATTCGAATTTTAAGTTTTAAATAAAATTAGATCAGTTTTTTGAGATTTGCTTCATATGTAAGAGGGGTGGATTAAAAGTTCTGAGAGTTCTTCAATCGTAAGGAGTACTTCAAACTTTCTCTCTTCTGATCTCCCATTCGATTTAGATATCGTACATTCCGTTTAGAAACAAGTTTTACTCTAGATATTGCTTTAATTATTAATTCTAAGTTCATTT
Organism: Diogma glabrata; assembly: GCA_963693315.1. Classification (NCBI taxonomy): domain Eukaryota; kingdom Metazoa; phylum Arthropoda; class Insecta; order Diptera; family Cylindrotomidae; genus Diogma; species Diogma glabrata. The sequence continues at coordinate 390,972,327 of OY856187.1, forward strand.
CGGGAGCCCATTGCAGTTTGTACTCTGTTATACATATTCGAATTGAATATTCAATATTCAAATTTTACTTGTCTCTTATTCTTCTAATCAAAATCATCATCATCTACATCGCTTACATTGTATTGTTCTTGAACATTTTGATTAATAAAATTATTTCAAAGTATTTTCATTTCAGGATATTCACTTTTATGTAACGATAGAAATTTAACAATTAGAAAGTCGGTTTTATTAGAAAACAAATAAAAGGAAACAAAGTAATAATGGAAAATATATTAGAGTGACAATTGCTATTTGCAGGATTGATTTAATTTTATTTGAATTAATTTTTATATAATATTCATTACTTTGATTTTAATTACAGTTTATCGCATGTTTGAAGAGTGGCATTTGTCTGAAAACGGAGTTGAATTAATATTGTGTGACTTGCAACCGGTAATAAATTGGGGTGGTAATAGATCCTTGGATGCAGTTGCAGTCTGACCGACAAATTCACAATTCCAGTGAACATATTTTTACAGATCATTGCATTTGGCTACAAATTTATGTTTCTTTTCATTTGAACCTCTAATGACCTAACGTGGAAAAGTGCTAAAATTACATTGCTCCATTTGTATTTTTTTAGTATTAAAAATAACTGTAAAATCCTTAGAAAATTGAGAAATATTATAAATTTCAACTAAAATAACAATAATACGTTGTTGAATGGTAAAAAGAAAAAACTCGTATTAATTATGCAGTTTACGATAGGCCGTTTTCTTTTATGTTTGACAATATTATGAATATTAATTTATCCCCTATGCTTCATTTTTATTTTTATTTTCTTCGTATTTTAATTTTTTTCGCTTAGTAGAAAATATTTATAAAATTTTCGAAAAGAAATATATTTACCCTTCTCTCAAGAGAAAGTATTTTTATTATTATTATTATTATTATTTTCATTTTTTATATGTTTTGTTTTTCCAAAAATGAAAAACCTATATTAAAATGTATAAATAATATGTATAGGTACAGTGATGTTGTTCAACGATTATTGAAATTAGAACGTAAGATAGGTTCGAGGGATTTTAAGACGTTATGAGAGTTAAAAAAAAAAACTTTTCTACTATAGTAGATGAAAAGTCTATTTTAAATGCTGGTTTAAGCCCCTGCGAAAGTAGCTTTTTATATCTAGTCTAAAATCACTTTTACAAAATAAAAAATTGTCGTTGCTATGAATTGCTGATGAATTGCTTTGCGATGAATTGCTTTGCGATGAATTGCTGTGCGATGAATTGCTTGCGACGAATTGCTTGCGATGAATTGCTTGCGACAAATTAGCCGGGAATCATTTTCATGCAATTTTATTAAACCTTTAAATCAAAGCTACCATAGTTTTATGTAAAGCAATCGTGTTGTTTGCTAATTTAACAATCGTAGCAAAAACTGCGAAAAACCGTACGTCAAGTTTCAATTAAAATTGATACTATTATTTTAACTATAACAAACCTTAACAAAAACTTTTCAAATCATTAAATATTTATTTATTTATGTTATTTGATAATGACATTTCGTTTTCTAAACATCTTGCAGTTATGTTCAAGATATATGTAAGTTCATTGAGGACTTGAAGAAGTAGATTACCCTCGCGGTTCACATTGAAGCCCAACGCAAAGTGAACGCTTTTATCTAAGCAAGCGCGTAATTTTCCTTTCAGCAGGAATGTAAGAACAACCCTTTCGCACGACTGATTTGCAAAATAATTAGTTTTTAGATTTCTTAAACGAGCTAAATATATTGAAAAATTTGAAAAAAAGGAACTAAACATGGCATGACTTTCACTATAAATCTCATACATTAATTCATTTGTCTCAAAACTGGTGCATATATGTTTAAAAAAAATTACGTTCACTAAAGAAAACATTCCAGCAGACATTCCTAAAGAACCATTTAATGGTATGTGTCCAGAAACTTTAAAAGAACATTAAAATAAGGAAGATAATATAATTTTGAATTGGTTGCATTGCATGATGAAAAAATCGTGTCGTTAACGAAACGGTATTACTGACATACTTCAATGAATTATGGTATTACCTTTATATTATTTTATGACATTTTCATTTTCATAGGACCACCTGATCGGTTCGGACCTTTTGCATTATGTAGTACCTAGTTTGTACCATCAATAAAAATGATGTACAAGGAGCCAAGATGTGTTTGTGAAAAACGGTTCTGAAAAAATCTATTTCGGACATATTTAAATGAAAAGATGATACAATCAGCAAACTACTGAAAAACCTCTACATTTAGCGTTTCAAGAAAATATTACAAAATTAAAAATTCAAAATTCTCAAAATATTGTAAAAATTATCAAAAAATGAAAAATTTAAACTTTTTTCAAAATTCTAAAAATAATCCAAAAATTGTTACAAAATAAAAATTCTAAAAATATTGCAAAAATTCAAAATTCACAATTCAAAAATTCAAAATTCTAAAAATATTTTTTTTTTTTTTAATAAAATGTGATGTGTAGTAGGCATTACAATATGTGTCACAACAACACATAAAAACCTTTTAAGACCAAGGTCCCACAACAACATGCGTTCTAAGGATGTTAATGGACGCAAATCTGTTTTTATTGCAAAAATTATAACAATATAAATTTGAAACTTTTTTCAAAATTCGAAAAATTAAAAGAAAATCAAAAATTTAAACTTTTGCAAAATTCTAAAAATATCCCAAAAATTCTTAAAAAATTAAAAATTTAGCTTTTTTCAGAATTCTAAAAATATTTTAAAAATTCAAAATTCAAAAATTCTATTTTTTTTCAAAATTCAAAAAATATTGCGAAAATTTTAATAAAATTAAAAATACAAACTTTTTCAAAATTATAAAAATATTCCGAAAATTCTTACAAAATCAGAAATTAAAACTTTTTTCAAAATGCCGAAATTATTGCAAAAATTCAAAATTCAAAAATTTCAACATTTTCCAAAATTCTAAAATTATGGAAAAACATTACAAAAAAATCAAAAATACAAACTTTTTTCTATGATAGCAGATGATTAGTCTATTTTCAGCAAGCTTAATCCCCTGTGAAAATGATTTTTTCTATGATAGCATATAAAAGGTCTATTTTCATCATGCTTAATCCCCTGTGAAAATGCATTTTTTTCACTAGTGTAAAAAGAATAACAAATTGTAGTTGCTATGGTATTTTCATATAATTTCATATAAGTTTTTAAACAAAGCAACCATGAAAAAAAAAATGAATTTTAAATGTTATTTTGTTGATTTCTAATTTAATAATTTCTAATAAATATTGTTTATATATTAACTATCACAGAAAAAATTGCATTTCCTACGCGAGATAAATAGCTATTTATGTATTAAGGGCTTAAAGTATGTCTTTTCCGCTTGAGAGTGAAATTGTTGCTCGAGGCGTTAGCCGAGAGAAACAATCACTCGAAAGCAAAAAAGATACTTTATGCCTGAATTACATACAAGATTTTTTGTACGAGTAAGATTCTGTATTATTTGCATAAGTAAAAATACATATATTTACACGAAATAGTCAAATATTTTTTCGAAAATTATTTTATCAAAGTAGTTTTTCGAAATAATCTTATATATATAAAAATCACGTGTCACGATGTTTGTCCGCGATGAACTCCGTAACAACGTAACCAATCTTAATGAAATGTTGTACAATGTGTGTATGATGGTCCAGCTTGAGAGATAGGATAGTAATTATCTTGATTAAATGCCTAAATATTTTTTAATTGTAAATTAAATGTTAAATATGGATTGTTCATATGCCAACTTTCAGATGGCAGCGTAAATCAATTTATTCAATTGATAGTAAACTTCAGGCGTGCTATACACCTGAGCTAAACTATGCGAAATATGCGAACTATGTTTTTAAAAAAGTAATGTTTTAATGCGAATAAAGCTTTTTCAAGAAAATGTAATGTTTCCGTTTTTCTTTTTTAAAAATTTTGTTTCGGTAATGTTTTTTTCTATAATTACATTATATACATTATTTTTTAAAAACATAGTTCACATATTTTGCATAGTTTAGCTCAGGTGTATAGCGTGCCTTAACTTCATATAAGGCAATTATTAGACTATCAAATATGTTTAAGTAAAAAAGTTTTGTTTTATATTTGATAATAAACGAAAAGCATATCATGCTATGTCAAATACGTTACCAAAGATTATTAACAATTTTGTGGAGGTTATATATTAATTATAGTAGTGCTATAAAGTATCGAAATCTGTAAAAAATTAGTGTATTGGTTTTTATAAAGTTTTAATAAAAATAAGAGTAAAAATAAAGAAAACAATAATTTAAATTTATTTTTTAATTTTTTTAATTTTTTTAAATTTTTCATTGGTCTTCAATGTTAATTTACAAAAATCAATATCAAATAAAATAGAACGATTAGAGGTAAAAAAATTGTCATCAAAACTTGATGAAAAACTAGCGAAATTTAATTTACTACCTTTATGCTTGATTTATAGTCGGTAACTTTAACTTAACGTCAAGTACAAATGTATGAAAATGCACTATAGGCGCGTATATGGAGAACTGATGACATACACAACTTCGAAAAAAACGGGAGGAAGACGGATCGTAATGCGGTTTTTTGCATTCGATTTAGAAAGTCATTTGAGAAAAATGTCCGTCAATTTTTAATTGTTGACGGGTTTAGTTGCACCGGTGCACCTAAAAAATGCATAAAAAATAGTGCATTTTTACAACGAAATAAAAAATGTTAGTATTCAACAAATAAAAAAGAAATTGGGCTGAAACCTGGTTCCCATATGATTTTGGGGTCGCTGAACACGAATATGATGTTTAAAAAGTGCTAGGATGCACTCGGACATCACTATGATGGACATACTGGCACCTTCTCCTGGGTTTTCACTTATTTTTTTATGAAATGCATCAGAAAATGTTCCCGGGTGGGGTTTTGAGGTCGCTGATCACCACTACGACGTTTAAAAGGTGCTAGGATGCAGCCGGACATCACTATGTCCAATGTCCATATCGTGCACCTTCTCCTGGGTTTTCACCTATTTTTTTATGAAATGCATCAGAAAATGTTTCCTGGGGGTTTTTGAGGTCGCTGATCACGACTACGACGTTTAAAAGGTGCTAGGATGCACCCGGACATTACTATGTCCATATCGTGCACCTTCTCCTGGGTTTTTCACATATTTATTTTTTGAAATGCATCAAAAAATGTTACAGTGGAATTTTTGAAGTCGCTGATCACGAATATATAGATCTTGGTAAAAATCTATTTATTTTTTGATGGTTGTAATTCGAAATCCAGTAAACTTCTTATGAATGGAACTGAATTTTATTAAAAAAACAATATCGAGTTAAAATACAATAATATGTACAGTAATAAAAAAACTTACAAATAAAGTATTTAATTAAATACAAAATAAATTTTTATGTACCTTGTTCTAACGACACCACAATTTATTCTTACAATAACATATGTTTTTCGGCAAACGGCTGTAAAGTTTAACTTTACTGCCGCTGGGGAGTATCTTAAGTCTTACTTTTTAGCCGGCGGCTGCAAAAGTAATCCATTTTTATTTTATCTGCCGGCGGCTGTAAAGTAACTTTCATATATTTACGGCGGCTGTAAAGTAACTTTCATATTTTTACGGCGGCAGTAAAGTAATTTTCATATTTTTACGGCGGCAGTAAAGTAAAATAACATAATATTATTAATTTGTTCAAAACAGAATGCATTTCAGTTCATTTTAATGAATCAAAATCAATAAAAATTAATTTCAGAAATTTTATTATCCAAAACATATTTATAAAAAATTTGATGCATTAAGTTTATATTTTTAAACAAATTCAAACGTTTGCCGAAAAAAATAGTGTATTGAATTCGGAGCTAATGTGACTTTTTGTGTTTCTTCTATAATTGTCGGCCTCCCTACGGTCGGCCGCCAAACTATAGACCCAACACAAAAAGTACAACTTTAGCTCCTAATTCAAGAATATACTATTTAATTTTACTAACAATTCTGATTTTTTAATTTTTTCTTTTTAACTTGTAAATACACTCGCTGCCAATACCGAAATGAAAATTTAAAATTTTATTTGACAATTCATCTACAAACTAAATGCTCTGCGCGACTGGTAATACGGTAACTATAATTTTACTTTTTATCGGGAAAATTCCTACAAATACGAGGCCCACAAATTTACTTTATTCACCTAGGGAGGAAAAAGAGGTTACAAGTAATAAATTATAAAAATATATTATATGATTATTATTTTATAATTTTCATTTATTTTATTAAAATATTATTGTCCAGTAACTTTATACATCACAGTATGCGTCAAATCCGGTAGTTCTGATTTTTTGTAGACTTGTTTATGATGTTGGCCTAACGAATAATCCAAGTTTGTGACCTCGAGCGCCGAACGCAACTTTTTCAAAAATCGAAAAAACCGCCAAAAAATTGTTATTTTTTCAAATTTTGGCGATTATAACCCTAAAGGACTAGTTTTTTCTCTATACTTTCTTAGGACGTTTTTAAAGTAGGCTAAATTTGCTACAATATGATACTAGAACTCTCTGTAGAGAGTCTCTGTACACAAAAGCTCTCTGTAGACCCAACAGTTTCCGAGATTAAGCCTTTCAAAGTTTATCATTTTTTTCGAACTTTGCTATTTTTTGCAATTCTGTCGTTATGAATGAATTTTCGAGTGACGTCTAAAATATTGCAAAATATTGCGAAGTTAAAAAATTATAAACTTTGAAAGGCTCAATCTCGGAAACTATTGGGTTTACAGAGACACTTCTAGTATCATATTGTAGCAAATTTAGTCTACAAAAATCGATTAAAACTATATTCACAAAGTGTTCAAAAAGTTTACTATTATATAGAATAATTTCTTAAACAACACACATAAAACAAACAAAAAATATTTAAAACAATTAACACGTGCACGAAAACATTTAACGTATAAATGCGAGAGTCACCACTCGTCTGATAAAAAAAAGAACACAATTTCAAGTTTTTGGTATACAGTGCAAAGTCACTTTCATATGATTTGAAAAAAAAATAATTAAATTTATTATACTTGTTTTTCTATTATTTTAATAATTTTATCAGTTATGTTCACTACCAGTGAACCAGTATCAGTTATGTTGACTACCGTGTAAATCGAGTAATTTTTTAGACTTCGTGTACTCGATCAGCGAACCTGAAAACCTCTCAAAAACGATTTTGTATGCTGTCGACGCTCCTAATCCCTCGTGTTCGTGATCAGCGACTTCAAAAATTCCACGGTAACATTTTTTGATGCATTTCAAAAAATAAATATGTGAAAAACCCAGGAGAAGGTGCACGATATGGACATAGTAATGTCCGGGTGCATCCTAGCACCTTTTAAACGTCGTAGTCGTGATCAGCGACCTCCAAAACCGCCCGGAAACATTTCCTGATGCATTTCATAAAAAAATAGGTGAAAACCCAGGAGAAGGTGCACGATATGGACTTAGTGATGTCCGGTTGCATCCTAGCACTTTTTAAACATCATATTCGTGTTCAGTGACCCCAAAAACATCTAGGAACCAAGTTTCAGCCCAATTTCTTTTTTATTTGTTGAATACTAACATTTTTTTATTTCGTTGTAAAAATGCACTATTTTTTATGCATTTTTTAGATGCACTGGTGCAACTAAACCCGTCAACAATTAAAAATTGACGGACATTTTTCTCAAATGACTTTCTAAATCGAATGCAAAAAACCGCATTACGATCCGTCTTCCTCCCGTTTTTTTCGAAGTGGATTTCTTTAATGCCGCGGCTACTAGAACATTTATAGACGGTACGTAAACTTAACGTTAACTTAACGTACAGTTCATTTCATTCTATCTTAAGGATTTTTTGACGTTTAGTATAAAAACTGAAGAAAACTAATATTAAATTGCAAGTGTCCATAAAAATAAAATTTTATTTATTAAAAAATGCAAAAGATATAAAAAGAGCGACTTTAATTAAAGCCAAATATTAGCATGAAATTAATATGAAAATAAAGTTTTTTATTTTTAAATTTTGTATCAAATGTTTATTTTGAATTTTATTATTTTAAATTTTGATTGTGAAATCAGTTTGTTACTTTTAAAGCATTGATTGATTTATAAAATTGATTACAAAACCAAAATTAATATCAAATCAAACGTCAAAGAATACGTAGTTTCTTGCCGACCTTAAATCAAAATTTTGAATAGAGTCTTAAGTTACGGTTAAGTTAAAGTTAACGTTAACTCTCCAATTTCATGTCAAATTTTTTTTATTGACCAATATATTTGATAGTGTGATATACGCCTCATAAATTTGGGTTAGCCAATAGATGGTGCCGTATTTGTATTTAAAAAATTGGTTTTAATGTTAAAGTTTTCCAAATACACAACGCTTGCTTTTTCCAATTGTCGTGTATTATTTTTTCATTGGTGTTTGGTGATAATTATTTTAATTGTTTTTTTTTAAATATCGGTTTATGCGCGTAGCTTGCTTTGATCAATGTTTTTTTTCGTTGAAAATAATTTTATGAAATAGAAAAATGAATGTATAATATTTTATTAAAATAATATGTCAAATATTTTGAAATAGCACATTTTTTTGGAAATTTTAGGTGAAAAAGATGATGAACAATGTCGTTGAAGCTACAATTTTGAATGGAAAATTCACGTATTTCAATGATCGCAACAGATATGGCATTTGAATTCAAACGTTTAGTTTCCAGTGCGACTCGCTTTTGCAATGACCATCAACAACTCAAAACGACTTTTCTTGAATTTTCTTTCTTATGAGATACCGACAATATGCGACGGGTATATTGTTAAATAAACAAAAGTTTTACACTATTTGGTGTAAAATAAATAAAGTTTTTAGAGTGATTAAGTAATTATTTTAATTCAC